>KZ111296.1:0-57092 GCA_002120335.1 Hypoxylon sp. EC38
ATAATTTTACGTTTACTTTTTTAATTTTTTTTATAATTTATAATATAAATATAAATTATTTATTTTATAAAATTTAATAATTATTTATTATTAAAATTAATTATAAAGTTTTATATAATATAATAAAATTTTTTAATTATAATTTACTTTTTTAATTAATTTTAATATTTAAAAAAATATATTAAAATAAAACTTATATTATTAAAATTGCTTTAATTAATTATTTTAAAAAATATAAAATTTAAATACGTATATAATATATTTTTAAAATTATTTATAAATATATATAGTTTTTTAAAAAAGCTATATAATTAATTATTGTTATTTTTTTACTTATTTATAATAAGTATAAGGTATTTAATAAATATTATATAAAATATCATATAGTTTATCTTTATTCTAAGCAAAATGATTATTAAAGTTAGCTATTAATAAAGTAATTATAGAATTATAATTAATAAATATTTAATTAAATTATTCTTATATTTATAAGTTAAATTTATTATATTATAAGATTATATTAGAGGCTATTTTCATTTTGTAGGTAATAATTTAATTAGTGAATTAGGTTTGGATGATTTATATTTTAAGGCTTTTAAATAATATTAATTATTAACCTTATTATTAAGCTTTATAAAGTATTAATTAATTCTTTTATAATTATTTAAATATATATTAAATTATATATTTTTTAGCTATTTTATACTATATAATTAATAGTTATAGTAATATTAAAATGATATATAATTCCTATATTATTTCTTATTGGTTAAAAGTATAAGTTATTCCTTTAATATTTTAATATATATTATTTAAATTATCCTAGTTTTAAACTATTATTAAGCTTTTATACTTTTAATAATAATAATATAGATTATATTATAATATATTATACTTATTATATTATAATTAGGAATATATAAGTTAAAAGTAAAGGAAGGAAATTAATTTAAAAAGAGATAAATATTTTCTTATTAAAATTACTTTAAATAATATTTATTATAATTTTTAAGGATAATATCTTATAAATAAAGTAATATTTTTTTCATATTTTTAACTATTAAAATAATAAATACCTATATTAAATTACTTTATTAGTTTTTGTATTACTAATTATTTTATATATAAAATTATATCTTATTATTTTAAATTTTAATTAATAAATATTCTTAATAATAATATCATTACTTTAGTAATTTTTATTATAATATAATAAGGATGATGATAATAATAATAATAAAAATAATAATAGTAATAAAGATAAAGATAATAAAGAAATTAATAATATAAATATGAATAAGGATATAAATAAAAATAATATTTAAGTTAAGGAAAAAAATTAAGAAGAAAATATAATTAAGAGTAATATTAAAAATTAGGATAAAAAGGATAAAGAAGTTGAAATTAATAATTAATATAAGCCTAAAAATCCTTTAAGTAAGGATTTAAATAGCCTTCTTATTTAAAACAAACTTTTTATTATTATAATATCTAATAAGTTTTATTATATCATTAGGACTTATATTAGGATTAACCTTACCTATATTATCTTTATAATATATAAAAAATGATTTATAGTTAATTATATGTATAAATATATTTTAACTAATATAGCATATAATAATCTTTTAAATAATACCCCTAATTTAATATTTCTTAATATAAAGTTCTATCATTTCCTTAACTATAATAATATAATTATAGTTTTAAAGCTTAATGTTTTTATATATTATAAAGTTTATAAATTTTATTTAATATTTACCTATATATTTTAATTACTTAGTAAATTAATAGATATAAATTTTAAGATAATCATTTCCTATTATAATTTCTTATATTTTCTTATGTTAAGGGTTTTTATTTAATATTTATTTATTTATTTTATTTGGTTTTTTTTTAATGATACCATTATGTTAATATTTAATAATAAAAGTGTAAATAATATTAGCTTTTAGCTTTGGCTTATTTAAGATAATCTTAATGGTAATTTTAAAAATGTTAAGAGATTTTATAAAAAGATATTTTTTAAATTATAATTTAAAACTTATAATAAACCTAATAGTAAGAATATTATAATTAGTATATTATTAGAAAAGGATAATTATAATACTTTATTTATAAATATTTTTAAATTTATATTTTATAATATGTTTTTTAAGGATATATATAATTATTATGGTTTTAATATTAACCTTAATAAGTTATTAGTTAATAAGTTAAAATAATAGGTTTAATCTTTTAATTATAATAGAAGTGATAATTATTGTAAGTTTATATTATTATAGTTTAAAGGGTATATTAATATAGATGATGAATTAATAGTAAATTTATCTTCTATATTTTTATTACTTAAGAATATAAAGAATTAGAAGGGATATAAAAATAGGAATAAAAATAGGTATAGAATTAAAAGAATAAGGATTAAAAATATAGATAATAAGGATAATATAATTACTTATATTTAAGGCAAAAATAATCTTTAAAAATAAGGCTAAATATGATAAGGCTAAATGATAAGGCTAATTATAAATTTATAAAATATTTTATTTTATATAATAATAAATTGTAATAAATTATTAGTATATAAATTAAATCATATATTATTATTATTTTTAGGTAATTTCCTTTATTCTTCTTATGAAATTAATATATCCTTATTATTTATTTCCTTTAATATATTAAATTCATTTATTATTTTTAAATATTAATATATATATTTCTCTAAAGCCACTATTCTTTTTATATACTTAATAAATAATAAAACTATATATTAAAGTTTATTATAAGTTGAGTAAATCTTACTCTAAAATTCATTAATAACTTCCCCAAAATTAACTTTAATCTTTAAAAGTATTCTAATTACCTTATTAATTATCTTATTTTAGATTAATTTTTAAAATTATTTGATATAAATATTTAAGTTAAAGCGATCTAATTTATTATGATAGAAGATATTGGAAAAATATAAATATTTATTAAGTTAATGATTAATCATTATTATTCCCAGAAAAGGTAATAAAAGGAAAAAATATTTAATTTAGGTTAAGATTTAAAGTTATTATTTAAGTAGAAAGTTAAGGAAATGTAACAATAATATATTTTATAAGCAGGAAATTATATTACTAAATTAATAATTAATCTAATATTTAGTTAATATATTAAGCTTTTATAATAATATATATTTTTAATATAATATATATATTAAAGCTATAAGGATATAATAATATATATTAGCATTAAGAAATTATAAAGATATAATTAATAATGAATATAGTAGGAAAATAAAATAATAATATTAATAAAATAAAGTAATATATAATTATCTTATTGAAAAATTATATAAATAGCTTTAAAATATAAGAATAAATAATAAGATTAAAAAATAAAGATTATATACAATATATTAATTTATTATAAAGGTAATAGAAATATATCTCTTTATTTAAATTAGCTATAAAATACCATATCCATTATAAAGGATATAAAGGATAATATTTATAAGAAGTTATTTATATAAAATAAATAAGTAAGGGGATAATAATATTAATATAATTAATAATAATAACCTATTACTTTCCAAATATAATAATATAAGATATTAAACTAAAAGTAAGAATAATCTCTAACCTATATATATTATATATAAATATATATAATTATCACTTTTTATAATTATCTATTATCTTTTTAAAAAAACCTTTTTAAACTTATTATATATGTTTTTTAAAGTATATCTTTTATTATACCATATTTCTTTAAGCTAATAATTATTAAATTAAGGTATGCATAAATATTTTAATATGTTATAACTTTATTAAGTAATATCTTACCACTTTTATTAAACTAAATTAAATTATTTTATTTATATTATTAAGATATCCTTAAAATATAAGATATAATATCCTAATTACCCTTTTTAAATTTAAATTATTTTAATACTAATATCTTTAAACATTTACTCATTTATTACCCCAAACTTCTTAATTATAATATAATATTATTATTTATTCATATAACTTAAGATAAAAACATCCATTATAACTTTATTTATTACTTATATTATATTATAACTAGAAATTATTAGGTTAATAATAAGGTTAATATATTATAGTAACAAATATAAAATAAATTATTAAATAATTATAATAATAATAATCCCTAATTTAAACCTAAACTTAAATTAATATAATGTAATAATATTAAACTAATTTACCATAAATCTTAAACTTAGCAAATAAATATTACATATAACCTATACCCCTCCCATTTAATTAAGTAAAGAAATTCCTTAAATACCCTTTAAGCTTATTCCTTAAATATCCCTTAAACTTACTCCATTATATAAGTTTAATAAAATGATCTTTTAAATAATTCCTTAAGTATTATAATATCCTAAATATATTTATTCCTATTTACTTCTTTAAATTTAAATAAAGTGGTGGTAATTTTAAAATGTAACTTTATAATATATTATAATTATTTATATTTTCATATATTTAAAATGGTTTTTTAAAAACTTAAAATTAAATATAAATTAATATACTTTATTATATTATATTTTCTTTTAATAACAATTATTAATTAATAGCCAATTCTTTATATAAATATCTTATTATACCAAATTTTAAGAATTGGATTTTTCCTTATAGTTAAATGCCAAAACTTTAGATAGATTTTCTATTATATTTAACTTTTATAACTCTTAGAATAAAGTTATTCTTTTATTATTTAATAAGATTTTAAGCTTATATAAAAGAAGTTTATTTAATTTTTAAGGTAATATTAATTTAATAGATTTAAAATTAAATGATTAAAGTTCTTAAATAAAATATTTTTATTAAATCTAATTATAATAAAATGGGGTTATGTAAAAATACCTATTCTATTTTTAATAAAAATATGGTTATTTTATTTCTAATATATAATTTATTAAGTAAAAAGGTTATATTTATTATATATATATAAAAAGATATAATAGCTAAGGTTTTTATAGCTATATAAGAATTAATATCGTTTTATTATAATTATAAATATATTAACTTTAATTAGGTTTTAGGGGAGCTTTTTTTTACTTAATTTATATGGTTTAAATTCTATTTAGTATATATGCTTATTTTTAAAAGAATTTTAAATAAGAAAGGAGATTATACTTTATATTTAATTATTTATAATAAATTTAATAAGGTAAAATTTAGATAATAAAAGCTTAATAATTTTAAATTCTTAAAGTTATATATAAGTTACGATATTATTTCTTTAATAAAGATAGATTATATAACTTAAAGTATTAATATCTTAAATCTTTAAGATTATAATAAGGAAATAAATAATGATAATAAACCTAAGCTTATAAAGGATATTATTTATAGTTTATTATAATCTAAGGTAGATTTTTATAATAAGGAATTTAATTATCCTTAATATAAATCATTAGTAAATAACTTAAAAAGAATATTTCCTAATATATTTAAAATTGATGATATAAATAAGGAATTATATGGCTATTTATTAAAATATTTTTACTATTTAAATGATTTAGATATTACTTATGAGGTTAAATAGGTAAAGGAAAGATTGCCTTTTTTTTTTAATAATTTAGTTATAAGAGGTAAAGAAAATTTAATAACCTTTTTTAATAATAATAAAAATAGTTAAATAAGTAAAATTAATAAAGATAGTAAAAATAGTAAGAGTAATAAATCTAATAAATTTAATATAAATATTAATAATAATAAGGATAAGATAAATAAAATTACTTAAAATAATAAAATCATATTTATAATTATATTTAATAAGATTAAGAATACTTTAAATATTATATATTTTTTTACCTAATATAATCCTATTATATAAGATGATTTAATTAGTATAAGGCTTCTTTTATAGTTTATATATTAAAGGTTTTATTAAAAGATATAATCATTTATTATTATCTTTTTTTTCTTTTCTTTTCTTTTCTTTTCTTATTCCTTTTTATTAGTTAAAGTTATAAAGTTTAGTAGTTAGGATATATAATATTCATAATTAATATTTCAATATAATATAAGTATATGATTAATTATATTATCCTTATATTATAAATAAGACTATAAGTTATTTATATAATTATAATTAAGCCCTTAAGCCTAATATATTTAATATAATAATATTATAAATTATTTAGATATTTTATTTAAGATATTTTAAGATAATAAATAGGTTTTAATTAGATATGCTTATTTATTCATTAATTTAAATATTTTAAATAATTATTATTTATTAGGATAAAGTTTTTTAATAGGATTAAATTTTATAATAAATTTATATAAGAGTTTTATTATAAAAATAAATATAAATATTAAAAAAAGGCCTATAAAAGGTTAATTATATAGGCTATAAGATATCCTATAGCTTTATAAATATCTTAGTTATTAATTAATTAATGTTAAATTTAAGATAAAGGAATATTTTAAACATTAATACTTTTATAAAGAAAGAAATAATATAAATAATATAATAAAGGGATATTTAAAGTATTAGGGTATTTTTATAAAGGCTAGAATTAGATTATAATTAATATAAAAAGGTAAGATAAGGGTGTTTAAAGAATTATAACTTAATAATATATTATTTTCTTATATTTAAAAAAGAAAAGGAAGATTATTAAGGGAAATTATAAAAGGCTTTATCTTATTTTAAAAGGTTAAAAACTAGCGTATTATAGGTTAATAATTTACCCCTAATTTATAATTACTTATTCTATTAATAATTAAATATTAATAAAAATTTATTTAATTTATTACCATATTATTTATATTCCCTTATTATTTTTTATATCTTCCCTATTAATATTTTATTTATTATAAGCTTTTAAAATAAAAATTATATATATTTTAATACCTATACTATTTAGATTTTTAAAGGCTATATTAATATCTTAAAGGCCTTAATTTAAGATAGGAATAGATTATATAAAAAAGAAAAATGATTAATAAATAAATATAGTAAAAGTGAATATTTATATCCTTATTACTAATAGCTTAAAAGATAATAGAATATTATATATTAAAATATATTTTAATATATGTAAAAATTTACCTATATATAAATAAAATATATTCTTTAGTTTATTCCTTTCTTTTACACTTATTAATTTTAATATTTTCTATTATAAGTTTATATATATATATTTATTCCATTAACTTAATACTATTTATATTATATATTTACCTTTTAATTATAAATAACTTAAATAAGATAAGTTAAGTAATTAACCCCTTATTTAAGTTATAACTAAGAAATATTATATTTTATATTTAATAAAATATAATATATCCTTTAATATTATATTAATATTTATGTATAATTTTAATATTTAATTAATAAATTTAGGATTAATTTATATACTATATAGGATAATTGTATATAATGCCTTTCTTTATATAAGATATAACCTTAATTTATTATAAAATTTTAAATATATAAAGGTATATAAATAGTTGCTTTAGGATATATATATATTTATACTTATAATAGGAAATTTCTAATTATATTTAATATATATTAACCTCCTTTTAAAGGTAATTAATTTAAATTTTTTTAATTTAAATGAAATATATTTTAAAGATATATATAACTTTATTCCCATATAAGAAATTCTCTTATTAATATTAGGTATATAATATTTACTTATAAATATTTCTTTATTTATTAATTTATATTTATTTATTAATTTTTAATATACATTTAATTTTAAAAAACCTTAACTATATTTAAATAGCTTAAAACATATTTAAGAAAATTAAAATAATCCTAGTTAAATCCTATCTAAAATATTAACTCTTAAAAGTAAAAAGATAATCTTATTAAGCTAAACCAATTTAAATTTAATCTTAGGTAAAATATTAGCTTTTAAAAATGAAAAGTTAACCTTATTAAGTTAAATAATAAAACCCTAAGTGTTATCCCTAAACTAGTTAATAGTAGCTTAGATTTTAACTAGAGTTAAATAAATAGCCTTAATTAAAATCCAACTAAGAAAAATTACTTCCTAACTTAATTTAAACCACTTATTTATAATTCTTTTCTTAAAGAAAATAGTGATAAGCCAAACCTAATAAATAATATAAACCTTAACTAATATATAGCTTAGGTTTTAATTAAGATAAAAAAGATAAATATAAATAATATTATTACTTTAATAATTAATAATTTAAATATATAAATATTCTTATTATATTTTTTTAAAACTTATTAATAATAACTTTAACTTAAGATTAAATAAACTATTTCCTTAAATAAATATTACCTAAATTAAATATACTATTATTAAGAAATTAAACTTATACCTTTACCTATTTTTAATTATAAAAGTAAGTTTAAATTAACTTTTTTCTATTTTAACTTTTAATAAATTTTAGCTATATATATAATAATGGTTAATATTATTTTACCCCTAAAATATACCTATAAAAATTATTAAATAAACAAAAGTATATTTTAATAATATATTATCTTATTAAACTATTTAAATAATACTTATATTATATACCATTATAATAATAAGGGCTATAAATATACTTATAAAACTAATATATTAAATATTAATTTTATATTATTAAATAAAATATTATTATTATTTTAACTTTTATAAATATAAAAAAATATATTAAAATTATTATATTAATTAAAGAATAATAATAAAATATATTTAACACTTTATCCAAAATTATATATAATATTAAAGCTTATTTGCTAATACTTATAAATTAAACTATTAATTTAAAATGTTAAATTTACTTATAATTTTATATAATTATTTTATAATTTATTATATATTAATATAAATTAACAATTATTATATCCCCTTTATATACTTTATAACTATATAATATATTATATAAGAAATACTTATATATATATATCCTTATATTAATAATTTCTTATATGATTTAAATATATAATTAAAATGATTTGGCAGTTTGGCGGATTCTTTGATTTCGTCCATGGTACAACCAAGAAAATATGTCAGGCCTCACATCTCACTTTTTCTTCTTCTTCCATGGTTATCTTTCACTCAAGCTCAACATGACCAAGACCCTTTGCAATATACATCTATCACTGAACGGACTACTGTTTGAGATATTTGAATCTTCCACTAATTAAAAAATTGTATTCAAAGATATTACTGATCAGATATCTTCAGCCATCGTGGCGTGTATGAAATCTCCCAGGACAGTCTCTCATATGTTTCACCTTGAGACATTGTAGACAAAGGGACATCGTATATGTATACCGCGACCTCAGCTACCTAGGTACCTAGATAATTTCCAGTTCCTCGCGGAGCAACACGTCCTATCCTTTCATGCATGGTGCGCCACGTGACACAGTCTTCGATCTCTTGCCATCAAAGGTCTCCAGCGACGGCCGCAACGAAAGAGAAGCATCGTTCAATTATTAAAAGGCTTCGCAGTCAACCACTACGATTCACGATAATCTCAAAAAACTAACCGGAACAGTATGTTAGATCCCCAACATCTCCATCCACTCATAAGTCTTTACTGAGAACTCATAGAGATCTCCAACGTCGAGCCTTAGGTTGGTAGACCTTGCTATAGAATTTCTGCAAGTATCAATATCCCATAAAGCGTGATACAGTCAGTCTAGTAATTATTCGTTGATACGCTGGTAGAGTGTATTTAAACCCCGAGGTTTCATGATTAATTTTATGACTACTGATTGTTCCGCTACTCCTTTGTTAATATCGTCATAATAGTCGCTAACGAAAATGTTTTGTCCTTCCAGAAAAAGTCTAAAGACAAAGTAATTGTCGACTTTTGTTCCAATGCCTTGATATAAAATAATGTCATGGTCAAACAAGGCCTTTCAGAAGTTCCAGTTACAACCCGAAGGACTACTGAGCAGTAGTCGCTTTCCTTCTCAGCTAGTATCCATTGATACTATATATTCCTCGTCTCTCAGTTAAAAAAGGACCATGTTAAGCCCAACGAGTGATGAAGAAGTTAAGTTAAGTGATGATGATATCATTTTGTTATACTTTAACCTAGATGAAGCCTCGGAATCAGAATATTTCGACTGGGACGAAATAGACAACGATGCCGAGTTTAACAACAATACACCGGAGTTTAAACCTATTATACACCGCAAGGACGATAGATACAATTTGGAATTGAACATGGACACTTTAGAGGAGAACTTTTCTGGTGGATTTGGTCCCTACGTATTCTCTTGGAGTTCTCAAGTGATGATGAGCTCGGAGGAGCCACCAAGCGAACCCGATAGAATGATAAGAAAAGAGCCCATAAGATACCCAGGTATACGTCCTCTCAGATACATAAACCATACACGCACTCTTCCAAGCTATTTCTCTGGGATAGACTGGAAGAAGGAGCTTTCACAGATATACCGGCCTAATAAGGATGATGTTGTCACGAAATAGTCACAGAGCGGTGGTTAGGTATTTAGGAGATATTTACATCAATAGAATGGACACCAAATAATATTTCAGGTAGCTTAACTTTACTGGATGGATCGGGAACATAATAGAAATACAGGCGGCTAACCAAGCCATATGGATAGCCCATGCAATATCGCCTTAAGTATGCGCATTATTACCAAGGGTATGGATGTGTAGCTGAGCAGAGTTGACACCTGATACAGCCTAAAGGATTGATATTCGATGCTATTCACAATTCTGATGCTGAAAGCTGAACATTGAAGTCACGTAGTTGTAAGTAAGCCTTGAGATTAAAAGGAGACCTTAATAGTAAATTCTTGTCTATGATAAACCTAAGAGCCTTCGGTCATTTTAGAGGTCGTATTATCTCATTGTTGATTGACTTCTCCTCACGCATGCCTGAACAACTAGATATTACCACTTGCTATAATATCACGGGGATTAACAGGTAAGCAGCTGTAATCTTTCAGCTTGAGACCGCAAGCCACGACGCATATAAGATGATCATGTCTATGGATGACCGTGATATTCCCGCTGACACGACTAATTCTCGGACATGGAAGTGCCACTAATAAGCCAAGTTCCGGCAGCACCGAATCAGCTGGAGCTCGGAACGGTTGGGTACCTAATGCAGCCACTGTGATATACCCTAGCTTGCGAATGCCGAATTATCGATCTCATTATGATCAGTAATGTGATAGGTCACTCTTAAGGCATGCATGTCTATGCCTGGCCGACGTGCCGGTAAGTTGCCGTTACATTATAGCCTACCAATCAAGTATTGTCTCATAGCCAGTGAAAGAGGCGTTCTCCACCCAATTAAAGAGAGTTTCGATTTGGAGTGTTATACAACGGAAGTATTGCACCACACCCTTGTATCATGTCAGCAGGTGATGCTGAGCCTAGCTATGGTCCTCCTTATTAAAAGGCTTGACACTTCGATGGCCACATGATAGGCTCCGACGAATACTAGCTTGATGGCCTTAAGGGGTCCCATATATCTGGAATTATAAGAATAGAGGCCGATGCCTCTCTCACACGTTCTAAATACAAGGCAAGACGTTTATGAACAACCATGGCAACCATTGCAGGTATCAGTGGCAACCAGTACGTCCCGGGGACGAAGGTCTATAATGATGTCAAATATCAATATGCTACTTCAACCTACGGCAAAGAGAGAGATCTAAATCCGGCGCTAATTGTACAGCCTAAGACGAAGGATGACATTGTGCTGACCCTAAAATACGCGAAAGAGAAGAAGATTGCCGTGGCTATCAAGACTGGTGGTCACCAATATAGCGGTGCTTCATCCACGAGTGCCCCCAATATCCAGTTGGATTTGGAGAATTCCTTCAGGGGAGAAGACGATCGAGCCATCTTTGAGAAAGACGGAAAGGCTTATGCCCGAACCAGCGTCAGCTGGAGCCTAGGAGAATTCAATGCATGGCTTACGGAGAATAAGCTGTTCGTACCTCACGGACAATGTACGGAGGTACATGTTGGAGGACATGTGCAGACTGGCGGTAAGATACATTCACCTTTCTCTAATACCAAGTAACAGTTAGGGCAAATATATACATTGTATACGTGGATATAGTTCATTAGAAACCTCGAAAACCCGATACTGACTAGCATAATTAGGCTATGGCCAATTAGCCCGCAGCTTTGGCTTATTCGGAGACCATGTTCTGTCTCTCGAGATAGTGGACACCGATGGGAACTTCAAAGAAGTCACTAAGGCTACTGATCCTGACCTGTTCTGGGCATTCCTAGGTGGCAGCCCCGGAAACCTTGGCGTTATAACTCATTTCACCATTCAGGTGCACCGGGACCAGGACTACAACGGGTCTAAGGGAATGAAGGCCCTTTACTTTTACGATACCAAGACACTGAAGCGTCTCATCGACATTCTCGTGGAGATGTCTGATAACGATGACTTCCCGCGGAACTACGATCTCTGTATTAGCGTCCTCAGCTCGGCCTTCCCGCTTCTGGACTTGTGGCCAGACCTAGACGAGTGGATGGCACGCGCGCACCCTGAGCTCTACGGCAAGAATGGCCTGATCGCATGGCCGCGCACCATTATCGTGTACGCTCAGTGGGTGCCATTTGAGCCCGGTGACGTCTGTGACTTTTCATGGTTTGACCGCATCAAGGAAGGCTCCGACTGTATCCTCGGTGATAACGACGTCGAGGAGAAGCCCATGTCCCAGCTGACGGGTGACTGGATCTTCCGCAACGTACGCGAGTTCGAACACCCCTACGTCAAGCGCACGTACACGACTAATTCACGGACGCTGGCAAAGGACGGCTGGGCCGACTGGGTCGTCAATCGCATTGATACCATCGTTCGGCCTGAGCACAATCGCTGCTGGCTGTCGGCGCAGCTGCAGTGCTTCGGCGGCAAGAACTCGATGTTCACGAGGAACGCGGGCAATGGGACCGCCTACAGCTGGCGTGACACGAGTATCGGCTGTACGATGGACTGTTTTCACACTGAGGACACTAAAACGCGAGCCGAAGATTGGCAGAAAGTTAACGATCTGGAGGGGATCGGGCCCAACGGCATTTTCTCGAAGCAGGACCGCCGTGTGCTATGGGGTTCATACGGCGATTGGAACTTGGACGCTGTTTGGAATACTTACTTCGAAGACCGGGAGAAGTACGAGAAGCTGCAGCAGATTAGGAAGAGGGCTGATCCGTACGGCATCTTCACACCAAACCCATTTTGCGTTAAGCGCGCAGATTGAGATTTTTTTATTCTTGACATCTAGCTAGAGTTGATTGAGAGTACCTAACACGTTATTTCAATTACAGTTATCTTCATCGTCAGTATTGGATAGGATATCCCATCATTCTTAGTAATACATCTATTAATATCTATTCTTTCCCCTATTCGCACGTTTAGCAAGCCCCCAAATCAAGGCCCGAACTCCGGTGTGGGGTACCCCCTTTTCACGTCGTACACCGAATGTCTCTTTGCATCTCCAGTGGTGTGCCTTTAAGTGTGGCCCTAGAATCCGCTCATCGGCATGTTCTTCTAATAATAATACGGCAAAATAGAGTTATACGGGTGGGATTGTGCAACATTCTTCACGATCGTTGGCTGTCGACGGTAGAATATGCAAATTGAACATCTCCAATTCTATGAGCCAATGTATCAGCCAATGTGTCAGAAACGCCTTTGGTCCCGCATTTACGCCGCCTCTATGCAATGTCTATGCCTCTAGCTCTATAGCTCCCAAAGCCATCTATCTCTATCGTCCGTCTAGCTCTAGTCTATCCGTCTAGGCCCATCCAATGCTAAATAGTTTATATCCGCTTTCATCTCCACGCCCGATCCCACGGCGCTTATCTACATTATCCATGCTGAGGATTGTCAAATATCGCCCATCTGATGTTTTTGGCGATGTCCCCTGGAAGGCAGCTTCAACAGTGTCGATGACGGCTTCGAAGCGTCCGTTTGGACGCACCGTCATGAGCAGCCAAAACATACCTTCGGGTCCTAGCATGCGTGTTGCACAATCCCGCAGCCACATTGCGTGTTCACGCGCGTAGATCACGTCGGTCGCCACCAATAGGTCTGCTGGTGCATCGAGCGGCGCCTCCAGAACGGGGGCTGACCAATCGAGCGGGCATGTCTCGACGTTTGCTTCTGTGAGCTTGATGTTGGACCGAAGGTTGGTAAGCACGGCTGAATGGTAATCTGTCGCAATCAAGGTGGCGTTCTTAATATCCAGGTGAGGAAGCGCTTTAGCAAGCACTAGACTAACTAGCCCTGTCCCAGCGCCAAGCTCGACGATACGCGGCGAGGGACCAAGTAAAGCTTGAGTGAGCCCGAATCGTGCAGGCGAGGCGCAAATCATGTCAGAGAAGACGATTGACGCACCCCAGCTCTGCAAACCAACATCCGTGTGGTCTGTGGTGTTTTGCGGGGCATCGGTAAGGCGCACGTCTATTGTGATCTTTTCTCGGGTATTCGATTCATTCAACTCAGGGGAACTTGAAGTAGCAGACAAGTCCAACTCGAATGAGAAGTCACGCGTTATTCCGGTGTCTTCTTCATCCTCTTCTTCCTCCGATTTACTGAAGGAGGAAAGCACATAGGAAGCTTTGTCAACTACTTTCTCTCGCTCATCCTCATCATCAAACGGGAGCTCCTCCGCGCGAGCGATTAAGGTCGTCAACCAACTTATAGCAAAGTTGCGCTCGAATACATCGCCGCGAATGGCATCGATGTCACATTCCGGGTCTAAATCATGCGCATCTTCTTCTATATCCCCATCATCTTCAGACACGTAACCGGAATCAACCGGTTGTGCCGCCTGACCATCATGCGCTTTTCCGTGCTCAAGCTGTGATTTGACTGCGCGCGACAACGATATAGGGCAATACAGGTCATATAGATTGTC
Source organism: Hypoxylon sp. EC38 (assembly GCA_002120335.1). NCBI lineage: Eukaryota > Fungi > Ascomycota > Sordariomycetes > Xylariales > Hypoxylaceae > Hypoxylon > Hypoxylon sp. EC38. The sequence goes on from KZ111296.1 coordinate 14,869, forward strand.
CAAGGCCGCGAATATTTGTTCCCCGTTGAGCGTGGTTAATGAGCGCAGAGACGGCAGGCTGCTCGTAGGAGACAGCGGATGACCCGCTGGGCTCATTGGAGTCCTCGGTAAGACTCAAGGTCCGCCTCGAGAGATAATTAACGAATGACTGAAAAGGTATGAGGCGAAAGAGAGAGAAAAAAGAAAAAGAAGTCGAATTATTCGCGTGAGGGTTTTATGAGAAAAGTGAGATTGATGAAGATTCCGGGGGCCTAGAACTGAGTGGGTTCTGATGACCCACTTGGTACACACAATTTTGTTGTCGCTATCGTCAAAATTCTCGGCGATAGCGGTGAGAAAGTAATGAAGTCTCTGACTCATACGGCCATAGCCATGTGCTTAGATAGGTACTCTGTTGGATACCATTGTTGCACTGGCTTAGATAGAGATATAATGACCTGGCCTGCCTTATATATATATATATATATACTACCTATATATAAATACGCTTCACTTTAGACATAACTTTAATGTAAATATTGGCTTACCCGTAACTTTATCCCCTATTCCAACACAACTTGCCCCATTGTCGGCATTGTCTTGAAGTTATGTCCACTACCGCCAACGACAAGAAGAAAATTCCTCCTTTCAGAACATAAATTGAGATACCAATCAACCAGAGGCATCCAATCCGACGTGTCAGTGTCCCAGCATATTCGCGCGAAGCAAAATGGCCGTGTCGCGAGATGGGGCATCATCTCTCTAAGGAAGCTGCGCATCCGGGCTTCTGCTTCAAGAGGTATCTGATACCTTGCGAAAGGTCTAGAGCCTATGATTATGCGGCTCTTCTCCTCAACTGCTGTTCCATCATCCTCGGTTATTCGGGAGTAAATAGGGTTGATATATCCTGGGTGCTCGTCACAAATCTTTAGTTCATGAGTCTCGGCCGACGGCTCCATGAAAAACCCCTTCTCGATATGGAAGAGCACGGGGAGATTCTTATATAGGTCGGCCTCGGCCGAATTCACATTCTCATATTCGTCCTCGTGCCCCTTAATATCCTCAAGTAGGGCCGCATATGCAGGATCCGAAGAGGCGGCCATGACGTAGCCTGTACGGTGGTAGTAAGGCTTATAGATTGGGTCCTCAAGCCATGCCCTTGTGCACACAGCGTATGCAGACGATTCCATGCATATGCCGCATCTGTATCATCCTCGGATTGGGATCCTAATAATTTGAGGATTGGCAATGTTCTATTTATTTATTAAGAATCTACTCACCTTCTTCCATAATCTTGTTTAGATCATTACCTGCTGCGATACTACTAGGTACCTCCTCACCGTCCAAAACAGTGACGTTGTTGTATTCGTTTCTCGCCAATTCCAGCGCTATACCGCAACTCCATGTTCCACCGCCAATGATTCGAATTGAGTTATCATGCAATAGCGTCATTTATAGCTTGAAGTAAAGCTACCTTGAACGGACCTAAGAATCTCGACATGCAATTGAATAACATTGGATTATTTATGGCTGTTAATGAGAATGGTTAGGATGGATATCGTGACGTGAGGAAATATTGAAACTTCCCTAACAGAACTACCCGGGAGAACTCCGGAGTACGAATTTACAAGGGTTGCTACCCATCTAGGTACCTGTAAACGTAAGAGATCATGACGTACGTCAAATAGACGCTTTTATAGACGAATGGAGAGCTAGTCGGATACTCTTAATTATCTACATGTATGTCTACCTTAGGTACTTATTAATCATGGACTACATATATCGTCTATATAAGGTATCGTCGACATTAATGGTAGGTTAACACTATTTATCACAACTAACAGGTTCATTTTATGCTTCTAGAATCAGTTACAGATTGGCCTGTGATTCAGTGCGGGGCAGATTTTATTTCATTACGGGCACCTTATTTACACGCAATCTTCAACTACCAAGACACTTTTTTAGCCAGCCGATAGAAGGAGAGAAGTTTTTTTCCTCGCATAATGCTAGCCGCCCATCACGGTCAGAGTGTGCACATAGCGAATCTTGCCCTTCTCGACTCTGAACTCATGGCTATCTGGGACAGTCGCGAAATCAATGAAGACGTCAACGGCACCAAGGGTCTCATCAATGACGTAGCGGCGGTTAGTTAGTCGCACACCTACAAGCTAATATGTCAGCAACTCGCCGAACGTAATTCGCTATACAGACGACTATCACTCACCGTTGGGGACACCGACGTCGCATCTATCGTTGGCTGATCCCGAACCAGTGTACGAGCCACCCTCAAGACGTGCGCACGGGTGACCCCAAGGAACTTGCACGGACTTGTCGTTAAAGAGGTCGGCATAGGCATCAGCCGCGGCCTGAATCACTTCACGGGTGTCCCGCTGGTCTTCGGGGATCGGATCCCAGTTCTCCCGAGATGCCCAGTAGTAAGTTCCCGTGGCATTGAAGAGCCAGTCGCCCTGGTCGGTGACGAGAGTGCTGATGTTGGCGATCTTGCCGCCGGCGAAGCGCATCTGCGTGCCTATAACGTATGGATGAGTCCGGTCAGTGACGATGATCTCGGTGTACGTCGCGCATTGGGTGGTGTCGTGAAGACTGCGATTGAAGTCAATCTTGAGAGGATGGGACAGGATGCCCGTCTTGATATCAGCCGTCTTGAATGCTTCAAGGTACGCGACGGTGTCGGCCAGGGGAACCACGCCATCAGGCTTTCCTGCAGTTTGAGCTGCCAAGAGGCTGTCAGTGGCAGCGATGAGGTCTTCGCGACTGCATTGTGCTGCTACTTGAGCGGCGAGGAGCCCGAGGGCAGCGATGGTGATTCTCAACATCTTCGATCTCGTCCAAAAGAATCGGTGCCGAAAAGAAAGAAAGGGGAACTCGAGACAGCTACATTTCTTAGCTAGGGATGAGTCGGGGTAAGCTCCCCTAAATAGGTATCAACTAATGATGTCAAAAGCGGTAAAGGAGATGATACTGTCGTACCCTCAGAGAATAGCCATATGAATTTTGTGTGGGGTTGACTTCGGCAATTCCAAGAAGCTGGAAGATCATCATCCGGACATCAAGTCTAGAAGTCTTACTTTGCCAACTAATAATCTACCTTGCCACATTCGTCACGTCAATTGCGCATCAACCTAATTTTAACGAGTATAATTACTTAAGCCTTTTCATAGCCTCGGGTCGTTGGACGGGATATAGGATACGGTGAGGAAGAACTACGGCAGACATGCGGCTCTAATAATATCCTGTATCTACCTCCTACGCATACCTTCTTCGTTGTTTTCCAATTAATCTCAACTATGACTAAGGATTTATTCACTATGTAGGTTGAGGAGTATGATAGTGAAATCATTTTAAGTCTGAAAGGTGTGTATGCTGTCCACCTAATATGTAATCGAGGGCGAAGGCTACTTTAAAGGCTCTTCGCTTTCGCAAAGGAGACAGGCTTACTTACCTAACTATCTGTTGTCAACGGATATGCTCGCACATGATAAAAGGTACCTACCATAAGACAGTCCATCATAGGTAGACGATCAAGGTTCAAACACCTTTGCCAGAGAGAGATAAGGTACCTACTCTGAACGGCATGTGAGAACGTGTCCTATTGTCTTCTAAGCCTCGAGTCTAAGTAGCCTTAGGCTCATATATCTTGGAACAATGTTTTGATGGTCTAGAAGTTATCAATCTGGCTGCAGATCTTCTACGTCATTTGAAAATACTATGAGGACCTCGAGCTTTTATGTAGTAGTTATCATCCTGGCTATTGGGCTATGAGGAGGTACCTATGGATGATATATCCTAAAATATCACCTATTATTTTTTAGCTTAGATTAGGTACCAAATGTACTTCTCCTAATGGTCGGATATTCAATCATACCTGTCTGTTAATCTGTAACCTAAACATTTCGCATTATATCTAGGATCATTTGGCGTTCGTACTGTTCTCGGACTTACGATTAACTGGGTATCCAGAGAAAGGGTACCTCTTTAAATAAATGAGGTCATAATTCGTATAATCGATTAAATTGGATAGAATCGAATTGTTAGCCGTATACTACAAACGTTTTATATCGACGCTACCATTGCGATATTGACCATATGCAAGTTTGACTAGATTGAGGACTGTAGAAGCTCGTATTGTTTTAAGCCCACTGTAGAGTTCCAAGGTGCTTCTAGCCCCTGAATTTGACAGGATTAGAGGGGACCACTAAGACGAAGCGGAGTTAGTGGCTTCTGGAGTGAGTCTTAGCCTAATCCTAGTTACCCTAGACTGCCTCCAACCTAGATCATTCCATGCGTTAGATCGCGTTTTACAAGTCGTGTTACGCGTCTCACACTAACAAAACACCATCTTCAAATATATACTCTACGTTGAAAGAGTAGATACCGCCGGACAAAAAACAAAATGAAAATTAAGCCGTCAATAGTTAAAAGTGCAGCGGTGAGAAAATCTGCAGCGGTCGAGCTGGTTGACTCGAATTATTTACAATACTGACCGCCCGATAGCAGGATCGCGGCCCTCTCGAGGATGCCAGCAATCGTGCTAATCAGTCGCCTGCGAAGGTAACTGATAAGAGCTCACCAAAAACCGATGTACCCCAGAACCGGACGACCGACGGATGGTTTAAATCGTATGAGGAATATGTCAAATTTACTAAAGGTATCTCGGAGATGCCACCAGGTTTCAAAAAACATCTAGATGGCGCGCAAGAGAATACTGAACAATCGCGCGTAAACACCACTACCGCAAGTCGCGCATCCTCCAGCAAGAAACGCAAGGCGGAGACACCACTAGAAGATGAGGTCGCAGCATACAAGAAAAATCTGGATGAGGTCATCAGTCCCGATACCTTCGAGAACGATCCGATGCCCAGCTGCCAAACTGTGCGCAACCGTATCCACAAACTGCTCGATGCCGGCATCATGACAAAGACAGAGTTCTCAAAAGCCATAGGTAGTAATACCAACAGTCTGAATAGTTTCCTCAAGCAAACAGGAGCCAATGGAGGAAGCGGCAATTCTGTATACTATAACGCTTGGGCCTGGTTCCGGCAGCGAGAGGTTGCGAAGTTGAAGATGCCGGACTTGAAGAGAAGGCAGACGCAGAGGACTGAGGATACTGATTCCAGCGCCAGTGGCTCAACTTCGAGGGCAGCAAAGGATCGCGCCCTTCCGGATATCAGTAACATTCATTTAGCTGGCGAGGAGACGGACTCGGTCCCCGTCTTTGATACGTGCGACGAGATCCGCAAGAAGATTAACGCGCACCTAAGGACATCAGGAATGACTCAAGCCCAATTCTGCCGCGACTTGTACTCGCAACTGCACGTGCCGAAGGTTAAGAGCATTCAATCGGCGCAGCTTTCCAGCTTTCTCCGCGGCAAAGGCCCCAGGACTGGTGCTAAGAGCACCGTCTTCTATGCGGCGTACGTATATTTTGAAAAGCTGCGCATCGCTCAAGGCAAGCCTAAGTCCACGCACCGTGAAGATATGGAGGATATCTGGTGGTGCAGGGGCGGGTTTGACCGTACAAGTGATCATAGGACTTCGTAAAAAACCCTTACCTGAAGGATTTGTTTGACCTTTGCTAACTCCCTCCTAGGTACATTACCGCTTCTGGACATACTGGTCTGTCCTTCGATCGGTATGGCCGTACGTTTGGGTTCTAGGGGTATGGTTACCTGTCTTAAGTGATTAACTGTGTTAATTTAAGGGATGTTCACGCAAACATTTAATGTGGCGTGTAATAAAAGTTAGGTAGATTTCTCCATGTCGCAAGATAAATAGGTAGAATTTAGGACTCGCAAGTGGCTTGCTAAGGCGAACAATTTACATGAAAAGTAATAATGTTGGCGCTGATTTGTGATGAATAGACCTTGCGTATACTCGCGTATATGATGAATAGAGTCAAGACCGCCTCTCACATTCCGTCATCACCATATTCTCCGATAATATTGAAACCCCGCTGCAGCAAGAGCCGCCAATGCGATAGCTCCCGTGTAAACTGAAATGCCGTAGGAGCTGTGACCCTTCGATAATGACCGTTTCGATGTCGTTCCCGTTCCATCAATAAGAGGGTGGTGTACGTAAGGTACTATCGGTAATTCTTTAAGCGATTTTTCTTCCAACCATTCCAGGACCGGTACTCTGGAAACGACTGGCGCGAAGATGTACAGCAGACTCCAGTATGACATGTTAGTCCAAGGAGCAATGTATTTTGCCATAATTTTGTTCATCGGCGAGAGCCATCCGGTTACTCGGGCTCGTCGTATAGACATACTCTGTATTACCGGTTCATCCTTCATCCGCTCCTTCTGATAGTCAGCGAACACTTTCTCTAGGGCTTCCGTCGTCGGCGAGGGATCGGTCTGGAGTAGACGTCGAAGTTTGTTCACTAGGACTACAACATCGGCAAGGCCGGAGTTATATCCGAGCCCTGCGTGAGGTTCTAATTTTCGTACGGCATCGCTGACGAGTACGATTCGCTTCCAGAACCATTTGTCAACCTTGCCTTCCTCTAGGTTGATCATGCCGGTTTCTCCGACATGGAGGGCGTAGACATCGCGCACTGTCCAACCTGGGGCCATATAAAGATGGCCCCATTTCTCCAGGAGCTTCTGCTTATCTTTCTCCGTGTATCGGATCCGCTCGGAAGTAGGCTTGTCAAGAGCTTCGTACACACCAAACCATGCTTGGGAGTCACCAGTGAGGAGCTGCGTCGACACACGTTCCGCTGCGCATTCACGGTTAACGTTCTTATCCAGACCAGGAGGAATAGGGACATTTCCAAATAACATCCGGTAAGTCGTGATATAGGGACTCTTTGGTGGTCGGGACTTGTCAGGGACCGGTTTACCCTCTGCCAGCGCTTGCATGCATTGGCGGACCCTACTATGAACGCCGTCTGCACCAATGACAATCGAGCCCTCCTCAATGGTGCCATCCTCGCATTCAACGCTTACACCGTCATCTGACACATTCACATTGACAACGCGCTTTCTGAGCTTGATTCGCGCTTTTGCGCTATCGGGCAAGTTCCGATACAAAGCTTCAATGAAGAGAGGACGATGTGTAACTCGTACACCATAGCCATGACTGGGTTACTGATCGTTAACACCGCCTATACCGTATCTTCCATATCACTAATGTTGACTTACTTCTTTTGCATTACAGCATTAGGATCTATTTGGCTAAATATGGTCCCATCATCAGCAGATAGGCTAATGCTAAGATTGATATCATTCAAGACCGGCTGCATCGCGTCCAGCAGGCCAAGCTGGTCGAAGATGCGAAACGTTGGCGGCCATAGATTGAGCAGCGAGCCGATTTCTGGCAGTAGATTCTCATGTTGCTCTAGGATCACAAAGTCGATGTCCGTCTTGGAGAAGATGTGGGCGGCGGTGAGTGACACGAGACCGCCACCAACTATTATGACCCGAAACGGTTTCTCTGTCGACGCCATAGTAAACTTGTTACTGTGTTACTCTCCCGGTCGTGAGGTAGCGGCCAGTAGACGGCCCAATAGACAGATGAATTAATGAATTGATCCACGGGCGGGATCTAAAATTTAGCAAAGTTATTTCCTAGAAAGTAATAAATAGAGTGATGAAATTCGGTATATTCCGTCCTACGCGCGTAGGTCTAGAGCGATAGGTCTAGGTGGGTATTTTCCTAAAAGGGGAAAATGCGACCATCAATTGGTGTCCCGAAGGTTTGGAAACTCGGCGATTAAAGTTCTAACAGCAGCCCTTAACCAGTCTGCTGGTACGCCGGATTTGCGTCCCTTGCATACTCTGGGTGAATATATTACCAACAGGGTTTTTTTTTTTTTTATCGTCGATGGTGATATGCATGGGAATTATTTCAGGTTGGTTTTGATTTAGGGAACATTCGGACAATCCGGACATGGCTGAATAAGCACTAATGCAACCCGATATATGGAATACACTCTATAATCCGATTTCCTCCCCCATATAGGTATATTTTGCACCAAAAAGAGCATAATACTACTCCCTCAGCCCCTTTTAAAGGCGTACCTCTTTATACCAGCTAGAATTGTTACGCGAAAGAGCCGATAGCCAAGTCCTACAGCCATCCATCTAGTCATCGTTATTCGTAATTCATTCGGTCATGAGGGTGTGATAAGCTCAACCTCGTGTGCCATTGAAATACCATGCTTGTTTCCATGGCCATTGGCGTCAATGTCGTTACCCTTATACCTTATATCAAGGTCGTTTATCGCTCGAAACCCGCCGCGCACGCTGTCAGCTTCATATCCCTTCGCTCGAAGCACGCTGGTCGCTACACGAGAGCTATCGCCGTCATAGCAGAGCAACAGAATTCGGGTGCCTTGCAGTAGAGGAATTAACTTAGCATCTGGGGTGTTGAAGTGATCCTCTAGTCTCAGCCATAATGATTCGAGAATAGCGGGATTTGCGAAGGGACTTGGGTTTGATGGGTCTGCGAATGGCAAGTTGACAGATCCAGGGAAGTGGAACTTCTCAAAGTCTGTTGGTTGTCTGAGATCGATGATGGTTACTCCTTCCTTGAGCGAGATCGCTTCATCATCTGGAAGCTGCCCATCTTGAGACCCCACTCTCTTCACGTCCAAAAATAGAGGAAGAGCGATGGCTGCGTCTTTCTCCCAAGCCTCGTCGTATCGATAAAGATCAACTTTCGTTAAAGGCTGAATTTTGAGTTAGTACCTACCTAGGTAGGTAGGTATTTTTTCTTAAATCTTCAATCTTGTTCATTTCATCAACATACCTCGTTTGTAATCGATGGGAAATACCCGGAACCCAACTTATCAAAGTATTCATTGATGTATTGGTAGGGTAAATCACAACAGAGGAATACACAGTGTATTTCCCCGTCTGCACCAGCCAAGTCTTGCAGTGTGCCGGCGCTTTTGTGTTTCTCAATGAACTGGAAGAGGCCCTTCAGGTTGAACCCGGAAGATGGGCCACACACAATTCCCTCGCGACATAAGTCCAATGACAACGAGAACGAGTCATGGGAGCCTACGTGCTCAATACCATCTATTGCCGATTTCCATGGAAACTCGACGGGGGCTAGGAGAGCGAACGATCGAGGGCCCGGGACCCTGTCGCCAGCGGCCGTGCAGACTCTACGAGTCGTCAGCATGTCCTCTTTCATGTAAAAATTCGAAGGCATCCAAACCCTAAGCGAAAGACCGACGGCTTGGCTTCCTTGAAGTATGACCCCAAGCCTGTTATGGTACCTACAAGTCGTTAGCGAAGGGCAGCCCATACATTGTCTTTGCACACTTACCGGATGTGCCCATGCCAGCACATATCAAGTTGATCTCTGGTAACTGTCTGAGAATTTGCGGGCCTGTCCATCTGATATGCGATTTCCAATTCTTTTCTCGAGTTAGCTCTTGCTGATCATAACGGAAGAGAGATGAGCTCGAACTTACGTCGTCGTTGTCGTATTGGTTAGGGTTAATGATGGACTCGTTATCTTCTGACATTCTCTGAGCGGCTCTGATACCACCGCGCTCATCTGTTGGCTCTGGCTGAGATGGCCCACCGAAGAGGGTACTCGTTCAATGTCAGCCAACAAAGTCATCGGAAAGTTAACGTTGAAGTCTCACATATTGAGGCCAAAAAATTGCATCAATCGCAATTTGGCTATACTTGTCTTGTTGCTCAAAAATGCACGGACGTCCGGGATGCCATGGTATACTCGCGATATGAGTGACATCGATATGACGGTCGAGCCTGAGCTGTACTCGATGATAGTGTTGGTCTTGCCCGGCACCACGCTCTTCTCCAGGAGATTCAATGCTGAAATGCTTCGTCAATATCGCAATGGGCTTTGGGGATCGGTTCAATCTACCTACCTGGCATTGCCTTCACGTTGTTGGCCGGATGCATCGTCATCATCTTAGCGTATATCCTCACACCATCGCGCCGGTATGGATTGAGCTTGTCTGGTATCTCCACAAGGGGTAGGGGAGGGGCCGAGTCCGGGTCGAAATAGTCCCGGACTGAGTTTGGGCCTTTGTAAACGTTGAGAAAGTTGTTACTCGGCATGGTCGAAGGTTATTTTGTCTGTTCAAACAGTTCTCTTCGCTATGAGAAAGACTCAACTTCGATGCCTAGAGAAACTGGAAAGTAACGGCTGACTCGGACAGCAGCGGATATAAATATATAGCCCCTGGATCTACGCTCCGCACGACATTGCCGGGTTGATGTAGTGACTCTAGCATGGTTATGATATTACTTAGTCACACTTCACATCCCTGGGCGCGTCGAAATTCTCACCAGGCCAATTACCCAACGGGAATCCTGTTTCACAGACATCTTCCCGAGTACCTACGTAACGTGGGCGAAAGGAAGTCTAGACTATTTCCTTTCCTCGGTAGCCGACAAGGTCGACAAGGTCTCCTTTATCAGATTTCTTGGCCCTCGGCCGATCGACATGTCGCGAGCATCAATGATTTCGACGAAAAGAGGAGTTGTAAGTCGCTGTCAGCCAATATTCATTAGCACGAGCAGGTAAGCTTCGAGAGAAACTTTCTCTGTATCCGCATTCCTGGGCTGCCGTTGCAGACCTGGTTACAATCTAGTGCCGATCCCTGTACGAGGCACTTTGAGGTCGTTTCCAACCAATGAGGCTGAGAGACACAACCCCCGGCCATCTTAGTCTATGCATGACATGGTGGTAAACCTTACCCTTTAGGTAGCATCGACGATGAACCCACATAGGTCTGTCACTTGGGCTAAATGTAAAATTTCCTCATAAAGCATTCTATGTGCATAATTATGTAGGTACTTTGACATTGACATCCCGTGTCTGTATATTTGAAGGTATGTACCTAAGGTACCTAAAGCTTCCTGATGTTCAACTTACAAACAGGAATGTTCTTAAACCAGCTCACTAGTGCCTACTTGGACAGCTTCCACCGCTTTTCTATCACGGGGTTACTCCCCGGAGCCGGAACTCCACCATTCTTCTCTTACCGATATATGAGTGACGTTAAAATCGACGTACCTGTCCTACCTTTTTTTTAAGCTTATTCTTACTTCAACGTCTTTAAGATACTCTTTTCGTGCATTATGTTTGTTTGCTTCGGGAAGTGAAATTACTCTAATTGTTTCACGAGAACCTTTTGGTCCTCATTAGCGGGTCTCTTCGACTCTCGTCATCTTCTCCGCCGCCATCAAGGTCTAATACCAAGCAATCCAACTTAACAGCTTGCATCTAAGAGTGGCAAGGGTGTCTTCTTCCGGCAGGTTATATGGTAGTAATTCTTCGCCGCTCCCTCCCTCAGAATCAATCCCATGACAAACTGAACACTCAATTGAATCGCTTTTTTTGAATCGAACATCCCACGCCCCGACCATCAACCATGGAGAAGGGTGTAGTGGGACATCAGCCCCAATCAGACGGTCTCGTCAATGTCACTGTCGATGGAGAGCAACCGAGAATACCCGAGCCCAAGAGTGGTCTAGAAAGCGAAACTGAGGTCAAGCACGTCTTCAACGAGCAGACTAACTATGTCCCAAAGAAGACGATCATCACTGTAAGTCTGTTAATGCACCTGCAGCTAACTCATTCACATACTAATTGCTACGAGATATTCCTCGCCTGCGCTAGCGTCGACTTGCTAGCTCTTATGGACCAGACCACACTAGCGGCAAGCTTGTACATCATTGCGGACTCGCTGAAGTCGAGCGACCAGGCATCGTGGATAGCTAGTGGATATTTCATGTAAGTTCTTCTCCTCGCTATCAGTGTAGAGTATGAGGTTGAACCCCTTGGTAGTACTTCGACCGTCGGTCAACTACTGTACGGACGACTATCGGACATCTGGTCTCGCAAAGTGATCCTACTTATTGGCCTGGCCATATTCTTCCTCGGGTCCCTGGCGTCGTCGCTCGCCCAGTCAGTCACGCAGTTGATCATCTTCCGTTGCTTTACCGGTGTAGGCGGCGGCGGACTGATGACTATCGCCCAGACTATTGTCAGCGACGTAGTACCACTACGGGAAAGGGGCAAATACCAAGGCATTCTGGTATGCGAATCTCCAACTCTGTAGTTTCTCTGACTAACTGTTTTCCAGGGAGCAGTCGTCGCCATAGCGAACGGCATCGGGCCTGTGATCGGCGGAGCCCTTTCTTCCATCTCGGAGGACTCTTGGCGGTGGATCTTTCGTCTCAACTTACCGCTCACCTTGTTGACCACCTGTTGTGTCATATTCATCATGCCCCTCAAGAAGGTTGAGGGAGATTGGAAAGTGTATGGAGTTATTTGCTCTGCGTGGGACCATCTCATATGCTAATCATGCCTGATAGGAAGCTAAAAGCGGTCGATTTTCTCGGCATATTCCTTACTCTGGCTGGCGTGTCCGTCCTTATGCTGGGATTGACATGGGGAGGCTCGGAATACCCATGGGAATCGACAGCTGTCATTACGACATTAGTTCTCGGATTCGTTCTCTGCGTCGCCTTCGTCATATGGCAGTGGCGAGGACCGCGTTATCCTCTAGTTCCCTGTGAGTCTTTTTTTTTTTTTTTTTTTTTTTTCTTTCAATGAATGGTTAATGCCCGATCCAGGACTGACAAACCGACGTAGTACACATTTTCAAGTCTAGAATCGTCAATGGCGCATGCCTTACCATGGCCATCAATGGCTGGAACTTTGTCGTCCAGGTCTATTATGTGCCCACATTCTACCAGCTTGCTTATGGCTACTCGGCGACCAAGGCGGGTGCCATGTTACTGCCAATAACTCTCATCCAGACGCTAAGCAGCACATTGTCAGGTCTTGTAGTCCACTGGATTGGTAGATACCGAGAATGCATCCTATTTGGCTGGGTCTGCTGGGCTATCGGCCTTGGCTTGATGTCAACTCTGGATGAAAACTCGGGGCTTGGAAAACAGATTGGATATGCGATTATTATTGGCGTGGGTGTTGGAAATACGCTTCAGCCGTAAGCCCTCGAAACCCTACCCTGTGAGGGAATTAGGACTAATGCTAGTATAAAGGGCTCTGATAGCCTGTCAAGCGGGAGTGGAGAGACGAGATATGGCCGTTGTGACATCTTTTCGGAAGTAAGTTTTCGTGCCCCTCACCCGACGCCGCTTAGCTAATGTCGATTCGTAGTTTTGTACGAAATCTAGGTGGAACATTTGGTCTCGCCATCTGTGGCACTCTACTGTAAGTGATCATTTCGGAATATCATTGTTGACTGAGTTTCTTTGAACTGACCTTATTTTTAGCAACAACATTCTGGCAAATTCTCTTTCGGCGCTGGATACAAATCAGGATGATTTGAAAGATCTCCTTAGCAGCCCGCAATCATACCTATCATCTCTGCCCCTGGACGAAGCTCAGCGAATCCGCTCGATCCTCGTTCCTGCGTATCGTCAAGGCTTTAGAGTAATATTTCTCGTCGGAGCTTCTCTAGCTGCATTGGCATTTGTGATTGCTTGGCTCCTTATGCCTCAAGTCGAGCTTAGCCGTCCTGATGATGAAAAGCTAAAAGAGGAGGGCCGAAGACAGTATGCTACAAAACAAAATGCACCGGCCCCTTAACGCTGGTCATTATATTGACCATTTAGCATGTTGAACTAGGTACCTTAATATAGCATGGCAGTCTAAACCCCATTATACCGATATAAATACTAGTTGACCACGGTACTCGTTGATTATAGGAGGGTGATGTCTTGAATGTTCCACAACCCCTTACTTTGTCCCTCGATTAAGTCAAGATTTATGAGTCCGGGCACCCAACAGCAACCTACAAACCGATAATGGTTTCTAGCCTGCTCAATAGGCCGCAGAATAAAGGGCACTCCTAAACCAAGAAATACGCATACCCTATCCCCCAAACGCAAGTCACAATTTACACCAGTACTCCCCATTAGACCTGACGTCGTGACGAACGGCCTCCGGGAGTCAGAATGAATCCCAAGTGTCGAGTCTAGACCCGTCACGATGCTAATGAGCACAGGGCTGTCTTCCACCGAAGGCAGCTCATTCTTCCGATCGGTTATTTGGTCGTATTGTTGGCCTAGCTCTGTCTTATCGGTCGGAAGTATGTGAAGAAGTGCTTGCTTCCAGGCTTCACGTCGTTCAACCTGTGTTTTGAATATCTCGTGTGCGAAATACTGGCGTTCCATGTCATCTTCCCAACCGATCAAGCGTTTGCGAATAACCTTGGCGCGCGCGACAATAGATGTATCTGAAGTATACTCAAAACGTTTTCCAATATGACAGATGCCATAGTCAAAGAAGGTACCCTTGATCGTGATTTGACGAAAGTCGTCCGAGAAGCGTGGTGGATTTGGTGGCGGGGTGGTGCCGCTGAGCTGATGGGTTTGCATGTACATCGAGATGCCATTAGAGAGCCTCGAAGCGGCCGGTCCCAGTAAATCGGCGGTCCAGGTAGACGCCCATGATGGCAAGCCTTCCACCAAACTTGCGATTGAGCAGAGGACATGTGCGATCATACCGCCTCGAATCATGAAGATACTCAAGTCCAGAAACATATCTGCGACCGGTTTCGTATAGTCTACCTCAAGCAACTTCTCGTTGCGCAGATCTTCCCTGACCAGTCCTAGTATACCGTACAGTCTGTCCCTTCGTTCAGTCCATTCGAAGAAGCGAGTCTGCCAGAGTAAATCAGCTAGTTCAAGGTACATTGACGATTGAGATCTGTCTTCCAGGGAGGCGCGGCGAGTTCGAATCCAACATCTCTGCACTCTATCCATCCTAGTGGCGTTACTCATTCGCCAAATGTGCGTGTGCAGACCGATTTGAAGCCTGCGAAGGGCATCCACAGCCAGTACAAGTAGATTCCAGCTAATCAAACGGTCACCGTAGATAATAGTGGCAATCTTTGCGAGAGCAATCTCCTGAAGGACCCAGATACGACTAAACCATGGGCGGGAGAAGAACTTATTCAGCATTAGAAGCGCATAGATGGGGTCGCCGGTGCCATCCAAGATAATAGCCGCAGCGTCGCAATCTTGGGGATTTGCACGCGCCAATGTATTCAACAAGTCTTGAGTCTTCTTGGCAACACCGACGCAATTTATCGGCGTGGTAGTCCCAGGCTCTAATTCGGGGCCCAGCCATACGATGACGTGCTCAGCGCGACTATAGATCTCGCGCATGCGGCGGACTTCTTGGTTTCGCTCTTGGATGCTTGTTTGGTTGATGCATATTGCATCTACCCAGATGACCCTCTTCTTGTTTTTAAGTCGTAGAACACGTAACGCAGCTTCTAGGTTTGTCGTTACTTGAAAGGGCTGACTATTGAGCGTAATGGGAGTGGTGATTGTAGCATCGCCCCATACGTATGAGAGTGCTTCGTACTTGGGACCATTGGCTTCATTCTTGATGAAGGGGAAGCTCTCTACCGTGCATTTGACTTTCTTGTGTGCCGGACCTGGCAGGATAGTCACCAGGCGGATCTGAGAGCCGTCTGCAGGTAAAGGCTTATAACTGATGGCTGTATTCGCGGATTTCTCCATCGCGATACTCGCCCGCAATTGTGCAGATAAGACTTTAAGCTGCTAATTCGCATTAGTTTGACGCTGTGACACAGGGGCCATTTATTCTGTCGGCTCTCTGCACAGCCCCCAGCTGCTCGCTGCCGTGAGGAGGGTGACATTTTCCTCAGCCCCTCACCAGGATCTGACATGTCAAATAGGAGGTAGGCAGTGCGCTCACAGCCCAAAGTTGCAATCAATTTCCCACATTTTTTTTTCGGGCCGCATCAAATGTAGAATAAGATGAATGGAGAGTATAAGGCAGACTTAAATCAGAGGGCATTATAGCAGAATTAAGTAGCCTAGAAGCTGTCTATATCATCACAATGGGAGCAATTCCGAAGTGTCGAATCGAACATCCAATAGTTGAGTATTATAGAATTGTCTTCAACTATTGATAACCCAATAACCAATAGAATATCTCTATGGTTTATGTTACACTGTGTTTAGTAGTACGATGCTATTCTATCTACATGTATACCTTGACTGTGATTTGCTCGATCATTGTTGCTGCACAACTGTGATACAACATCCCCTCCTTTAGCACCCCCACCTTACCTTGGCCATCTGGTAGAAGCTGTGACTAGGAGATAAGGTCGTTTGGAGCATGCTTTATTAATATGAAGTGGGCAACTCGGTGGTCCTCAACTTCTCCTTGTTGCTTCTATCGAAAATCTCATTAGAGATTACCGTGAGTTACATCTTGCCCCGGGTCAACCCTCAAATATCTGCTATAGAAAATCTAGTATGTCGGTAGTTCAGTTGGGAACCCCCGATAGAAGAGTGACGGAGGACGAGTTACGGCCATTAGCCGCGAACGCCGGGTTGAAGCTTTCTGAACCGCTCTTAGAAGATTTTAGTATATTGATATCCGCCCTGGATGCTGCCATTGCATCTCTACCAGATGATAGGAGTGTTCTACCACGCGCTGATCTTACCAAGTATCCGCGTACAGATATCCACATTCCCGAAGATAACGAACTGGGCGCATGGGCAACGAAGGCAAGATCTACTTATATATGATCTGTGAATATCTACTAAGATATTTAGGTGACTGCAAGATGTATGAGCCCGACGAGCGACTTGCTTAAGGGCCGGACTGTGGCCCTAAAAGATAACATGGCGTTCGCCGGAGTTCGGTGCACGAACGGGACATCAATGGTGGATTGGGTGCCTGAGATTGATGCGACGATCGCGACTAGAGCAATGGATGCTGGAGCTATAATTGTCGGCAAAGCTGGTAAGATTTCCTTCCCTTATTCTTTCCCTTCAACGTACCCAGCGTTTAATACTAGGTTGTTAGCTTGTGAAAACTCGTGTCTTGAAGGCATGTCTGGTACCGCCGTGACAGGACAGGTCCATAACCCTTATGCAATGGGTTATAGTGCTGGGGGCTCTAGCAGCGGCTCGGGACGCCTTGTGGCTACTGGGTCCGTCGATCTTGCATTCGGCTGCGACCAGGGTGGTAGCATACGTATCCCAGCCTCGTCTTGTGGCATCGTCGGCCTGAAGCCAACTTGGGGCTTAGTCCCTTATACCGGCATCCTGAGTCTAGATGCGACTATTGACCATGCAGGACCAATGACGAAGAATGTCAGAGATTGTGCTTTATTCCTTGAAGCGATCGCAGGACCAGACGGCTGGGATGATCGCCAACCACCATTTGGACTTGAAGGTGATAAATTGGAGTTTGTGGCCCCTGTAGATGCATTAATTTCCGAGGAACCGTCTAAGATGCTTGAAGACGTCAAAATTGGTGTGTTAAGTGAGGGCTTCGAAGTCCCCGGGCAAGATCCCAACGTCATTAAATCTGTCAAATCCGCGATCGAGAAATTCAGGTCCCTAGGCGCTACAGTTGCCCCCGTCTCTATTCCATTGCACAAGGAAGCGCCTCTGCTTTGGACATGCGCTTTGCCATTATCAGGTGGTCGCCAATCTCTACTTGGAGACATGGACGGGAGAAAGCAGCTTTACTTAACGGACCGGGCTGAATTGGTGGGACCTAAGTTAACTCAAGCTCAGTTTGACGCTCTCGGGCCTGGAGCATCTAACATGTATATGGGATATCTGTGGATTCAAGAGAAGTACGGCGCGAAGGTTCAGGGGAAGGCTATGAATCTCCTCAAGGCAACCAGCGTGAGAAATCTTCCCATGATCTGCCGCCTGCTTACGTAAACTAATCGGAAGTGTAGGATGCCTACGACAGGGCTCTACAGGAGTTCGACGTATTAGTCATGCCTACCTTGCCTTATCCACCACCACGACTACCCGATCCTGAATCAAATGAAGGTCCTCTAAACTTTCTAACGAGGACGATAGGACTGGTCGCAAACACTTGTCCTTTCAATAGTAAGTAGAGCAGCGTGCTTCTGATTACGAAGAGAATGCTAATACTCCACGCGCGAAGATTCGGGCCACCCCGCCCTTTCGCTCCCAGTTGGTTTTGTGCCCGCTCGTGAAGACCCGACTATCAAGCTTCCCACGGCTGTACAGATAGTAGGTCGCAAGTATGCGGACGTTGATTGCCTAAAGGTCGCAGCAGCATGGGAGAAGGTATTTGACTGGAAAACGCTTCAAAGAGAGCAATGATTGAGGTCGTCTATCTACATATCCCTCTGGCGATACTTATGCGAATGGTATACAAGGCCACAGGGCTATGTCTCAAACGTACAGATAGCTCGACCGATAACACGATGCGTACCTTTTTTAGATTTGTGAATTATAAATTACATAAACCTTGTTGCCTAGGTCCCTAATTAAGAATATGAATTATTATACGGGTCTCACCGCGGTCCACTGGTGTGGCCTGAGCGTGCCTCAATTTATGGCACCGCTCGTACCACTCACGATCTTTTCTCTCTGCGAAACAACACGCTCTGAACTTTGATCTTTCAGACATGCAGACACGTTCTGAGTCGGACCAAAGAACTCATTGTCTGTCGAAGGTCAAGATTATACTCTCGTAATCAGACCGTGGCCAAGTCAAGCTCAATCCGGTATTCATTAGTGTCGAGCCGGACCAGCTTTGCTCCCAAGTTCCGTTGCTAACTTTATACTTGGCGTTCGCGTCTAGGCCCTGTAATTTTAGAGGGGGTGGCAGGGGCTTCAGAGCTGATCGGATCTGAAAGGCGAATAAGACAGCGGAACCAAGATCTGGAGAGACAAACATAGCCGCGGGCCAGTTAGACTGGTCCGGTAGCGCCAGACGGTAGAAATCGCCATTAATCACGATAGGGTTGATCTTCTGCTGGGTGGCAATCAGCGCTGGGATCGCATCGAGCTCTTCTTGGTCCAGCGTTGAAGGATCTAGTTCCAATCCGAAGGATCCGCACATCGAAGCTACTGCTGCTCGGAAAGCCAGCGGAGTGGTCCGACCCGTTTGACCGTTGGGCACATCGCTGACGTGACAACCCATTGCCGAGGGCGGGTACGGATAAGATGTCCCGAATTGAATGTACAGACGCTCTAAACCGTCCGTATTGTCGCTGGTCCAGCTTTGCGGCCAGTAATGAAGCAGCCCAGGATCAAATCTTGCTCCTCCAGACGCACATCCTTCCCATAGAATCTCCGGGTGGGCGGTCGTAAGGTTATCAATAACTCGGTACAGTCCCAACATATATGCGTGGTTCGCAGATGGAGACGCCATCTCGTGCATACCGCGGTTATTGTCCCATTTGATGTATTCTATCGGAGCAGAATCGAGTACTTGTTCTATGACTGTGATAATATACTCTTGTACTTCCTGGAGGCCGAGGTTAAGCACAAGTTGGTCCCTTTGGAGTGTACGATTATGATTGCCTGCATGCATACACCAATCAGGGTGCTCCTTATAAAGATTGGAGTCGGGGTTGACCATTTCTGGTTCGACCCATAACCCAAACTTCATATGCTCGGAAGAGTTCTTGACAGTAATGTTGTCCACCTGGTCGACATAAGGCCTAAGACCGTCGGGGAATTTTGCTGGGTTGGGTGTCCAGTCGCCTAGGCCTAGGGTGTCGTTGTCCCTCGGATAATCCGTACCGAACCACCCATCGTCGTTTACAAATAGAGTACAGCCGAGTCCTGCGGCTTGTTCGGCCAGCTTAACCATTGAGGACTGATTGAAATCAAAGCCAAGACCCTCCCACGAGTTCAAGAGTGGTGGCCGGGTTTCAAATGTGTAGTTTGATCGAGATAAGTGGTTCCTATAGAGTGAATGGAAAGATCGGGACATACCGCCCAACCCCTGTTCCGAGTGGACGGAAACCACTTCGGGTGAAGTGAACGTTTCTCCTGGAGCTATAGGCCATGAGAGATGTAGAGGGTTCAGACCGAGGAGAACTCGAACCCAACCAGTCGACCAGCGCTCGACGTCAGCGGAGAATGAGCCTGTGTAGACCAGAGAGAATCCCGTTGCTGGGCCGAGAGACTCGGTGGTAGTCGGAGGCGCCAGAGCAATGAATGGGTTGTGGAAATGAGACGAGTAACCTGCTGATGAGCGAAAGCTGTATATGTGGGTTAGCTGTGGTTTTACAGGCTCGGACACGCCTAGAAAGCCTAGCTCACCCTTGTTCCCCGTAGACAACGGGTCGTCGATTGATACGTGCCTCCGCCGCCCAGTCACCGTGGAGATCAATCATCTCCAACTCTTCGTTCGGCAAATCTATGCTCCAGCTACTAGCTCGTAATAACGTTACATCATTACTTCCATTATTCGTAATTCTGAAACTACGTGCGATAGCATTATATCGGGGAAAAATTGAGTAATACAGATCCGCCGAAATGTCCGAGTAGTTATCGTACAAGTGTACTATGAGTGTTGATACATCTCCCTCGCTGCCGTATGTGGCCGGCAATCCAGGGAGGGATGGTTTTCCTGCAGTGATATCGTAGCCTGTATAAGAGAATGCAGATACAGTATCTCCGTCGGAGTGTTGGATATGAATTGCCGGTACTCGGAAATCCCCACGACCCAGGTCAGGAAATTCACGCCGACGGTATGTATATGGACCGCCCCATCCAGATGTTATGCCATTGAAATCTGGGACGGTCTCGGCAGCATAGGCTCCCCAGTGATCGTGGACTAAGTCGAGTGTCAACGGATCTACATGGAGCTGATAAGAGACATTGGAGGAAGATAGCGTGAAGGACGGCCCATCCTCGCCCACGGATATCCCTAAAGCGCGGATTAGTCATTTCAATTAATTCTAGAGGCAATTAAATATGGATGAGGAGGTGTTACAGTTGACTTCATCCTGACACAATGCCAATAAGGGAAACAGACACCCTAAGGCGTTCGTTGTAAGGAGCTTTCGGGTCCTCATCTTGCTCGATTTTCCTTGCTGGAGATGCTCGAAGGTCAAGCATTCCAGTTCTCACCAGCTGCACGGGATGCATTCTTTATGTTCCTCGATCCTTCGGCTCTAATTAAGGCGATTCAGCTCCGAGCTCCCGGTAAAATAGGTTCCTACTTACGTCAGTTAGAAGTCCAGATCTAAATCCTTGTCAGCCTCTTTCGGCTTTTCCCTAGGTAAAGGTCATAAGAAATCTCACGATGACCGTAATTAGAAGTCACTAGAAGATGTTATAATGCCCAGAGAAAATAACCCCGAGTCTTAAAGATGCTTAACCTGGTAACGCCCACTTTAAATCTTGAATCTTTTACTCTAATGAACGTAGAAATAGGCCGGTACCTCCGCGTAGAAGCATGGCGTCGTCGTATTCATACGACCTTGGAGCTTTAGCTAGCCCGTCCTAGCTACTCCGCACAGCACTCTCTGCCCTAAATACCCGCCAAGAATTTAGTGATGAGGAGCCGTGCGGGGAATGAGGTGAGCGTCGGGCTGGGCTAGGACTGGGCAGAGGGGCTGGGGTTGGGGTTAGCAGTGTTCTTTCAGTCTTCGTTTTGCTGATCATCATTCACCACGTCAGCTCGCAGTCGACAATCTATGTACCTGTCCCGAGATCGGGGAAATGCGACTCTATGAGATATAGAGTCCCAAAGATCACATCTATCTCTACATACATGTGTACTATTAAATCTCGTATATTAAGGCTCACCGAAGCTCAAAATATCTATATCATATGTGCTGCCCATAGAATACCTTTCAATAAATGATCCATGAATTTCCGGTCTTTATATGCTTCGTCGAAATGACCAAGAGATGTGTAGAAAGAACGCCCACCATCAAATTCCTGGCACCATGCGAGCGGATGGTCTTCACCCATCTTTCCCCCTGTATAAGTCTCTTCGTTGATGGATAACAGCACGTTCACCTTCGCGCGGGGGTTAGTATTGAAATTGTACCATTCATCAAACCATTCCCATTTCTCCGGGAGACCAAAGACGATAACATGGTCTTTATTTTCAATAGTCAAGATCCCGTGCTGTGGCTCTGGATGGTCTGTGAACACAGCACCGATGAGCTCGCCATACCAGGGTTCCGTCGTCATACCAGCCGCAGCACAGTGAATCCCCACGAAACCCCCTCCGCCCCTCACATAAGCCTGCAGCGCGGCCAATTGTTGTTTGTTCAGAAAGTCGCCGCTAGTCTGCAGGAATATAACAACTGCGTAGTGTGATAGGTTCTCGACATTGATTTGGGCAGCATCTTCTGATGCATCGACGGTGAATGCACCGGTCGAGGTGCCGAGTTGGCTGACGCTATCAATCCCGGCGGGGATAGATTGGTGTCGATAACCGACCGTCTTGCTCAAAACAAGAACAGCAAACTTGTTGAGAGTCATGCTGGGAAGAAAATGAGTGAAGTTAATTCGGCCAGCTAATGGATTAATTGGGGAATCAGATTATCTTAAGTCGTGAGTACCTAGGTAGGTCAGGATGTCGTTAAGGTAAATATGATACTTCTTACTCTTCTTACTAGGGCTTGATGCCGTAAGAGGGCAAATTTGGTATTGGCGTAATAGGTGTGATTGACATTTTCAAACGTTCCAATCGGTCACTCAGGTTTCATTCCCATTCTAGATCTCATTATGGCCAGCTCATGCGGTTATGCTTGCTCCCTCTTCGGGCTAACGATGCGACATAGAACATATCTTAGGTATGAAAATGATGCATAAATGAAATGTCACGATTCTTACCGTTGTAATGCGCGGTTCCCCGTGTGAGTCATTAACGCCACCGCGTTAATAGATATGGATGTTTCTCCCATGCAACCTATAGAACTATAAGCTCAAGCGCTCGAGTTTGGATCGAATTTTATCGTACGCGCCCCCCTAGTATTTACACGCATCGACCGTTCACTTTGGGCAAGATAGGGTGTCACGGTCTTGAGCTTCGCGCATATTTATGGGATTGTGTTGCCATTAAACTTCAGTGCGCATTGACCCAATTAACCATGGCAGAGCAAAGCAAGGATCCATCGAGCGAAACATCCTCAGCAATCTCGAACAACGATGTCACCCCGACGACGAGTACTAATGGGTCATTATTCGAAACCCATGTCACTGAACTAGATAACGATTACGATGAAGACGATCCTAATGACCCGAAGCTGCTGGATCCACAAAGCCCTGCGGATGAAGGGTACAGGGAAGGCGATCACGATTTTCGCTTTAAACACCTGGATGAATTAATTAGGAGTCACACTGCTACGGCCGCTGCTACAATCAGACCCGAAAAGCCATACAGCGACATTCCTTCTCGAGCATCGCATAACAGCAACCAGAGGGCTATATGGCGACGGATACAAGAAGAAGCTACGAATGATTGTAATATCCCTAATGCGGTGTTTTCGCCTCCTAGAACGTATATCGAAGTGCGCGTAACAGAATGGCCCCGCCTGGGTCATTACTGCTGCCCCTGCGACATCAGCGCAGACGCTTGTGAAGCAATTGAGATCCGAGCACCAGGGGACTCAGGAGATGGGATCACGAAAGATATGTTTATTCAGCAAGTGAGCGAGGCCTTCTATGGTCGAGACCCAGACGAAGGCTCAGAAGAGAAAAGCGATGGCTACAAGATAGGAGGCGAAGAAGATAGACCGGTTGTTGATCATTTTGATTATATGATTCAGGGGAGCGATGACGATAAGGTCAAAATCATGGGACATATCTTTGCAATGACGAGGGGCATTATGCCGTAGGCTGCTCTCAGAACGTACGACTGATGAAACTGGGAGAGCAGTCTCTCCATAATATAAAAGGGGGCTTCATTTAACAGTGCGCTTTTGACAAACTATCTGGCAGGGAAAGTCTTAGTAATAGATGACAGTGGCGAGACGGTGGATACCATAGTATATCTTTCTTAAGATAGCACTAGGTAGATATCTCTGAATGATTGATGTATACCAGTGTAGACGCTCATAAAACTCCTATTCAGAAGCTGGCCTTTTCATACACCTGTGAGTCTGAGCCTTTGCAAGTTGCGCCCCTACCTGTATGCGAGGTTGGATGTTCAACCTCTTAGTGCTTAACCTTAGATATAGAATATTATTCCGCTTTATCTTTACTTACCTGTTATATTTAGTCCTTTAATTAGGCCTATCATTACTAGGTATTCTACGTGACTACGAAGAGACTTGGCCGTGATTCTGGTTAGCCGAATTGAATGACTTTCAATTGGATTAATTCATACCTCAAGTAGACAATTAGGAGGATAATCCCAGATTAAAAATATTGTTACTACTTAATAACTACTAAGAGCCTCCACGACATATACATACAACGATCCAAGTGACTAAATTAAGTGCATGATGTTGTAGCAGTATGTTAGGATCATGCGGAAGTCTCTACGCTAGGTTTAGTTTCCTACCTATGAATATCACGTAGTGGGAATATATACTCCACTAGAAGAATTAGTTAGTCTTATATCTTCCTCAGGTCGCATCTAAAGGATTTAGACACTGCCGGAACGGGTACAGTTGCGGTCCACATGTGACGACGTCCTATAACGCGATGTGGATATATTCCTACCATAAGTACCGGTATCATACCAGATCGCCGCATCCTTCCTAGGAACTTTATTTCAGTATGTTAATCCACAATGAAGAGGCTATGCTAGGGAGCTAGCCAGACGATAAGTATCGATATTGCCCTACTACGACTGCCAAGGATCTTTTCTACAAGGGTAACAATCCTCCCACGCCAACGAGACGTAATTCCTAAAAATATGATCGTCGGCACAGGCATATAAAGAATGTTGAGGTCCATATCAGATGTGGTTTGCATTTACAGTTATGTTACGAAACGACGTGCTAGCCTCGCCGATAGTTGTCCAACCTGCAAATATAAGTGCCAATATATCTCAGCGACCGACCCGAAGCGGTTTGACTACGCCGAACACGCTATCAAAGATTTGCATAGGACACGGGAAAAGGACTTCATTAGGGGTATTGGCAATCTCGACTCTCCTCATCACTCTTCCAATAATTTAGTCGCTGTTCCCCTACGGGTAGAAACCATGTGGACAGAAAGAAGTAAATCGTGGTTTCTGTCCGACTTCAGGGGGTCATATACTCCTACTGAGGATCTGTTGATATTAAGCTCGGCATTCAGCGTAGTGGTGTCGGCCATATTAGAAGCACTTCTCCTATTTGTTTTACAAAACAGATCAAAACGAGTAAGGATTACCTGACAACCTTGATATTCATCCGATCAAATAATCATAAAATTCTAACGAAACTACAATCTAGACAAGAACGTGGCTCAGGTACACGTTATACCTGATACTTTCCGCGAATGCCCTCCTCGCCTTTGCGGCTTTCTTTAACACGTTATTAAGCGGCGTTGTACCTGGCGAAAGCCGCTTCAGGGATACCAGTAGTTTGATTCTGGCGGAACATGGTCATCAATATGAATCAAAATTCTGGGCATGGACTCATAGTAAATATGCATATGGTTATCATGGTGAAAGCTGCCTGTTTGGGCATCGAATAGCGTACCTATGGCTTAGTGTCCTGATATCGATTTTTTCTACTATACTCTTGATATCAGCGTGGCTGGATTTCCGGGAACAGGATCGGCGGCAGTTAGATATTTCGGAGTTGGATGAAGAGTTCCTCAGCGAGAAGGGGACCATCTATATTTAAATTTCATACAATGTACCAAGGTGTATATATCTCTAAGAGGTAGAATAAAAAACATGATAACGAATCGTGTTCTAAAAGTTGTGATTACAATTCTTATATAATTTCACCACACAATTATGAGTAAAGATTCCTATTCCCCATTTAGTAGGAGCTAATTGCTACCTAATCTAGGGACTTACTCGACCCCCAGCTCTCGTTAGTATGACTAAGCTAGAAACTATAGACTTTCGTAGACATGGTGTATAAGCAATGAGTCTTATGGGAAGAACTCCCTAGAACTTTAGATATACGGTAGGTACTGTTTGTGTGAATATCACTTAATTTAGGTACCTAGGTAGGGATAGCAATGAGACATGAAGGCAAGCTGGATGTTCTCAACTAACCTTAGCTGAGCCACAATTACCTAAATCGACAAGCGGCATCGGATTTGGGATTGGTAATCGGCTTTCTTTCAGTTTTTAGCCTATCAAATTCCATCATCTGCCCTGGCGCTTGGCGTCATTGTCTCACATAGTAAGGTAGCTACCTCTTAAAGGGTCTTTCCTGGTATACATCAGGAGTCGATCTCAAAGCTTGTTAAACGCAACTTGGGAATAATGGGTCTGTGACGCCTAGGTTTATCCAAAGCTTCGAGCATTGAAGATTGCGCCACCCTTTTTAGTGTCAAGGCTTTGTAAAACAGACATCATCCGCTTGCAATATGCCACTCTTATTCGACCTTTTCACCTCAAGGATAGCCGTTTTACCTAGGTCCTTCCAGACATTATATCACATGAGCAACGCGGACGGAAGCAGTAATATGTAATCCGAGCTACTTGTAGAATATATGTATATGCTTGGTGGTAAAGTTACATGTATTGCCTGTAGGAGGTACCTTGTTCAGGCTAGGTTTTCCTGTTTCTTGTAGGACAAGTTTTTGGAGCTCACAGCTGTCTCCACACAAGCAGTTGTCTCATAGGGTATCTTAGGTAGTATGAAGAAATAAGATGAGTTTCAGGCTTATTGACCGGTTAGCCGGCATGCTACGGAGACTCAGCCTCAACCAGTAGGGTTATTTACACCTAGAGGTGGTGATCGATGTGCCAAGTTTAGAGCCAACATCATTGGCCAAACCAGTTCAATATTCCTTGAAAAGACCACGCCATGCTGTATGTACCCGTCCGATTCCTGCAATGCGGGGGGGAAGGGAATCTGACTAGAAAGCCTATTGCGTAGCGCCGCTAACCGGTCAACTAATCCGATCCTCACTTGACGACATCAACTTTGCTATCGAAATCATTTTACGTACTCGTAACAGGTATCATACTAAGTATCGCTTCATGTGTCCTCAAACTCCCTTGAAGATCAAGTCCTTAATGAACCGAAGATAAGGGGATCGTATACCGTACGACGCGTATTAGCATAAATCCAATTATAACAGCGATTGTTGGTAATGGTATAATAGTGGAATTGTGGTAAGTGAAGTACGATTTCGTTCCGATAGAAATGAAACTTGTGAAACGTTTTCGATGAAGTGTGGCTGATCATTCGGATAGGACGGATTGATCAAGCACGATTAGTGGTCATCATTAGCTTTTGACTCGTCATCAACGCCGCTCAAGGCACTGCAGTTGGAATACAAGCCGGACTTGATTGGCTTCAGGTACACAACTAGCCGTCCGTAGTCTTGGCCTTGATCTTCGACATCATGACTTCATCAGGTCTTTGTTTGGGACTACGACCCCGCGATGATCAACCATCTGCGGCCGTGGAGAGCCTTAAATGGAGGGCGTACGCCCAGACAGTCGTTCATCTTCAACGACCGAGAGTCAACCGTCTATCAAACGTTGGTGGGACATCTGCTGCATCTCGCGATCACTGCTGTTTGCATATTACTCTCGCTGTCGGTCAACCATCATGCAGTACAAGAACCTTCTTTACCTATCACTGGCTTCTGTAGCCTCTGCCCAGACTCCAAGCTTGACCGATGCTCTAGGTTCTCAGAACTCGACCCTATCCTCCTTGAACGGTATGCGAATACGCTCGTCCTGGATGGCGAACTAGTGACTGATGTTTCGTAGCTCTCCTGGGGTCGGACTCTCAGTTTGCGGATTCTCTCAACAACTTGCAAAATGTCACCATTCTAGCGCCTAGCAATGACGCCTTGGGTGCTCTAAACGACACCGCATCCTTGCTCACCGACTCCGGCTATCTTCAAGCATTGCTAAGCTATCATGTCCTCAATGGCACTTATCATAATACAAGCTTTACGAACCAGTCTATTTTCATCCCTACAACCTTGACAAATTCAACCTACACCAATGTGACTGGCGGCCAGGTTGTCGAGGCGCGATTGTACGACAACAACGTAACGTTCTTTAGCGCCTTGAAGCAGAACGCCTCTATCATCACCCCCGTACGTACCTCTCCTAAGTTGAAGAAGTCTCCCTGGTAGATAATGCTGATAATATTCTAGAATGTCAACTTCACCGGCGGCACAATCCACATTATCGATCGCCTTCTTTATATCCCTCAAAATGTGTCGGAGACACTATCTAATGCAAACCTTACCGCAGCTGAGGGTGCTGTTAACACGGTCAATTTGACTGACTCAGTTATTAACACGCATGATGTTACCATCTTCGCTCCCGACAACGACGCATTCAATGCCATTGGCAGCATCATCAGCAACCTTACCTCGGACGACTTGACTAACATCATCGGGTACCACGTTGTCAACGGTTCTGTTAATTACAGCACGCAGCTGCAAAACACGACGCTCACTACAGTTAACGGACAGAACATCACCATCACTGTAGAGAATGGCACTGTCTACGTCAACTCGGCCAGGGTTACTGTACCCGATATCCTTCTGGCGAACGGCGTCGTCCACGTCATCGATCAGTAAGTTCCTCTCTATATTCACCGCCCGGTCTTGCATGATCTATCGCTAACACACTAAATAGGGTCCTCAACCCGAACAACACCTCTGCTACCCCCAACCCAACCGCTACGACTACTACACCGGCGTTCACGAGCGCTAGCTCTGGAACTGCTGGCGTTCCGTTCACTAGTGGAATTACAACTCCGACCACTACCTTCCCAGCCGCCACATCTGCAGGCGGCCCCTCCGAGACCACCAGCTCTTCGGGCGCGGCGATGCCCATGAAGACGGGCGCTGTTGGAGCTGCTGCCCTCTTCGGTGGTGCAGCCGTTTTTGTGAACTTGTAAGTGGTGCTGCTAGCAGGATTTACTGAGTGTGAGAAATTTCATGAAGTGAAACGAAATCATGAACATCTCGGGGGAATTATAATGAGGGATCGGTTGCACCTGTATAATATTTATTCATAATACATGTTATGTACCTCACCTCTACCTGGAGGTAGGTAGGGAGGTATTCATACCATATAGCACTTGAGATTTGAGTTGTAATGACAACTGTTTCAATCGTTTAACTCAACAGATTCTTTGGTGCTAAAATGTCATGCAATCCAGAACCAAATCCTCTCCAAGAAATTCCTTGGCTTCACTTCAGGCCATGTTCCTTCTAAACGGTCGATCTCTGCCTTGCCACTCCACAGATCCATATCACTTAGCTTAACAAATTTCGTCCTCTTGACAAGCTTATAGCCTAAGAACAGAGCGGCAAAGATTGGAATATCGATATAAGGAGGTACGAATGTCTTGGCGCTGAACTTTCCAGGGAAGAAAGCGTCGTAGCCATTGAAGAAAGCAACTATGAGGCAGAAGCAGATGGCAAAGTAAGCCAGGAAGGGTTGAAGCGGAGATTTGTACGGCAAACTGTCGCGCGAGATGCCGTTATGGCGGAGACCATAGTAGAAGCGTAGGTAAGTGAGGCAGATGGATGACCACACAATTAGCGTCGAGACAGCTGAGATATTAGAAAACCAGAAGAACACCTCTTCGCCTTGGTTGTTCACATTCATATAGCATAGTAAGCTAAGTACTGTGGTCGCGCCGACGCAAGCGTATGGGACACCCCATTTCTCGTACGTGAGGAATCTAGGCGCCTTTCCATCTAAGGCGGCAGCATATAAGACGCGTGTTGAGGAGTAGAAAAATGAATTACCGGCTGACCATGCTGAGCTGAGAATGACTGCGTTGATAATTGAAGGCAGGATCTTAATTCCGCCGTTCTCAATAGCAATAACGAAAGGCGACGCTGCGGCACCCGGAGCCGAGTTTTTGATGGCGTCTAGGAGGCGGGGGTCTTGGGATGACACGCATAGGGTGACAAGGAATATGGCGAGAACATAGAAGAGGGCAATTCGCCAGAAGACTCGGCGAATCGCCTTGGGGATGTTGCGTCTCGGGTTCTCGGTTTCGCCGCTCGCAATCACGACCATCTCTGATCCTCCATACGAGAATGTAGCCTGGATGAAGACTTTCCAGAATGCAAGAAACCTTCCGAGAGACCCAGTCGTCAAGTATTCGTTCATTGGCCCCGGGTTATTCCAGTACCTAAATCCAATCCTCTCGCCGTTAGGAGTTCCGCCGAGCGTAACGATGAACATGAGGATGATCAAGCCGACGATCGTCGTAAGCTTGATGGCACCAAACACGAATTCGGCCTCTCCATATATGCGCACGGGGAAGCAGTTGACGATTACCATCACTAGGAAAAAGATAGTGATGAGCGCGGCTTTAGGAATTTCATTTTGCCAATAATCCACAACGACGACTGACACGGTTACCTCGATGGGGCAGCCGATGGCAAGTTGATACCAGTAATTCCAGCCGAGGACGAATCCCAAAGCCTCATCCACGTAGCGCGAAGCGTACACGGGGACAGCTCCAGGTAATGGGAGATAAGTTGCCATCTCGCCCAGACTGTGCACAACGCAATAGACATTGAATGCTGTGATTAGGTACGCCAGAAAGGCAGACAATGGCCCGGCGAGCGATAAGACTTGTCCACTACCGACAAAGAGTCCAGTTCCAATGGCCCCCGAGAGCGCCATGAACTGGACATGTCGAGACTTGAGCTTTCGTTCGAGATTGCCGACATTGCGCGTCTCCTGTTCTGCTTTCAAATCGCCGATGATATCCTCTTGGTTGTCAGCGACGTTTGTTTTGATCTCGTCCTTTCGCCCTGTTTCGATGTCCGCCATATTTGCGACTTTTGTCACGCATGCGTCGCAGTGAATCAACAAATCCAGGGATGAAAGTCATGGTCATCCTTCTCGCGCTGGGATGTTTATATAAGTTTTGGGATTTCTCCGCACGTCGCATGTCATTGTTCTCGCGGGGAAGCTCGATACCCTTTCAGGGAGGTGGTCGGCATCGATACCGCGGTTTTGGGTCTCGCTGTAGGGCAAGGCGAACTAGCACGTCCTGTGATCGCACAGATTATGATTATCTTGACGTCGGCCCAATACTGTCGGAACGTAACCGAATCCTTCAAGGCTGGGCGCCCCATCTCGCGTGGAAAGTTGCAAGAAATCTGGGGGAATAGTGTGTGCGATGCGCGGAGTAGTATGGTTGGTGCTGTAAATCGGTTGGTATTGGAAGAGAGCTATTTCTTTTAGGCACTTTTGTTTGGAGACGATATCTACAATCCAGACATATGACGTTCCAATCTCCTGGATCTACGTCGTGAGGGGGATTGTGTCAACTGAAAACTAAGACTCTATTATATCTAAATAATTCCTTATTTACCTACCTAACCTGGATGTAATAGGCGGAGATTGGGGTTTTACACCCCATATATGGTGCCAAGCGGTAACCTGGCAACGCCAAGGGCAACTCAGAAAGCACATCGGAATGTTGGACCCGATGTGTCTTTTCCAACGCTACGGAATACATGCTCTTTTTCGTCGATGCGGCGTTTATTAGACACCTAGTGTCACGCATATATTATCACATCTAAATCACAATTTTTGAATTTGAGGATGACAGAAGTAATAATGACAAGCTAGCGTCCCCTAATGAGTTGTGAGTTGAGCGCGGGCGAATCTGATTTAGCAATAGGAAATCTCAGAACGTAATATCAAGGATACGGCAATTTATAGGTACCTAGTGGTCGTTCCAGGTCGCCACGTGCGCCGCTATGAGCATGCGGGCATGCCGCAAGGATAACGATCTGGGAATAAAAATAAAAATCTAGACTAGTCGTCGGCCAAATAAAACTTCAATCCGAATTCTAACCACTTGCCCACCTACATAGGAGCTGCTTATGTCGGGCACGCTGGCGGATCTTTTAGAGCATTAGGGCATAGTTAATAGCGATAGAATATGATAGCTGGTCCAGAAGCGCATACCATAGTTTCTTAATAAGCCCAGCTATCATAGGTTTGCCTTCCGCGAGCTATCATCGTGATCCCATCCAGGCATATCCGCAAGGTCCTTAGCGGGCGCTGCACGCCTCGATTTAAGGGCATCACCCCCTGGCCTCCATCTCCACGCATGCGCAAGGTCTTCAGCCAGATTTCCCTCTATTAATTCGACCACATGCTTGCCGATAATAGGCAGGAGTTTGAAAGTGTGTCTACAAATGTCAGTGTCAAGTTTTCAGCTAGCTTCTCGATTTAGGTACCTACCCGCTATCCCCCGTAGCGAGGATGAAATTCTTCCATTTGGGGTGTTCGCAGATAAGCAGCGCTGCGTCTGCAGTATCTGTGCACCAGCACAACGCCCGGTTGAAGAGCTCCTTATCCGTGAAGCGCGGGAGAAATGTCGAGATGGCTCTACGGATGGACTTCTCCGACGCATCGGGATACGTATCTGTGGGATGCTTCGCGTGGGATCGGGGAACCGATATGCGCTTAGGCCCGTCGGCGCCGAAGGGCTGATGTTGCTTGAAGCGTGTAAAGCCAGGGAATTCGTCGCAGACTTTAATGACGCCATCTCTGCCTATCCTTAGCATTCACTGTCATGTTATAGTTTCCAGTATGGGATTATTTCCATACTCATTTGGCTCGAAAAAGAACCCAATGTCGCCATTGTACACCACAGGTGAGTCCTTGTATTCAGCGGCTTCTTCAGGTGATAGCTGTATCATAGCATACACCCAGGCCTGATACCATCAGCATCTCGATCTCTTCAATAGGTAGGTATCTTATCATAATACCTACCTTTGAGCAACATTGATCGTCTAGGTCTACCAGTGTCGGACTCCAAGCTCCTGCAGCAAGAACCACTTTGTCGGCATAGTATTTCGTCCCATCTACCGTCTCAACGCCAATGCACGTAATTCCATCTTCTGCAAAAAGAGGCTGTTTGAAGGACCCAGCACTAACCGGATTCTAAGTCAGCAATGTCATAAGTCCATGCTTGGAAAATGGGAAATCCTTTCCTTACCCTCCGAATCCAAACCTGACCCCTTGCCTACGTAGCTCTTCTCCGATTGCATTGATCGCTTTGCCCGCAGCTAGCCAACCGCCATCCTTGCTAAAGATGGCTTTCCACCCCTAACTCGTTTCAACTATCAGTGTCTTACTCTTGTTCTATTAGCTAAGTCAACGAGAAGTACCTTAATATTATCTCGCTGTAGCAGTGGCATTTTCGCCAGGATCGCATCCTCGCTGTCTAACCACTCATTGCTCTTTTCTAGACCGGCGCCAGCATCAAGGAGATCTTGATACTGCCGTCGGAGGGAAGCTATACCCTTTTCAGTCCCCTCGCAGTCAAGCTATTTTATATTAGCGACATGTAGGCAAGTGAGAGGCAAGGGACTTGATTACTCTACCCGTGTTATGGAAAAAGGGTTTGAACAATTCATCGTTCCTCCACATGTCCCTCGCTTCCAGACTCAGTTGTAAGTCGACCTTATTCCTTAGCCGAATCCCCATAATCTTGTTGAGGTCATTTCCAGCAGATTGCGCTGAAGGAATAGGATACGTATCTAGCACGGTAATATTTGAAGGACTATACCCAGACCGTATGAGGTGCAATGCAGTTGAAGAACCGATTGTGCCACCTCCACCAACGACAATGATTCTTGCATTCGCCCGGGACGTAGCCATATCGTCGCAAAGGCAGCCTGAACTCTTTTCCTTGATCTCTAATTACATGTAATCAACCGCCACCATGAGATGGGGTCAATAAATAGAGGCTTATATTAGATAAGACCGTCCCGCGTATAGAAGCGAAACCGCAATTCCCAACTGAGAGTGGCACGATATCGACGACGATATCGACTCACCGTATCCCAGCTAGGTACCTATACGGAGATTGGGTCTAATAAACCGGCTCTTGTTGACCGGTAAGGATGACAACTTATTACTAGCTTACGGTGAGGATTCGCCTATTAACTGGAACCGTGGGGAGAGTGGGACTTCGGAAGTGAAATAGATATGGACTTGGTTCAATCCTCGCGTCTCTCTTTGCCGAATTGCGTCCCGGACTGTTATCTTTACCAGAACAGAAGGACCTTCGTAATGCCTGGTATTTTCTCTATCAATTCTATGTGTAGAACATTACGAGATGGGTAATTATAAGGCTGAAAAATAGTTTCTATCTTGATAAATGGGTTCTTTTTGTCTATATGTAATGTAGATATCTAGTGCAGAGATAGTTTGCTTCTCGGTTCTGGACGCATGCCCGGTTAACTGGTTGCATGGGACCAGCGGACCCCAACTGTTAAGATTGCCAAATTAGGCCAAGTCAGAAATGACGACGAAGTCCCTGTTAGTCATTTTTGCAGATTATTGGTTAAAATGGATAGGGTCTTATGTGCGGTATTGGTTCCCTAAATTTCAAACGGCGCCGTTCTAGGCTGGGGCTAATGCTGAAGATTAAGAATATTGGGTGCTCCCACGGCTTCGGGACTCCTATCATTTCCCAGAAAGGTTAATTCTAGACATTACGGACGCGTGCTCCCGAACCGGGGCTCTTTGATCCTCGCGATATCTAAATCCGAATGAATAGTGCTACTGTTACCTAGTAGCTTGTCAATAGATCATCCTGTTCACGTGTCTCCCTTGCTGAGATCTCATAACGTAAATGCTTTCTCGCAACTTTGTGGGGCCCCCAAGATATGTCTGCCCCGGTTTGGAGAAGGGTACACTATCTACAGTATGCAGCTACCTGAAGGATGAGAACCCACAGATTACCTAGGTAAGTAGTAAAGCTACCACTGATAAGAGGAAGAGAATCGGCATTAAGCTTCGAGACATATCTGGGGTACATAGGTAAGTATATAAGGTATATAAGGTATATATGTGGCTCAAGATCGTGCTCCCAACTCAGTATGCTTGGATCTATGGCTAGAAGAGTTAGGACAAAATCAATACTATGTCTAAGTTCGATGCTGCACCCCCTAACACCCATGCTGGTGGTGACGACGATGCCCTTCGAAGGCAGGGCTCGCTCCCGATGAACCCGATCAGCAACGTCGAAGAGATGGTCGACATGGACGCATATCGAGAAGCTGTACCGCGATGGAAACAAATCTATCAGCATAGTTTAACGCAGATGATGCTATTGAGCATCCAAGCCTTCTGTGGCCCTGCCATGGCTGACGCGATTGCGGGCTTGGGCGGTGGCGGCCTGGCAACTCCTCAGACGTCCAACATTGCGTGAGTTCCAGCAACCCACTGAAATGAAAGTCTTGGAGGCTCCGTTCTGACAGAAACTGTTTAACGATAGTACTGCGATTAACTATGCTATGCTCGCTACTGTCTGTCTGTTCGGTGGCCCCATTGTCAACAAGCTCGGGACGAAATGGGCGTTGGTCATTGGCGCCATGTCGTTCCCTATTCGTGGTTCTTCTTATTACTGTAACAGTAAATTCGGTACTCAATGGTATCTCATCTTCGGTGGTTTCTTCACCGGCATCGGCAGTGGCTGCTGGTATGTCGCGGAATCCGGTTCTATCATGTCTCTAGCACCATCCGGTGCTCGTGGCAAATACCTGGCTCTGTGGATAGTCTCACGA
The DNA here is from genome assembly GCA_002120335.1 of Hypoxylon sp. EC38. Classification (NCBI taxonomy): domain Eukaryota; kingdom Fungi; phylum Ascomycota; class Sordariomycetes; order Xylariales; family Hypoxylaceae; genus Hypoxylon; species Hypoxylon sp. EC38. The sequence continues at coordinate 50,289 of KZ111296.1, forward strand.
AATCTCGGGCAGCTAGTCGGAGGTGCTATCAAGTGAGTTACTTGAACCCAATCATGTAGCGAGACGTCGCAATGCTGACAATCACTTTCCTAAGCCTGTCCAAAAACCATGTAAAGGGGGCAGTTGGTGGAGTCACGCCCGACACTTATATTGCATTCTTAATCATTGAGAGTCTGGCGTAAGTAACACCTAACATCGAACCCTAGTAGCTGCATTTGAGAGAAAATGATGTGCTGATTTGGTACAAAGACTGCCATTCGCCTTCCTGATCTCTCCTCTCGAACGAGTTGTCCGATCCGACGGGACACGTATCCTCGTCTCGGAAAAGCTCACATTCAAGCAAGAATTCAAGCTCATCAAGTTCACCATGTCTTCAAAACTCATCATACTTTCTTCCCTATGGGCCATCTGGTCGTTCTTCTATAGTGGTACTTGGTCTACATATCTTGGAACGTACTTTTCTGTCCGCTCTCGTGCTCTGTCCTCGCTTATTTCGCCATTCTTCTGCATGTCAGTACCCACCCCTTGTTCGATGCCATTCTTAAAGTCTGTTACTAAAAGTCTACGTAGCGTGGGATGTTTCGGGCTCGGGTTCATCCTTGACATAAAGTCCCTGAGCCAACGTCGAAGGGCACAATTAGGCCTGTTCACCGTCGTAATACTCAATCTAGGCGTGTATATTTGGTCCATCGTTATGCAAGTGAAGTTTAACGCCGAGAGCCCCGGCAAGATTGACTGGGATGAGCCCCTCTACGCCTCGTCTTTCCTGCCGTATTTCTTCGTCCAGACTACGGGCCCCTTATCGCAGTCGTACATGTACTGGCTCCTGTCTTCCTTTGCGACAGACGCACAAGCGAACGTTCGGAATGGCGCTGCTTTCCGGTATGTAGACCGAACCGACCGTACATCTACATGCGACTAACACGTTTGATAGATGTCTCGAAGCTGTAGGCCAAGCCATTTCCTATGGCATGAATACCCAAATCAAGGCTAACCCCCTAATCGGATTGTATGAATCTCCCCTCCTACCTGGCAGTATGTCGCCCATGACGCTAACAGATACCTCTAGTTGTGTGACGTTTGCTCTTATGGCAGCTGCTCTGGGCCCAATGCTGGTCTTAGTCAATGCTACACCGGACCGCATTCCGGCAGATATGATTCTCGAGGCCCAGGAGGCACAACAGGAGAAAAAGGTCGAAGAGCTTAAAGCTGAAGCATAGCGTGTTTGAGAGCGAGGACTCCTGGAAGAGCTGGCAGTCAGCGGGATCCAGCGACGTTTATGAGGATTTAGGTAACAAGGACGAAAAGAGTCCACGAATATTTAATAGAAACAATGCCTTGTTATTTACTTCGGTGATGGAGATGCGGATCGATCGCCACATCCTCGTCATTTGTAATTGGCTTATTTTGATATACAGCTATGATCCGCGATGATACATAGTCAGTATTGTCCCTCCCTACCAGGCTCCATTACGCCGGGACATGTCGGTTTATAACATCAATACTAAACCATCGAGCTATAATGCCGGCTTAATGCTAGAGCCATCGTTCATCGGTAGTTGGTTATGGTTGTACCTAGGATGTAAGTCAAGCTTGATGCATGGAGTTTTGCAAAGTCACTACTAGATGACTTTTATCGAGCGTCGCTCTAAGCCTTGGGCCTCTCTTCATAATGGAGGCCCAAAGATGTCATCTCCCTCTAGAGCGACTTTCCGTCTCTTAGACTCCCGCTCTTCGCCGATGCCATTCCCGAATACTTTCTCATCCGCGTTAAGAGTTCCCTTGCCCTTCGGCTTCTGCGCTGCTTGTTCCCTTCGCGCCTTCTGCAGAGCGACCAGGTCAACTCTGTCGGGGTCTCGACATTTACCAAGTTTTCTTTTCAAAGCTCTGATGCTTTTAATTTTCTCCTTCTGTTTTCCGAGTGTTAGCTTTGATGAACTAGAACGGGATCTCCCAGGTCTACTCACGTCCTCCCAATAAGAGGCCATCTTCTCCGGAGGTTCTTTCTCAAGCATCGCCTTGCAGTTCTGTATCACACCCCAGATCTTGTCCTTAGCCGCCTCGCCTGGGCCAGTGAATGCTTCTTGAAATATGCGCTGCACCAATTCCTCGTCGACCATAGCCAACGATGCATACATGATCTGACTTGGTGTATAATGGAAGTAGGCATCGGTGACCAGAGGGCTAAATTTCAAGATCTCTCTGGTTTTCCCGTGCGCCTGGTTCAATCTATCGTCGTCAAAGCCACCTAGTCTTCTCAGCTCCATGATGGTCCCTTCTAAGGCTCGGAATGGATGCCTGATGTCAAAAGCGAAACGTATGCCCTGGCATAGTACGTATTCGGCTGCTAATATCATCTCGCTGGTCGTGTTGGGAAAGATGTCGGCAATCTTTTGTACACGTATGAAGTAACCTTCGGCCTTGCACCCAAAGAATAGGCACGTCTTTATTAGTTCATGCGGTGGGTAGGTCATTACGCTATTGGTAAGGTAGAAGCGGCGCAAAAAGATGGCAGCAGTTGCTTGGATGTCGGTCGGGAGATTGCCAAAGGGGGCAGCGCGCAATAGCTCGACAGTGAAGTGGTTAAGAATCTTGTACTCTTCGGCGGCAGTCAAAAATTCGGGTAAGGATTGGGCGGGATCGGGCGGGATCGAGGCGCGCAAGCGGTTAGAAATGTGAGTTCGCGCGAGGGTGTTGGTCTTTTCGCGGAGGGCAGCGAGGTGAGACGGGGTGAATGACCACAGCCTGTATTGGCTAGACTGCCTATAGCGGGCATCTTCGGTCGCCATGATGAGAGTATCGTTGTCGCTAGATGAGCCGAATTAGGTCACATAGGTTGAGGTTCCGATGCGCGACAACTCGGATGATTGGGGCCGTCCCGTCAGTAAGGACGATAGATTGAGGTAGATGCTTCTCCGAGGTCTAATTGAAGAATTATACGATGGATCTCTCATGGATCTCTCTACGGCCTTCCCGACCTCTCGCAATTGAAATAGTCCAGGATATTTGGTCAGTCTTGGTCGGTTGCCATAGGTAGGAAAGCAAAGTGTTTGGTTGAAATGCGAAAATGTACGGGAAGGTAAATTCAATGATGTAGCCGTTTTCATCTCGTACGACGGCTGGCCATTTGACCTAAAACCGCCAACCCGCCAAAACCATTAAAATGCGTACTGTATGAATGCACAGTACGTACAGTAGGACATGTACAGTACGGGAAAATATTTTTATTTTTTTAAAAAAATAATAAAAAAATTAAAAAAAAAATTAAAAAAAATTAAAAAAAAAATTAAAAAAAATTTATAAAAAATTAATTATAAAAGTTTTTTACGTTAAAATTTATTTTAAAAATTATAATATAAAATTAATAAAATAATTAATAAAAAACTAATAAATAATTAATAAGTTTTTTATATAATAATTAAATAATAATTAAATAAAATATTTTTTAATTTTATTTTAACTTTAAATTTAAATAACTTTATAAATATTAATTTAATAAAAATATAATTTATATTAATAAAAAATAATATAATTTTTATTTAATAATTTTAAATATATATTTATAAAAAGCTTATAACTTAAAATATTTAAAGTTTAATATAAAAGGTTTTTTTTTAAAAAAATATTAAAGTTATTAAAATTATTAAAGTTTAAAAACTTTTATATATATAAAAATTTTAAAAAAAATATATAAATAAAACTTTAAATTTTTATTTAAATAATATAAAATATATATATTTAAACTTTTTTATTAAAAATTTATTAAAAATTAAAAATAAAGTTTTAAAATTAAAAAATATATAATTATAATTATATATAAATTTTATTATATTATAATAAAAATATTTAATTTAAAATTATTATTTTTTAAATAATAATATATTACACTTATTAATAATATAAGTAAAATAACTTAACGATTAAATAAAATGTATTATTTTTTAAATATAAAAATTTTATATAAATAATTAATAATATAGTTTTTATAACTTTATTCGAATTAAAATAATATATATTTATTACTTAATTAGCTTTTTAAATAGCTTTTTTTATTATATACTTTTTAAGTTAAAAAAACCTTTTTAAAGCTTATTAAAAAAGCTTTTTAAAAAAAATAATTATAATAATTAATAATTTATCCTTTAAAATTTATATATTTAATTTAAATATTTACATATAAAAAAAAGTTATTAAATATATATATAAAGTTAAAATAACATTATAATAATTAATTTATTAACGATAAAACTTTTTAAAAAATTATTATTTAAAAATAAATAAGTTATTTATTAATTACTATTTAATTATTATTAAGTAATTAAGCTATTTAAAGTTAAAAATATTTAAAAGCATTAAAAATATTAAGTTAATATATTTTATTAATATTTAAATCTTTTAAAAAAAATAATTAATTAAACCTTTAATTAATTAGCTTTTAAATAATTATATTATTAAGTTATTTTTATTTCTTATATTTTACCTTTAATTTAACTTTAAATTATTTTTATTTAAACATTTAATATTAAGTTTTAATCGCTTTAATTATTTTTTTATTTAAAAGGTTTTAAAGTTATTTATTTTTAATATTTTATATAATATATTTAAGCCTTTTATATTTATTTAAAGCTTATAAATAAATATTATTAAAATTAGTTAAATATAAGTAATAATATTTATTAAAATTTTACTTTAAAATAAAAAAATTAAGCCTTTTAATAAAATATTTAAATAAGTTTTAATTTTTTTAATTTTAAATAAAAGTTTTAAATTACTTATTATATTAATTTAAAGTAAATATTAATAGCTTTAAAGCTTTAGCTTTAATTAATTTTATTAATTATTATTTAATTTAAAAAAAATTAAATATTTTTTTATTATATAAAAAAATTATTATAACTTAAGGAATTTTTAAATTTTTAAAATATTTATTATAAAAGTATATATATAAGCTTTTTATTATTATTAATATTATATATAAGGATTTATTAAACCATTAAATATTTATATTAATATTTTTTTATATTTAAAATATATTATATTAAATATATTTACCTTTAAAAAAATTAAGTATTATTTAAATAATTTAATAATCTTTTATATAAATAACTTTTAATTAAAATAAAATAGTTTAAGCTTTATTATTATTATAAAAAATGTTATAAAAATTATAATAATAATTTAATTTTATATAATAATATAATAAGTTAATAAAAAAAAGTGTTTAATTAAATATATTAAATAATTTTTATATTAATTTTTATATTTAATTTTTAACTTTTTATAAGTAAATATAATAAAAGCTTTAAGTTATATTTTTTTTAGTTTTTTTAAAAAGCTTTTTTTAAATGTTAATTTATTCCTTATATATTTTTTTCTTATATTTATTTTCTTTTAACTTTAACTATTATATTATAAAAGCTTTTAATATAATTATTAGTATTATAATACGTGGTTATACGTGGTTAATTAAATAATTATATATAAGTTTATATATTTTACACTTATAATATTTAAAAGTGCTTTTACCTTAATTAAATCTTTTTTTTATATTAAATATAACCTTTTTTATTACATTTACATTAACTATTATATAATAAACCCTTTTTTTATTAAGTAATTAATAAACCTTATTTATTTAATAATAATAATTATAATATATTTTTTATTAAAAATATTAAAATTAATTTATTTTTAAATACTTTAAAAGCATATATATATTTAAAATAATATAAATTATTTAAGTTAATTTTTATTATTTTTAAACTTTTAATTAGTTAATAAATCGCTTAAAATAATTAAAAAATATATAAAAAAGTTTATTAAAAAAATTAAGCTTTATTTAATTTTATTTAATTTAAAAAAATAATAAAATAAGTTATTTTATATTATTAGTTAAATGTTTTAATTATAATTATAATATAAATAAAAATTAAGTTTATAACTATTATACTTATTAATAATATAAGTAAAATAGCTTAATAATTAAATAAAATATATTGTTTTTTAAATATAAAAATCTTATATAAGTAATTAATAATATAGTTTTTATAACTTTATTTAAATTAAAATAACATATATTTACCATTTAATTAACTTTTTAAATAACTTTTTTTATTATATAATATATTATTTTATTAATAATTATTTTATAAAAAAATATAATATAAATTTATTATAAAATTATTTTTTATTAAATTTTATTATTATTAAAAAACTATTATTTTAAAAAAATTATATAACTTTTAACTTTTAATTAATTAGTTTTTTACATAATAAAATAAAACTTTAAAAAAGTTATAAAAATTAAAAAAATATTACTTAAATTTATAAGTTTATAATATTTATATAATATATATTATTATTAAATTAATAAGTTTAAATAATTAACCTTTTTTATTTATTAAAAAATATTAATATAATTTAATTTTATATATATAATTTAAACTTTTAAAATAATATAATATTATATAATATTATATAATATTTTATTTATTTAAACTAATTAAAATTTATAATAATATTAAAATAATATAACATATATTATTAATAACGTAATAATAATAATTATAAAATTAAAAATAAAAGTTTAAGTTTTATTAAAAATAATTAATTATTAAAATATATAATTTATATTAAAATTAACTTTAATTTAAATAGTTTTAATTATATAATTATTATAATAACTTTACTTTTAATAATAATACTTTTTACACTTATATTTGTTTAATTAATTAATTTTAATTCGTAATAAGTTTAAATTTTATATAAAATAAAAATTTAAAAAATTATTAAATAAATAAATAA
>KZ111296.1:57468-172433 GCA_002120335.1 Hypoxylon sp. EC38
ATTTTATTTTATTTTATTTTATTTTATTTTATTTTATTTTATTTTATTTTATTTTATTTTATTTTATTTTATTTTATTTTATTTTATTTTATTTTCCCATACTGTATATATCCCACTGTATGTACTGTGAATTCATACAGTACGCATTTTAATGGTTTTGGCGGGTTGGCGGTTTTCGCCAAATGGCCCACTATACGTACCTACATGTAAGGTACAACGAATATGTTATTGAAGTGGCTACAGTGTGAATATGTACATCCATAAACTGTCTGGTTGGACGATTAACCCCCACCCCTATAGGTCAGTGTAGCGCTGTTGTCCACTGGAATTACAGCGACTCGTAGTGGACCGCGTACCATCCTTATACCGTGGGTATTGAATGATCTCTTCACATATTTGCGGCATGACTATTGCATTCATTATAGATAGCCATGGTAGATTAATAGAGATAGTTCGTCAACCATACAAAGGAACAAAAACGACTAACTAGGTAAGCACTTCGCATGTGTCTTCCATGTATCTAACCGATCCTGGAGCGCTTTGTCTCTCGTATAACCTGAGGCAAAACATTCAAGTGTAAAGAGGAAGTTTAGTTCGCTAATTTAAGTACTTAAGGTAGGTACCGTACCTAAAGTTACTATTATTTTCCCCCGCAGTCCAGAGGCGTACATGTAGATATTCCAGACACCAACTTATGTACCTCTTGGTAATTATTATCTGCCCGTCTACAGTTACTGGATCGCGGCTGTCTTTTGCGTGTTCTCGCCATAACGTACCTAGCTAGTGATGGGCGTGCTGATACGCATCGACTCTTCGATACATGCCCGCAAATACTTGCGGCTTCCCAATTTAGGGCCGGATAGGATCTCATGTGCCAAAGTTTTGTGGCATTTGGGGTAACAAGCAAGATAGAAGAGAGCACATATGGTAGTAGCTGGTGGAGTGCCTCCTATAGTCTAGTTGTCATTGCAATGAATGTATTAACTCTATAACCATATCGACCACGAACCTGCTGTTATAAAGAAGAGAATATCGCTCGTCATGTTCTCAAATATGCCCTCAGTTTTTTGGTCTGGAGAGAATGGAATACAAATCCTGCTGCTCACTTTTCTGTGCCTTGCGCGCTGTAAAAAAAAAAAAAAAAAAAAAAAAAAAAAAGGTCCGCCAGAGCACTCTTGAATAGGGACAGCGGACGATAGCGACGACCGGGTTTGGCAGGCGTTGACCTTGGCGCTTGACTGAACTGCTCTACCACTCAAATCCCACGGTCAGCACTTGGGCTGGGGTACAACCACCAAATTATAATATTGAGCGTTTCCGCGGCAGTACAGATTCCCGCAGCGTTGTTGACCCATTGTGGACGAAGTAGGCAGACCAAACCGTAGACTCTAGACAATCCATGAGGGATCGGTCATATATGACAATGGTACGCGAGTGGGATCAGCCGTGGCAGTTCAGCTACCTACTTAATCTTCCCGAAAACCACTAATACGTATTGTCGATCAATTAGAAGTGGACGGGTAAAGCTCAGGTTACAAAACTCCTAGCGAGGGACAGCAGGGCCTCAGGTAGCAAGTGTCTCCGGTGCTGTGCCGCTGTACGAACGTTGTATTCTCAGCCCCCAAGGCACATGCATGGTCCCTCCATCTTTCGATGCCGAATAAGAGTGTTCTTATTCAATCTCATAAAACATCGGGATTCCTTGAAGCAGTATTTGTTTCTAAGACTACTGCTGTAGCAGTAGGGACGTTGCATTGTCAGTTCAGCTCCGGCTTAGTATTATGCATTCCGTATCGTCGCCCTTTAAAATAGTAGCCATCATGTTGATGCGGGCGCTTCAATGCAAGCGCCAAGATCAGGATGAATGACACTTTGCGCTGACCACAGCCTTGCCAAAAAAGAAGAGAGAAAAAAGTAGGAAATAAAAGTAGGCGGTTGGACATTGATGGATATCCGCAATGGAGACATTTGTCCCCTCTTGTTCCATATCTCTGTACTCAAGAGGTTGCTTTTTCTCTCACTGGTTAGAGAACTGACTTGAACATATATTCTTCGAATATGTCTAGCTTTGGAGTGACAAACACTCGTGTCTTCGCGCAGGAACTCCACGCGAGGGCATTCACGCCACCAGCCCTGGAATCGCTCAATTTCTCATCGAATTGTACACTCGTGGGTAACTTCTACGAGGCTTGGTTCAGCGAGCTGAAAGAAGACGGAGATCACACCGACGAACATGGCCCTTACAATATTACATACTGGGTGCCGTCATCGCTGCCCGCCGACCTCATTGAGGAGTACTTCCGCGCGGCTCTCCCTGGGGATGTGCGCGAACAAGCTACCTACGCCGAAATCCTGAGTTGGGAAAATGACCTCCGGAAGAATTACTCGGGTGCTGTGGAGTCATTTCGTCAGCAATCGCAAACAGACACAGAAAGAGTTCCGACAAGTGCACAACTGTTTCCGTACTTTGAGTTCGCGGTAGCGAGACCCGGGCTGGTTTGCCGAGATGAAGCGTGCTCACAGGCGTTCGAGTGGGCGCTATTACCAGACATCAATGGTCCAGGGGTACGTTGAACACACCGAAAGTTGCCCATGTCTGACTAACTTCCAATATAGGCTACTGCCAGTTGGTATATACAAGCTATCATGATAAGTTTATTCTCCGCTATCGTCGCCTGGGAGCGATTCTTCGGGAAGGACTTGGGAGACCCCCCACGAAAGAGTTTTCCTTGGAGCTTATACAAACTCGTGAAACGTTCGATGCGCGGACTTCAGGAGGTGGCACAACTATTCATTCTGGCGTTGTTCATCATGTTGCTACCGACGTCGCTAAACGAGGCGTTGCAGCGCAAGCACCTCATGATCGTGTTCTACGTTGAACTATTCATGACATCCGTGTCGGTATGGCTATCGTTGCTTGCAAGATGTGTGAGGAGAGTGGACGAACGGCACCGGACTCATGGGAAACTTGCGGGCGTCGATCACGATATTGGGGAACAGCCTCTACTTAATCGCCCACTTGGATCCACCTGGAAGGGATTGTCATCTCAGATGATTTCTCTCATGACGCCCTTGATAGGTTTCATCATCACCGGCATCATATATCGCGGGACTTCTAGTCACTCGGACGAGGGAGAATACCAGTTCGAGGTGTTCCAAGACGGCCTTTGCGGTTTTCGCTCCTCGGAAAATATCCAACTAGGCCTCTTCATTGCATGCTGTGTTACGGCCGGCGTTTCATTCTTCAGAGCGACAGTGCCGATATTCATTAGGGATAATATTGAGAGCCTCGATTATTTTACGGAAAATGAGTCGTATCAGAGGCTTGCCAACTATCTCGACTTCGCTGAAATGTTCATCTTAATGGTCATCTCACTGGCTGTTTTAGGAGACTATCAGCAATTCAATAACCGGCTCTTAGTGCACGCTGACAGCGAGGAACAGAAGAAGGCCTTTAACGTCGGTCAGGCGTTAGCCGTCGCTGCGATGATACCAGTTGTAGGAAGATTTCTACTTCTGTGCGTGTCACATTGGTTATCGAGAAAAGTGTTATAACAGCCTGCTTTCTTTAATAATTATATCGAGCTTTTCGTTCTTCTATTGTACTCTACCCATTTGTTGTTCTAGTACCATCAAAGTGGCATGCGATCTAATTGTCGTATACCAAATTCGCTGATTCTCGTACAGTGCACTATGCTGGGTCATTCTCCCCCCCGGCCGCGGACAATGCTCGTTGTACGAAAATTGTATCTTCTCAATCTCATCATATAAAGGCGTCTCTACCACTTTGTCAAGCCCAACTTACCATATAAGGTAGGTTTGACATTGATAGATTTTGATGGCCCCTATTGGCATCTGCAAGGGCTCCTTCATCAACGTAGCTTGTCAGCCATGAGCTGGTGACTCCTATTAACAATAAATCCACTATTTTCACTGATAGGTATAGAGTAAATTGTATAACCATAACGAACGACTCGACGAGTATGTACCTAGATGAAAACTTTCATTCATCCCAGCTAGCCACATATGAGGTACCTATCTATACTAATATTACGAGAGCTATCGGAGCCGAGTAGACCAAGCGTACAACTGATGTGCAATGCCACCTACCCACTCGGCGCTTTGAGCAGCTGTAATTGTACTATTTTAGACAGTAGCTATCCGAGCGTCGAGTTGAAAATCGATTGGGCTATTTTTCTGAATATACCTTTCCAACACCTCTTCTAGAGTATCCAGAACTTCCGCGCCCTCAACCGGCGGGACCATGTTATCGCCTCCACCAGTGATAAAATCGGACGTGACTATCGTATATTTAGCCCCGGTATCAAGGGGCTTGCCGCCGACCGTGAGGCGTACGAGACGCTGCCCAACGGCATTGTTAGGGCTGTACTCGACCTTGATGCCCCGACTGACCTGGCAGAAGCTCTCAACCTCCTCTTGATTGTACTGATTTATCCCGCTGACGAGACCCTCAAAGATCTTCCACAGGTCCTCGCCGCTGTATGTGACCTCGACCACCGCGTTACCGAACGGGAACGCTGTTATCACTTGCCCACGTGTAATGTCCCCGATATCAATGGTGGCTCGGATACCACCTCCGTTCACGAGCGCGAATGACGCGTTACTTCCAGCATCAAGGCGATATTGCAAGATTGCACTACAAGTACGTATAGCGTTAACACATTTTCAGATGGACGAGGGTATGGGTGTGCAACGCTTACTCAGAGACCAAGTCTCCTAGTGTGCATTCCTGTGCCTGGCAGGTAGAACGGTCTAGAACTATATTTGTGGTACCGATCTTCTCGGCAGCGTATTCCTCGAACGGCTTCCTCCACTCTTGGATCTGCGCCTGGAGGCTAGCATCTTGTTTGGTGGTGTTGGTCATGTGGATCGGGGCACCGTGGTAGGCAAGAATCTTGCCTTCTGAATCGTACGTTACATCGATGTAGCCTAGATATTCGCCCCATCGATAGGCGGTGACGATAAAGACCTCGTCACCGTCTTTGTTCGTCTCGATCGTAGGGTAAGGGCCCTTGGCACCTTCCATATCACCTATCAGTGTATGGCTATGGCCGCCCATTATGAGATGAAGGCCTCTAGTCTCCTGGGCTAGACGCTTGTCCTGCTCATAACCGATATGAGTAATAGCTGCAATACGGGTAATATTCGTCGTGCTGCGAATCTCATCAATAGAGGCCTGCACAGAGGCGATCGCGTCCGTGAATTTGGTACCCTCGCCGGGATTGCTGGTGCCGGCCGTCTCCTCTGTGGTGGCGCCGATGACCGCAAGCTGATACTTCTCAAAAATATGATAAGGCTTAATGGTAGAGTTCAGCTTCTCGTTATCGGAGACGATATTCGCAGAGATGACCGGGAAGGTTAGATTCTTAATAAAATCGCCTAGCTGGTCATCACCACCGTCAAACTCATGGTTCCCTAGAGTCATGGCGTCAAAGCCCAGTTGGTTGAGGGTATCGGCAATCTTCTCTCCGCCATAAAAGGTGTAGAACATGGTACCCTGGAACTCATCGCCCATATTCAGCCAAAGACTGTCAGGATGCCCCGGCCGTGTGTTGTCAATAACAGTCTTGATACGAGCATACCCTCCATAGCAGCCCTGTGAGGGGTCTGTACAGTCAGCGCCGGACGCGGCGAACTCATCTAGATGCGCATGTACGTCGTTGATGTGGTAGAAGGAGATGTTGTAGTTGCCATCTGAGTCAAGGAAGCGCTTTGATAAGCGCTTGCTATACAGAATATCCTCTGCGAAAACTAAACCGGCCCAACTGGCAGCGGCGAAGAAGGCGTTAGAATATGCAACTCGAACCATCTTGACACAGCCACAGTTCAATTAATCGGTTGATTGCGTTTCTGTAAGACACATAAGAACTACTAGCAGCGTAATGCAAGCTCTCGCTCACGAACGACCAGCAGACCAGCCTTGCTCGCACAGTGAGGTTACGGTAAGCGCTGACTTTAAGTATCATATCACTCAAAACTCGGCACAGTTCTGATATCCCCCGAACTTCCTTCCCGATTTAGTTCAACGTCTACCATAGCGACGGTACACAAGGTCGTATTTTAGGTAAGTTCACTAACGATCCGGCAGAGACGGCCGACGAACTACGAAGGGACCCCTGGATATGCCAAGACTTGTCTGATGCCATCCGCATGCACGTCTTTTCAATCTTCATCTTTCATGTGCCAATGAGATTCGCAGTCAGATAGCCTTTGGAGCTCCCCGCCAAGAATGCATATTCCCTGTACCCGGTTCGGGTTATGTAACCCAGATACCACTATCCTACGGTATGATCTAGTTCAACTATATATAGACCGCAAAGTATCTCTCGACTGCTTCTGGCTTTAGTTCTGTAGATAGTCTATGTGTTTTGAATGATGGTTTGCGAACACTTCCAAATAATATCCTAACAATATTAATTAGTGAGACGGGGTGAGCTGGAGATCATCAGCATAGGTACAAGGGGGTGGTATTCTCACCAGCTTAATACCATCCAGCCATCGTAAGCTCTAGCTGGCAAGTGGAGAGTCAAATCTCGGAAAACTCCACAGATAGGCGAAAATTTACACGTAATGACCACTGTCGCGTGTCCCCTTGTCGTAAGAGGCAAGGAACTTCGAGTTTGCTGTTGGTATCGGACTGAATTCGGACAAGATGACGCGAGATTAACTGACCGACCCGGGAACTTTGAGCGGCTGATGTTCCATTGCAACTTTCTAGAACCACCTTAGGGCCGACGCTATGCTTAATACATAAATGAAATACGGTATATACCTATATACTAGCTCAAGCGAGGTAGGTCAAGTCAATTGCTGAGGTTATCACTTGAATTATTATCCGCACCTTGCTAGATCAAATGATGATGACTAAGGCAATCCCACGGAAGGGTTTCGAAGAAGAAAACCGACATTGTCTGGCATGAGAAACAATCTGTTTCCTACACTACTATAATGGCTTTACGGTAGAAGGGTTTATAGTATGGTAGGAAATATAAGTTGGAAACTTTCTATCTTCGAAAGGTGAGGATAGTAAAGGTTTCGAAATTCTCATACTCTCCTAGTATTTAAGATATAGTCCAGTGGTCATGGGGGTATTCTTAGCAGAATGCCAGCGGATATAAATAGAATTTGCTTATTAATATGTGTTTACAGAATTGGCAAGTCTGTCTTAACCCCTTTTTGAAGTTTTGCGCATTTATGATATCTTGGGGAGAAGCATGAGGCACTACGTCACAGCTGTGCGATCAGATAAATAGTGGACGTGTGATCGACAATTGGAATACATCTTGAGGCTGAAGTTGTTTTAGGATTAAGAATATTAAAGGATGTGTCGATAGCCGCCGATCAAGACGGCTGGCGTTACGCGGGAAAAGCTTAGCCTTTCAGGGTTCCTAGACTCATGGTTTTACCGCGCGCCAATAACGCGGTGGGATACATGTATATTTGAAATTTATTTCTTTGAAGTGTTGCTCGCGCTTCTACGGTACGGTATGCCATCAGGAGTTCCAATCTTAGTAAGATGGGTTCAATGGGTTGAAGGCCCTTGCGCAGATCGACGTTTACAATGTATGCTGCATGTGGGAACACCAATGTGCATGCAACATCGAATCTTACAGCTGGATTTCAACTTACCGATTATACGAATTGGGTTGTTCTAGTAATAGGCTTGGCAGACTTGGCCTTGGTATCGACCTGGCAGCCCTGGCTAGACTTGTATCCATACATGTAGGTATGCATCGCTGTTTATATGTACTCTACAGTAGGGCTTAGATCCCCATACAACCAATCTCTTCCATCGCGTCTTACAGTGCCAAAGTTGCGAGCAGATCATCTAGGTTAAACATGTTCTCTTGGTAGAGCGCTTTTAACTTTGGATGCTTTCTAGTTTTGTGGCATTTTAGTCTTCGCCCGCAAGACCTCTCCAGCTTTCGAACTTGCTTTCCCATAAACTCTAATATCGATGACTTATTGAGTGCATTAAGCGTACTTATAACTAGGTAGACTAAAAAAGAATTTTATAGAGTTGGATGTTCATCTGATTGCGGGTATCGTGCTAAAAAGTGGTTGATTTCTTTGAGTCAAAGTTTTAAGCTGACACGATCGTGCATACTTGCTGGCATGAATCTCTTGTTTTGTACGTGCCTATGAATTAAAATTCTTACACCTAGAAAGTTAATAGAGAAGGGAAGTAGAGAGAGAGGCGAAGGGTAAGGGGAAAGGTGAGGTAAGGAATACATGTAGAGGGAAGATGAAGAATACATTAACGTAGGTACATACATGTATCTACGGTTTTACAAATGAAAAGCACAGTGTTATGTATGTTGGGAACTCCGAGTTGTGACTAGCCGCTTCAATGGAATAGTAATATGCATTAACAAGACAATTATGCAAGTTTATGTATCTAAACGGATGAATTCCCTAGAGACCCCCTGTCGCGCCCAATGATCCAAGAGCCAAGCTAAAATCCTGCAACGACTTGGTTCTCTGCAGTGGGCGGCTGGAGAACAAGACGCGCTTGTTGAAACGACTGAGAGGAGGCGCAGCTCAGTCGTAATACGAATTGGGGGTTTTATTTGGATAGGGGATAGTGCAATTTACTGGACCCAGATGATCACAAGTTGATGATACCTAGCATTTGAATCACGTTAAAGGGAAATTAGGTGGTTCGTTAGGTATCCTGATGTTTTCTTTCGGTGCCTGAGATGGAATGTTACAGTTGGAGGATTCAAGGGTTCCTGCAGCGACTATACGGTACATACAAGATAAACATGGATGGATGGATGACCCCGCGAATTGGCGCATACATACATGTTATGTAGGGTCTAGATGTAAACCTGTTTGTACTTTCATGGATGTATGTACGATCCTTCAAAAACGGTAGGTTTACTAGAGCTCTTTCGGTAGGGCCAATAAAGTCTCTCTTGACCGAAGTTCGTAATATCGTCGCTTCTCGTCTAAAGAAAAACAATTGACGATTTTAGGTAATTTTTAGAACCTAAGGTAGGTACATACCTACCTATTCATTCTTATTATCCCATACATGTATCCATACGTGTATGTCTCGCAGCTGCTTAGATTACATGTACATTAGGTATGTACATGTACCTAAGGTGCTTGCTAAAAATGGCGAACAATCGATAAGATAATGCCTAGCAGGCATTTTATCCATTAGGCGAGACCCTTCGTCCCCTCCTTAACCACCTGCAGGGGTTTACTGTACCGTAGGTACGAGGGTGGGCAATCTCCAACCACTCTAAACCTCCTATCAGGTACTTGCCACACTCGGATCTTGCATTGATAAAACATCCTGGTTGCCCAGACGCCAGAGTCCAAAACCTGTTTAACCTTTCTTTGCCTCTCGTTTCTTGCTTCAGCTTTTTCCTTCTCTCTCTCTTCATTCTACTTTTCCAGGCGATAGTCAGTTTCGATAGAGTCACTGGGTAGTCTCTCAACGAAAGGAACCTTTTTTCTCTCTTTCACTTATATAAATCTTATCGTGATAATACTTGGTTAGCTACAGCAGTGCCGGGAGCTCTCCTCCGACTACCACACCACCATACAGACTATCCCGCATACCCCTTTTCCCTTGATCTACTACATATACGCGTCTTCTAGCCAGATCCGATACTCCACCGCGATCCACCACGCTACACCTCATTCCCCATTCCAAGCGCCCGTAGCTCCACGCCCGAGACGGATAGTCACTTTGACCCCAGAGCTCCTGTATCGAAAAGCCACCACCCACCTACCTACTTCACAATTTCCTAATTACCATACCTGATCCTTCGTCGAATTTTTCTTTTCTTTGGTGGCAGGACTTCCATAACATACCGTATTGCCTATTCCATTCGATCAGTTAGTCCAGGGACCTCTGCGAGGAACGCCGTCAACATGAATTTCACGAAGAAAATCGACCGTGCCTTTCAATGGGCTGGCGAAAAGATGGGCCAGGAGGCCAAAACAAGCCATTCGGACGAGTTCAGGAATCTGGAGACGGAGATGGCTTTGCGGCATGACGGTATGTTGCCTCCACTAATCACCTGTCAATTGCTCGCCTCCCAGCTAACTTGTGTATCCTGATAGGCTACGAACGTCTGCAGAAATCCATGAATGCCTATGTAAAGTCGCTTTCTCGCCGAGGCGAGACCTTCGAGGATAAGGAGAAGGGCCTACCTGTTAGCTACCTGGGCCGGACAATGATGAGCCATGGTGAAGACTTCGAAGCAGACTCGGAATTTGGCACTTGTTTGATAGGTATGCTTAGGTGCCAAATGGAATGGTAACAATCGCTGACTTTGGAAACGTAACAGCCATGGGTAGAGCCAACGAGCGCATTGCCGGAATCCAGGAGACATATGTTGCTCACGCCACAACATATTGGTTGGAAGGTCTTGAACGGTCTTTGGCCATGATGAAGGAATATCAAGTTTGTCGCTCCTAACTCTTGTAGTATTGTAGGCTGGAAAGCTAATGCTGGTTTTTGCCAGTCCGCACGCAAGAAGCTCGAAAACCGACGTCTCACATATGACTCGAGCATGGTCAAGATGCAAAAGGCTAAACGAGAGGATTTCAGACTTGAAGACGAGCTTCGAACTGCAAAAGCGAAGTACGAGGAATCGTCCGAGGACGTTCTGCGCCGAATGCAGGACATTAAAGAAGCAGAGGCTGACTCTGTTCGTGACCTCACAAGCTTCCTCGACTGTGAACTCGACTATTACGAACGATGTGCTGAAGAGCTGCGACGTGTGAAGCAAGAATGGGTAGCTGGTCAAGGTCAACCACCGAGCGGATCTCGGCCTTCGGAGCTTAGCCTCTCGCGTAGACCTACAAACAGGAGCAGAAGCAACACAGCTCATTCATATTCTGAGCGCAACGATCGCACCGAACGATGGGCCAATCGGCAGGATATTGACGAGCAAGACGAACCTGCCGCTGAGCCTGTGCGCATGCCTATCCGCTCAAGTCCTTACCGCGGTAGTGGATCAGTGACTCCTGAGGTGCAGCGGCCGAGTATCAATCGCTCTACCACCCACGGCGGAGCCTTTGAAGGGCCATCTTCAAGGCAATCGACATACCGTGAACCTCCCCCACCTCCCGAATCGCTACGCAAAACTCCCATGGCACCGCCGCCGAACGTAGGGGCTCTTCGTAATAACCTGCGTCCAGTGAACAGAATTCAGACGAACCAGAACCTAAGCCCAGACGTCTATGTAGATGAGTATGACACAGCGACCAGTAGTGGGAGCCCAGAATACGACCGGAGCGAAAGCCCAGCGACGAGCTATGGAAGTCTGAGTCGCAGTACAAGCAATACAGGCTTACGTACGATGGGCACTGTGGGCGCTGTAAAGAAGGCTCCTCCGCCACCCCCGCCAAGCAGAGCTAAGAAGCCAGCGCCACCCGTCCCAGCGAGGCGGGAGATGGGATACTAGAAGGATAGTACGATATAGCCTATCGCTTCAAATCCTAGTACACTACGGCTCATCACATTAGTGGGTTTAGCCCATTTATCTTTATGGGTGCTTGGGATAGACGTGGGAAGGTCAGATATGCATATAAGTGTAATTGGACAATCTGGGATGTATTGCGCGGCTATTCCAAAGGCAACAAATCACTTCCCTAAGGCGGACTGGTGGGGGAAGTTTCGGGTTGTATGGCGTTCGGCGTACTTCTCTAAGGTATATTAGAACTGCACTGAGTGGCTTTTTAAGACCACTGAGCGAGAAAATAGATTTATGGACTGGCTCCTTTTTTCTGTTCAGAATTTGCGCTGGAATTTGTGAGCCGAGTATGTGTTTGGTTGTTACATGCAGTACACCGGTGCGAGTCAAACCCACAATATCTACATACCTAGGTACCTACCGGTAGGTAAGGTATGATTATCCAGACCAGCCAACACTGATCATCAACCCTGGGTCAACTGTATTTATTCAATGTTGTGGGCAGGAAAATATCACTCACACAATGGCGCTGCCGAGCAGGGTCATACGTGCTATGTAGAAGTATAGGAAGTCCTTTAGGGATAACCACTATGTTCCTATCTCACGCCAGAAGTGCAATGTGTTTGAGCTCACTGTCTCCAAGTCAGCGGATGTCCTCTCAAACGAAAGTTCAAAACAGCCTCGAGTTCCAGATCAGAAAGGGGAAATCGAGTCACTTACTTCTGAACCTGCTGGCCGACCTTCATAGGCGCGTATTCCACCTCGTCACCCTCGTCGCGGCCAAGATCGAAATTTGCAGCTCGCACCGCCTTCGCCTGGTCTGCTAGCGCAGGAATAGGCACAAGGTCATAATCGCTACTGAGATGCCAGAAGAAAGTGCTGCTGATACGCACCAGCGGCCGATCCGGAAAGTCACGTCTTCGCGCATCGACGGTTTTTAGAGTCGCCTCGTTGACCACGACCTCATGGTAGCCGGCCTTCACAAGGCCACCTGTTAGATGCTCGAGCTGTTTTCCGGCCTGGACAAGCAGGTAGCTTCCGTTTTGGCCCGGGGTGGGACGCGGTATGCTAACGGCAATGCGGCGGCCGGTATTTCGCGCCCAGATGTGGAGACCAGGATATCGCGAGCGTCCGTGGATTGTGAGGAAGTTTAGATCTGTGTGGAAGCCCGCAAGGATGGTGTCCTTAGCGCCATATTTCTTGAGATCCGAGGCTGTCGGTGCAAGAAGATGCGGGCTACATTGTTGTAAGTGTGAGTTGAGCTTCATAAATCACATATAAGAAAAGACTGGGATGAAAAGCTTGGTTTGAAAACTCACCCGTATCGACCGGCGTCAGTGAAGGTCTCGGCAGGGAGTCCCATGCCCACTGCAGCCATCTCGGCAAGCCCCGAGACGCTATTTCACATTCATACCAGGTTAGCTAAGCCACTTACTTAAACCACCAAATCAATCTCACTCACGCGCTCTTCATACTCTTCCCCCATGTCTCCATAACCGGTGTCCATCTCTCCCTGATCTCCGGGGCCTCGGGAATCACATTCTCAGCATTCAAGCCCGGGAACTGCGTCGCATACGGCGCAGGTTCTCCCATACGCCAGAAGAAGCGGCACTTAGGATCAGGCTGGTGACCGCTAATATCAAGAGGCCGCTCCGCCGGGGCCAGACGCTCAATCACGCGCAGACACGGCTCATCGACGGCGCACTTGGGCTTCTCGGTATTCTCAAGCGTCACGCCGACCTGGTATCCCAGCTCGGGCCGCTCGTCGCGCTTCAGCGTCTCGGCCGGCTGCGCGAAGTAGTCCTCGAGCAGGTCCAGGAACGCCTCGTTGTCCGACTCTGACACCCGCGAGTCGTGCAGCACCAGTGCCCCGTATGTAATCAGAGCACGGGCGGCGCGCGCGCATTCTTCCTGCACTGCGGGGCTGGAAGGTGGGTTGCTGCGGTAGATGTCCAGGTCGATGATGGGGAGGTCCATTGATGGTTCCTCTGCCGGTATGAGCTCGACCATCCTTCTTTTATTTTTATTTTTTCTTACGCTTCTTTTCTTCGTGACCTTGATACCTTTTTTGGAGGTGACGGTGGGTTACTAAACGTAGTTTTCTCTGATTGTAGATATATCTTAGTTCAAAGAATGTTTAAGGTTAAAATTCACTCGCATATCAGGATGTTCGAAACGTTTAGTTTTATATCATCGGATATAGTTGAGGATCAGCTGAGATCTTTATCTTTCGCGGCAGGTAGTAGCAACTGGATAGATCATGCGGTCCAGAAATGGAGGGTTGGGTTCGGCTAGAGCCGCTAACAATACAGGCCTGCCCAGCGGATTCTTAGCAGTCTGCATCTGGCCTGTGTGGTCCCGTTAAGCTGGAAATCGCCGGCTATAGCCGGTCTCCGTTCTCCAAGTCAAGTGAAAATTACCCTTTAAAAATGTAAAGAAGGGTTGTTAGCAACATCCAACCATTCTCAATTCTTACGAGTTGGGCAGGTATAATGTCACTTAGGAAGGACAACATTCAGCGTAGGAAAATATAATAAATTATGTCGCCATCCTTTAAACCTTACACAATTTAAGTCATCTAAGATACCCAGTTATAACCAGTAGAACAAATTACCTAATATATCAAATTAACTACCTAATATTTTCACAAGTGATATCCTCGAGAGATTATTCAAATAGTTTAAGACTCAGATCATAAGTAAGAGAGATTATTGATAAAAGTAGCATAGGCTCAGTATTTATTGTATAACGAACGGATTATCCAACACGATATACGACAAGCCTTTAGTTCCATCAACTTTCAGCTTGAAAGTCAGTCCCTTAGTATCGATGTCCCGAACTCGAACCATGTCAGCCCGCTAGCAGCCAAACTAGAGATCTTCCACGGTAGTCAAGTCCCCAGAGCCATTCCAACATATAATTACCTAGGTACCTACCTCCTAGGTAGGTACCTAAGGTAGGCCTGCAAAGACATGATCAATCTTTCTTTCCCGGTTGACTCTGGGAGCTGGTGAGACCAGAAGGGCTGTGAGCCACAGAAGCAACAGTATCGTAAGGTCCCTCTGCCATGCTCTCTTTGGCCCAACGCTGTAGCATAGTGTTGCATGTACCGTCTTCTTCTACATGTCCGTCATGCGAAGTAGCATAGTGTCGTTTATACTCTTGGCTCTTTAGTGAATCGATCGCTTTTTGCTGTCCGTATGAAGGACGAGGTACGGTGAAGTAGTCACGGGTGCGAGTTGTCACATAGTCCCTCTTAAGAAGCTCATCTATAAGAAAATAGTCGTTCACTTCCAGATAGGATACTTGCCTGTTTGTTGTCTTCACTTCCAACTCCTTGAGCAGATGATCCCTGAGAGATATTCGCTGGTGGCATTGTGGGTAGGTACCTCCTAATAAATGTGGAAATAATACGTTGCTTAACGTAGACCTTAATTGATAGGATTCTTTTGCGATTATGATGTGTTATTCGGGTGATTTGATTTCCAAAGCAATAAGATCGGGCTCGATAACCCTCGAAAGCATGGTGCCTATTCAAGCCTTTATAGCACATCCCTTCATGTATGAAGGAACCAGGGTACAAATAAGACCAAATAACCCACTTCACTCTACTTCAACAGGGTAGAACCTTTGGGAACCTTTGAAAGTTCATCAGTATTTTTGAATTGAGGTAGGTAAGTTGGAGCACATACCTATATCCTTTTGAATGGAAGAATGAAAAGCCACAAAACATATTACGCTGATGTTACACTGTTCCACAACAGAGCTGTATGGCAATTCATAGGTAGGCCTGGTTGATCCTTTGAGAACCTTTGAAAAGGAAACATCAAGGTATTATTAATGCGCCGCCCTGATCGCTGCCTACTTCTGAGAAGAAGGCTAGGCTTGTTTATGATCCGACATAATAGCTCCCTCTTGCGTTGGCCACCTAGTCATCGTTATTGCCTCATATTGTACTGTCGCCAATGGCAAAATCGATGAAAAGACGAGTACCTCCGCCTTGCCAAACATAGCAAGCTTCCTAGCTCAGAACATGCGAAGAGTTCTCTCAAGCCTACCCAACCGATGTACATGATAGGCTCAGTTCGGGGGCGCGTCGCGGCGCTAACGGCCCCAATATAAATTCCCATTGGTAATCGATGCAGTGCGACTTCAGGTCTAAAGAGTGCAAAGGTTCGCAAAGGTTCTGGAGGCGGAGTGGCCTATTAGACACACGCTCGTATGTGGCGTTATGATATTATTTGAATCAGATTGTCCCCCGGACGAGAACCGATTCTAGAGCAACCTACCACTACAACAAGACTTTCGTAAATCCTGTCAAACTCGTTCTAAATGCTATCCTTCATTCATAGTCACATCTATCATACATGATTATGGAGTCCTTCAATTTTCCAAATCCAAACTTTCAAGTAGTTAGTCCTGTGCAGAACTGGGATTTGGGGGATACTATCAATAGGCCCGAAACCCCAGCCTTCGGTACTGATGGACGATCGACGGTTCAGATGCACCAGCTCGTCGATGACAATGATTTCACGTTAACTCAAGAACACTCATTGGTAGTTGCTCCTCGTGAACAAGGAATTGAGCCCGACGTACCCAAACGCATAAGCCGCGGCGATTGGGAGAAGCACCGAGAACTGATCAAAACACAATACTCTTTTAAGACGCTGACGGAGCTCCGGCAATTCATGATGGCAGAACACGGCTTCATTGCAAGGTGAGGAGCAGACGCATCTGATGACTACATCCTACACATTTAGCTGATGATTAACAGTACACAACAATGGAAGAAGAAGTTGGCGGAATGGCATTTGAGCAAGAATCTGCGGCCTCATGTGACTAAATTCATTCGAAAACGAGCACACAGACGTCTTGTCAACGTGGGAAAAGCAACTCAGTTCAGCCTCGGCGGCCAGTCAATCCCCATGGATAAAGTCAAACGCCACTTGCAGGATCCGCCTAATGATCCCCCATCTCCAACTGGGAGTTAGTCTTCCTACTTCGATGAGAGCTTGAATAATCCTAGTACTAACCTTTGTATTAGGCACCCCTACTGATCTCTCATATTGTACTTACAAGTCACCCATCATGGTGCCAACGAGGCTAAACCCCCCTTCAAATCTCTTTCAAGCCTCAACCCAAGAAGAATACTCGCATTCAACATCCTCTACACCTAGATCAGATATGGTAGAGATTGGTCCACTTATACCGGCTCTCTGGAAAGGACATGATGTCGATTACTTCTTGACTGTGGCCCGCGATGCGTCCTCTTTTGCCACAAGTGGAGACTATCGAAAGGCTAAAACGGCATTCATTGAGGCTTTAGAAGGCCTAGGGGTACTGCTAAGTCCTGTTCACGCTCAAACTGTCTCGGTGCTGGAGAATTTTGTTCGAGAGGCGGGCCGCAATGACGACCTACCCGCTGCTCTTGAGAAGCTCCACACATCCTATAATGCTCATAAGGATTTGTTGGGCGTGCAGAATAAAAGGACGTGGCGAAGCCTTGCCCGACTCGGCTCTGCGTACCTAGAAGAGGGCAACATTAATCAAGCTTACCACATGCTCCTTAATGCAAGGCAAGGTTTATTCGCAAATGCAACCGAGCTTGGCCCTGAAGTTGCATTTGTTTCTACACGACAACTCACAGATCAAATCATATTCATCTTGAGGCGTCAAGGTGATTTCGAGGCAGCAGAGGAAGAGTACATCAGATTAATATCACTGTTAGAGAGCCTGGGTGAAGCACATCTGCTTGGCTTAGCATTTTACAAACAGGGACTTGCTAATCTCTATCTTTTCGAAATGGAACGGCAACACGCCAGAAACAATACATTACTGACGATTTCCGCACAGCAAATTGAGAATTTGATTCAGGATGCTCTTCAAGTGGACAGTGCCAATAAGAACAAGGTGGGTTATATTCAGTGCTTGGATTACCTTTGTGTGTTATACTTCAACACAAGACAGGGTGCCAAACTATTACAAAGCACTCGGGCCTTGGGGAAAGAAATCGAGGATACTATTTGTTTGGGTTTATTTTCTAATGAAACAGTGTTAAATGCCATGGCAACGGTCGTGGCATGTTATTTCCACCTGAGGGGCCCGTATAAAGTCACGGTGCAACTGGATAAAGTCACGGTATATCCACATATACTAAACCTAACATAGATTAGTAGTATGGGTACCTAGTTTAAGGTACGGCTTCTAGTAGAAATCTTTGTACCTTTTCTACCCATTGATGCTAAGGTCATCTTCCTGCCGTTGCCGTACACCACACCATGGACGACTACTTCCTTTTCGTCGACGACGACGACGATTATAGCCACCTTCTCGATGAGGTCGACCAGAAGCTCGATAGCCCTGTCCCCGAGCCACCTAGAGAGCTATTCGACAAGTCCTTGAACGAGCCTTTTGCAACCCTGGTAAATAAGGTATGGGATAACCTTGATGAGGCTCAAAACGACGACTAGGTTAGGAAGGTTATTAGGGAGCGATAACGTGGTTAGGAATAGCTTCACTTAGATCTGACATAGACACGAAGAAATGGTACCTTAATTACTATGGCTCTTGTACCTTAAATCAGGTACCCACACTACTAATCTATGTTGGGTTTAGTACGTGTGGATATACCGTGACTTTATCCAGTTGCACCGTGACTTTATACGATCCCCACCTGAGCATGTACGACGAAACTGAGAGATGGCATCTGCGCATCAATGGCGAAATTGAGGGAACACCTCATCTAAGGCCTCGCTCTACCTGGGCACTGAAGAATCTTGTGAATCTTTGCAGGACATACTTCGCAAAAGGAGAGCGAGATAATGCTATAGAGATGGCGAGGAAGGCGCAGGTAATTGCGAGGGAAACATTGCCACACGACCATGCATTTCACAATACCCTCAAACATATTATCGAGGCTGGTAGAGTTGATGGTAACTTCTGTAATATCTGCCTTAAGGATTTCAGTGCCAATCCGGGCCTTTTGTGCTGTTGCCCCGTCCCAATAAAGTTACGAGTTTACTAATATAGTAACTACATGTACCCTACAGTAGATATCATTAGAGGTAACTGTGCTGACAAAGAGGTGTTAATTACCTAGTCTACCTGAAGTACGTTCGACCTGTGAAAACGAGGAGCCTTGATATTATAATATCTCCTCAGCTCGCGTATCGTGTGTTCACCTTTCTGTTTAGGTGGTTCTTATCTACACTACTCCGGTCTGACTTGGTGGATAGGTATATGTTGAATTGGAGGTTTTGGTAGTGTACGGTATATGTAGTACACCTAGGTATAGAATCGAACGGCGGTAGGGCGGGGACAGGGCGGGGGATTGGGCTAGACCTGGCTGGAAAACCTGGAACATCCCCTCCCCCCCCACTAGGTACCTAGTCCCGGCTGCCGGTATCCCGCATTGTTAGGCGTACCTATAGGTCAGCACGTTGGAACGCGAGTCACCATTCTTATCTCATTCTATTCTAACTTGTGCATTACGCCATCAACACTTACTACAATATGCCATTCTCCAGAACACGGACTGGCTGCTTCACCTGTAGAGAAGATGGATACAAGTGCGATGAGCAGAAGCCATTCTGCGGTAGATGTACTCGACTTCGGAAAACATGTAAAGGTTACGGAGTTAGACTCAAGTGGCAAGCCCCTCAGGGGGTGCCAAAGCCGAAGACGTCCAGAAATAAACAGCAGCAGAGGTCTTCTTCTGGTGCTAAGGCTGTATCGACGTCTTCAAGTGAGTTTTCTAGTCTGGTGGTAAGGCCTGATCCATCTTGCATCGTACCAACCGACGCAAACCCGATGAATCGATATCTCCTGAATCATTGGTCTACAACATTGGCTACTATGGTATCCATGGTATCAGCTCCCCAGAATCCATTTCTTGTCCATCTTACCCCAATGATATCCCACTCGACTGCCCTCCGAGCTGTCTTGTGCTCCATAGCCGCGTGTCACTTGGCGATACTAAGGCATGAGGATTCACTTCATACCTTGGCGACCCGTCACCGGCTTGTCGCTGTTTCGTCACTTCGACAGACGATTCAAACTGAAAGCCCTGAACTATCACTTGCTACTATCCTGATGCTGCAGGTATCGGAGCGACTTTTTACTATGGACTCAGGAGTTGATCATCTATCAGGGGCAAAGGCAATCATCAGCCAAGGCAGCGTCAATATGCGAAATGACTCCAGCACATCATTTCTCCTCGGCCTGTGTTCCTATCATGATATTCTGGCTTCCGTCTCTCGGGGAACCAGTCCTGTGTTTGAATTTAATGGGAGGTTTCCGATAGAAGGAATGGAATCTATGAAGGAGCTCACTTCTGTCTTACGAATTGTCGGCCGGATCAGTGGTATGCGCGGTCGGTGTCGAGAAGATCTTGATGTACAGGGCTACGCGGTTGAGTCGAGCCTTAATGCACTTGATCAATCTGATGACGTGATGAGTGATGTCGAACACACTGTACAAGCATATATACATGCCGCATTCATATATCTCCACCGCGTCTGGCACAACGAAGGCGCGCCGCATTTCTCAGCAATGAAGCATGCACGGAGCTGTCTCACCCATCTCAGCCTTGTTCCTGTCGACTCACCTCTCGTATCAGCGCAGGTTTGGCCGCTCTGGACTGCCGGGTGCGAGTCTATCGACCAAGACCAGCGTCAATTCGTGCGGGTCAGGGCTGATTCCATGTATGAGGCCCGCCATCTCCCTTCACTCCGGCGGATCAAGCAGGATATCGAGGAAGTTTGGAAGATCAAGGACGAACAGCGAAATCTAATTGGGGTCGACAACGTTGATTGCATTAAAGCAATCCTGCGAACCCGGCAGAGGGAAGCCGACCTGGCCTAATCCAGTACCTTGTATGTTGTTGTACAAGCTATCTCGAGAGTAACGCCATGACTACAAGCCCCTATCATGGCCTTGCCTGTCACTTTATATCGTATAATCAATTGCTTACGATATCTTTAGATGATTTGCGGGATGGCGTCTTTCGCTTCACTGCATGTCTATACTTGGCTATGTCTTGGAGGAGTCTGGCAGGCCCCGCATGCTATTCCGAATCAAGTCATATCGCTTTTTCAACGATATTCCTCGGCAAGATAGTGTCGCCGTATCCAATTTTGTAATTGACAATATGCACTTTTGAAATGCATCGGAGACTTCTCGGTGACTTTTTAGTCGTCATGGCCTGATGCTCTTCCTTCCGAGCTTGTCATATCATACCTTGTTTCTGGAAAGGAACCTAATGAGGACGGGATAATCATAGAAATCGGAACATTCATCTATACGAGGATGTCCAAAATTTAACCCGGCGCTGAGTCCCTGTTATGGGGCACCTCATCGCGATGAGTGGTACTGCCTTAAAATGACCAAAATCGCTTGCATAGGATAAACTTGGCCATGTACGATCCGTTCTTTGTTTACTTGAAATTATACCCATCATGAGTGCATTAGTGGACGAGCGAAGAAAAACTCGAAAATACGACATCCTCCTCCTTGGAGCTACAGGCTACACCGGATCGCTGACAGCAGAACATATCGTTCGGCATCTTCCGACTAGCCTGAAATGGGCTATTGCTGGGAGATCGAGGTCCAAGCTAGAAACTCTGGCGAGGAAGCTCAAAGATTTAGATCCAGACCGCTTGCAACCAGGCAAGTAGCTACTTGTGCCTTCATACGACTCTATCAATAGCTCTCGGCTAGTAACTGACTTAGAAGGGGTGTATAGAGATTGAAGTGGTGTCGTTCAAGAACCGCAGAGAACTTGACTCAGTTGTCAAGGACAGTAAAGTGTGCGTCAGTGTGGTATTATATTGGCAGGTAGGGGAAGTGGTAGTTCAATCTTGTGTTGAGAATGGTACGGACTACCTTGACGTGTAAGTTAACTTGCCGACACGATTCGCATTGGATCTTGCTGAACCTCAGGCCCAGGGCAGGGGATATACCACTGCTGCGCACGTTCGTCGAGAAGTACCACGACATGGCCGTAAAAGCTGATGTGGCAGTGAGTGACCGTTTGGCGTCAGATTGAGTTTAGCTGTGCTTGATTGACAAATCTGAATATTAGCTTATTCATCTCTGTGGCGTGTTCACTGGGCCACAAGACCTTCTTACCTGGGCTAGTGTGCGCGAGCTGGCCCGAAGGACGTCGCGAAAGACGAGGGAGGTGATTGTGTCCTTCGTGGAGTTTGAGTAAGCGTTGATTCGTATATTCCCGTTCATTAATGCGTGTTCATTGACGTCTGCAATAGACTCTCTCCCAGCGGTGGTACCGTGAGCTCATTAATAGCTGAGAACACTTACGATCACCAGGCTCTCGAGCAAGCTAGACAGCCTTGGGTGTTATCACCTGTTGAAGGGATACAAACCTCCCTTTCAACCAACTTTCTAGGTATGCGCCGGGATCACATCCTTGGCTTGCTGTCTGGGTCGTCAATTAGTGCCGATCAAAATCGGGCGTTGGTGCATAGAACCTGGGGCCTATTCCGGGAGACCGACCAGGACTACGGGCCAAACTTCCAATATAACGAGTACAACAAAGCATCGTCTACCGTGGCCGCCTTACTCGGTGTATTGAATACTGTGTTCCTAAATTTCATAATGAAAATCAATCTCTTGAAGAGGGTTGCAAAGATGTTCCTCCCGCCCCCCGGCGAAGGGCCCGATATCGAGAAGACGCGGCATTCACCAGTAAAATTCGAAGCTGTAGCTATCGCAGATTCAACCGATGATACTGAGCCCCCTCGCGCATATGCGAGCTTCTCCTATCCCTCGGGTGCGTACCATACCACGGCACTTTTCCTGGCGCAGGGAGCCGCATCGTTACTTTATTCCAGGACCTTAGCAGGCAATTTTAGTGGTGGCTGCCTCACACCAGCTTTTCTAGGGGATGATCTTTTGGAGAGGCTCCAAGAAGCGGGCGCAACCATCCATATAAACCTAGTCTAAAGATACCAGGGCTCTGCTTCTATTTTAACGTCGCAGGCTACCTAGGTAGCCTCTGCCGAGACGTCTAGTAGGAATTATCTGTACCACCTAATATTTATCATTTTTCTTATCCTTTACTACTTAGTCTTCTGTGTGACTAGAGGACTGTCATGTCGGCTAGTACACCATCGACATCTTTCTCTTTCGAGACTCTGCAGTATATCTTGTTACCTTAGGTATGCTTTTAACATCTAGGCCGCTAATTGCAAATCTTGATTATCCCATGAGGAAACAAGACTAGCCGAAGTCAACATAATTTCGAAAAATAGTACGGGAGCATATAGCTACCCAGACCTACTCTACTGTACCTTCTTGCTTCAAAGTGTCCATGCCGATAAACACGAACCTTTCCCATCCAGTTCATGCTATACGATCTAAGTCTCCCTCTCAGTGGGCACTGACTGAAGATTCCTTCTTCATGTTTACTGTACACCGGCTATCTTTCAAAGCCCCCAATGCCAATCTAACGTTCAGGTAGTAGATTCTTTGCTCAACTTCCCCTTTACTTCAGCGATAGCAGTAACCAGCTCATCGGGCACACTGAGAAAGGGGCTATGCCCAGCCTTCACAGTTGTAGTAATTGGTTCAGATCCCAATTGTGCCGCCATATCTTGCTGGATGCGCAAAGGTATTGCGTTATCCTCAGAACAGAAGATATACCCGCATGGAACGCCTTCAGACCAGGGCTCGTACTGCGACACCCCCTCGAAAAGGGCAACAGAAGTATGAGAGACCTCCTGGGCCCACTTTGATCTGATTTCATCGTCAAGGTCGTGGTAAATGGCATCCGCCGCTAGCTCCGGACGGACGAAGACTCGGTCACCCTATGATTGGTTAGCCAACAATGGAATAATGCGGCAAGAAGATGCTACTTAAGTATTCCTACATACCTGATGATCCATCCATGGCTGAGGAGGGCCGCCACCGGTTTGGACCATCGACTTCCCCTTAGGAATCACAAAGGCTGCAAGGTAGATGACACCAGTGACGTTATCAAAGCCGGCAACGGCATTGCTGCCAGAAACCCCGCCGGAAGAGTGACATAGGACGACGGCCTTCTTCCCCGCATCCCTCAAACGAGCTAGAACACGTTGAAGCGCAGTGACGTCGTCTGAAAAGCCGGGGAGAGGCATTACGGTACTGCCTATTGAGGGTAACTTGACGTGTTCAGCAGGATAGCCCGCCGCGTGTAGCTTTTCAAGCAGCAGGTCGTATGTGTTGGCATTCTGCCACGAACCTTGCGCAATGACGATGGTTGGCTTTTGAGACATGACTGAAGCAGACGTTTAGAGAAGTAAGTAGGCTAGATATAAGTGGCTATATATGCTAACAGTCTGGTTTTGAAATGAAACCCGGATACTCTAACGACTCTACAGGTAATACCTTATATATCGAGTCGTATAGTACTTTCTGTATGGTATGTTGAGGCTTGAAATCTAGTTCAGGTCACGGAGGGGCTGGACCATGAGACACATCCTGATTCCGTGAGTGATATTCTTTGAAACTACCCAGATATAAGCCCTAGCCTACAAGATATTGTGAAACCAGTATTAGTAATAGCATTCGGATTTTACCGTATTATTTCCAACGATTACAGCGGGGTCAACGTCTTAGACCTGCATCACGAAGCCTCTCATCGGCGCCAATTATACCATAACCCGCGGGTCATCCGGAGACATCAACGGAAATTAGAACGATACATAAGTTATCGCTAAACTAGCAGCACCGAGCACAACCATCACGGAACCACGAATCGCCGATCCTGCGGATGGAGACCCGCTGCCGGGCTCGACACTACTCGCTCGGATGCACGATAGTCGAACTTGAGGCGTGGAGCCTTCGGGGGCTTGCGCACGTGTGTTCCATCCCCACAGTGTCAAGACGGGCCAAACTTGCCTTGTGGAATTATTCCAAGCGGTTTGGTCTCCAGCGTTATGGCCTTCCGAGGCCGTGACAAACACCTCTGTCCCATTCACAGATTTAAGTGGGAGTTCTGCATTTCGAGTTAGTATGTATGCCCTTCAATTCGGAGTAACCGAAGTAATGGAAGGATCACTGACGCTGAACTTGGAAATTGGCGGTATTGATAGAGCTACCACAGCTCGATGGCGTCGACGGCGGGCTCCCGTAGCAGTCCTGGCTCCTAGAAAATTTATTTGCGTAGGCGCTCTGGAGATCTGAGATGCACTGAGATGAGAGGAAACCACACGTGCCATTGTTTGTTGCAGACTGGTCCTCCTGCGGGCCGTTTGGTATCACAGCTACACATATTTTCCACGTCGTATCGTCGATCGCGGATTGATTTGTGAAGGTGGCTTGGATATCGTTAGGGGCCGTCAGAAAGATACTTGTGCCTGTAAAGGTCTGTCCAGTTGCGTTGCTGGGATTCATCGTCTGTGAATCGGGTATATCACTGCTGACATTGACGGACAGTGTCCAGCCGTCTTCCTGCTGGCTTGGCCATCTTTGCGAGATGTCGAATCCGGTTACAGGGAAAGACCCTGTCGCATTCGGGTGAGCGAGATTCCGCTCCCAGGTTTCGCGGTCGAACTGCACGGCGTTGCCGTTCACCAGAGTTCCGCCTCCTGGCCATCCTACGAGGGCCGTGACCTTTGTGACAAGGCCAAGAATGAAGAGGGCACTATTAGCTCTGAATGGCATCCGCATCGTCTTCTAAGAAGGGTATTTTCATGTGGGCATGTTAATAGAAACCCGCGACTTTATGCCAATACCAGGGACAATCGAGTTATATAAGCAAATGAAAGGTTGGAGATTCCCATTTGAATCTGGTCACAATGTAGTACCATGACGCAGTCCGATCTTCGATGTGTATTTTGAACCAGTCTTGGGGTTGTACCTGTTGCCGCTATGATCGACCTCATGACCACAAACTCCGAAGCGTTGGTTGGTGGAGGATGTAGGAAACGTATGCGGGGATGTAGTGTTGTTGTTTCATGTTTCCCCTTGACTTAATCTTGATTTCCGTTGTGTAATTCTTAACAGTTTATAGCAGCTACCAATCAAGCAATCGGTTGAGAAATGTCTCGGTTAACTCCAAATGGCGAATCTCCATTGGTAATACAAAGGATGGATCTCGCATAATTTCCCGATGTCCTTGTTCCCAGCGACGTGACTAGTAAATTCTTTATCCTCATAGTGGTCACGTATTGAGTGCGCCAATGATTATCTCCCTTCTCTCTCATCTAAAATTACTGGTATATTTTTGAAGTTACTCAGAGGCGGAAACATGCCGATTCTGCTATTGGAAGCAGTGCTACACGTCCCCCGGCAATCTCATTGCATTGAACTATACCCGTGGAGTAATCTCGTCTTAACGTTTTCTGGTTTTTGCTCGCTTAACGGTGTCCGCGAACCTTTGGATAGCCTCGACTAACACCTCTTCTTCGTTCCATGCCCAACATAGTCTAGTCCCCCGATTCCAGGTAAGGTTTGCCCTCTCAAGACTTCCAGGGTCTCCTTTTACTACGAATATGTCGCCTGCTGCGATTTTCAGGGCGTACTCATCCCTGCCAATGTGGATAATCTCTGAGGTTGCGGGAAAGGTTTCTTCGTCCGGATAATCCAGATACAGGAAGAAGCCGCCGGCGAGGAGGGTCTGGACACGGCTGCCCTTCTCGTCCTTTGCGGAGGTCTCGTAGGGTAGCCCTGTTGAGATCTTGATTCCAAGAGGGTAAAGATATGTCTTGATGGCATTAACTAAAGCTCTATATCTTTTTCGGTATGTTGGGATTAGGACGTTTTGTACGTGTTGTTCTAGGATGCCGGAGGCTAGCATGTGGTCGATCAAGAAAGAAGTGTATTGACTCTGACAACCGCCTGATGTAGTCGCTCCACTGGAATCGGAGTTATCAAAATCGTGCTCAGTTGACTCGAGAAGTATTTACTTACGCTCTGGATAAGCCATCAATGAAGTTGGGCATAGCTTCACACCAGCCCACCCGAAGACCAGGCGCAACCAATTTTGAAAAAGATCCGTTACTTACGGCATTCCCCCATTCACTCGCTCCGGCCATCTGTCGATCAATGTCGACTAGTCGTGGAGGCACTTCGAGGTCTGCATGAGGGATATTGTCATCTGCTGGCCAGGCAAGAAAGTCGTACACGTCGTCAGCAATCAAAAGAATATCGTATGTTCGTGCTAGTTCGACCAAGGCTTTACGATGATGCATTGACATTGTTTTCCCCGTGGGATTGGATAGCGTCGGGACGACATATAGGGCATACTTGTAGAGTTTTCCATATCCTAGGTGTGCAGGCTTAGTGGAACACATTGTGCTCTCATGACTATCGCAGGAACTCCCATTCTCTTCCTCTTCTAGCCGACGCTGTAGAAATCCCAGGTCGATACCCTCATCATCCTCGGGTATTCCTTGAATCTTTTGACCGAAACCGGCATCTAGGAACGTTTGAATAGCAAGGAAGTAGGCAGGCTCTACAAGAAACATGCGACGCGTATACAACGGGTCGGTGAACCTCTGTAGAATTGCAGCAAGTTCTCCAGAGGCTCCATTCGTGATGATGATGCGGTCTTCAGTGATGGAGCCGGATGCTGGCCGGTACTTCTCACTCAACCAGGTGCTGATATGCTCACGAATATCTCGTTCGCCATGATCTGGTCCGTAAGTTAATGCCCAATCAGATATATCTGGTTGCGATAACACAACTTGCGATGCCGCTGCCAGTTTATCTGCTGCTTGTAATCGCGGCGTTGGCCGACCGATCAAAAGATTAATCGGATCCATGGATGATGATCCCTTAGCAACGAAAGTTATGTCCGCGTCCATCGTCAATGGTGCTGAGTATTTTGAACGAAGTCAAAGTCTTCCAATGTTAGTGGGTTTATTAAAATAGACGTGCTTACTTTGGGAAGGAGATACTGATATCGAAGATTAGACTCAGCACACAGGAAGTCGCACCTCCGAGCTACGGAACCCCCCAATCTGAACTAGTTCGGTGGGAATAATGTTATTTTTTATGTTCAATTTCAATTGTATCCTTAAATCAGTAGGGTACATACATGTACCTAACACATAGCATTCTAGATATGACCATCGTCAACCGTTCTGGACCATTAATGTAAAGCCACCATCCATATATAAGGTTAGCTATTACCTCCAACCCTTTACCTTCATGTTAGCTAAGGTTCTTAGTCTCCTAAACAGGCTCTTGAGCTTTAGGTAGCAGGTAACTCTGTATCTCATTTCTCTTGTAGGGTTTCTTTTGTTGGAGTTGCAGAAAGTTTGATTGGTTTAGAGATGCCATTCACGTTACCTTCTTGGACAACCTCTCTTGAAAACCGTTTCCTGCTAACGTACCAAGGT
The DNA here is from genome assembly GCA_002120335.1 of Hypoxylon sp. EC38. Classification (NCBI taxonomy): domain Eukaryota; kingdom Fungi; phylum Ascomycota; class Sordariomycetes; order Xylariales; family Hypoxylaceae; genus Hypoxylon; species Hypoxylon sp. EC38. Next base: position 85,271 of record KZ111296.1, read on the forward strand.
ATATTAATTTCCCGAGAACTAAGTGCAGTAAGAACCTATTGTAACTGCTCTATGAATAACATTCATTTATCCGTCTAATAGTGAAATTGCTGCCTATGTCAGATAGCTTTGTATGATATTAAGTGCTCGCCCGAGCCTAAGCTAACATACCATACCTTAGGTACGTATCAAAGTAGTTCCATTGTACGATCTTTCGCGTAGAAGAATTGCTAGTTTATTTGGCTTATTGAGCTCTCACATCCAGGCCATCCTCGATTTCATGATATTCTGGAAACTAGCGGATATGGCTTATACTCCTTGGTCTCGTAGTGAAATATCTGATATCCAGGTAACTAAGGTACCGGGACAACGACATCGACAGCACCATAGAATATGACAATTGAACCTAAGCAAACCTCACCTTGTCTTTCTCATCGGCACCTTGATATTGATGTGGATGTAGATGCTGCTGATCTGGCGCCGGCGCTAGATCCCCTGGTGTAGGGTGATCACCAAGTTCTTTCAGCACACCCTCATCGGCGCCCTTACCCTCGGCCGCCTTTAGAACCTCAATAAGCTGTCGCGCGCCCTCGGGCCACAAGACAATCCCCTCATCCTTCTTACCGCCGCTAGTGCTTTTCCCGCTGTTATTCGGTACCTCCCCCCTCAGGATCTTATCCACGCTGATTTTGTCGACCCCATAGAACGCCGCATTGGCGTCCGGTCGCTGCACTACTACCGTGCCATCGACCTGCACACCACCGTACAAGCCCCGGCTCTTCATGTAGCTCCAAACCGGCTTCCCACCCTTCCCCAATGCAGCTTCGACGCTAGTCCCTGCGCCGATCGGGCCTGCCACGACGGCAATTTCCCCTCCTAGACTTAGGCGTGGTTTGGTGAAGGCATCCACGGCAGCCTGCGTGTTGAGCACGCACACGCAGTCATATATGTCTAGACCTGCCATGAGCCCGGCCCCAGCGTGTGCACCAAGAAGCCAGCGGGGGGCGACCAGCGACCGTCCGGTAGACGCGCCACAACGAGCCCCGAGCCGCCTGCGCCGGAGATGTGGAACCCGGTGCGAAACGTCGTGAAGATTGCTAGCCCTTTCGCGTTGGCGATCGCGGACTGCGGGATCTTGACCAAGACTTTGGGCTTGCTACTGGGGCCGGACGAAGAGCTGGGGCGACTATGGCCGGGTGACGAGGGAGGGTTGGACGATTGATGAGAGGATGCGGTAGTATAGAAACCGTCTTCTGGAGATGGAGATGCAGTGTCAGTAACGCGTCTTTTACTTGCAATAGAATCATTTGTACAAAACTGGGATTGCTTTTAGGGGGTAAACGCACTGCAAAAGCTCTTGAGTATCCTCGCCGCCTTGTCACATTCCTTATCCATGCTCGTAGGCCAGAAGGCCTCGGACCCGAGCTTGTTCGTTAGCTTATTGATAGGCACGCCAGCTTTGATACCCCATTCGTAAAGCTTGCGCCCAAACCCCGGTTTTGACGAGGAAGAGGAAGATGTTGCTTCCGCGCTTCCTGCGGGCGGCTGTTGTTGGTGATGATGACTCCCGGCAGCTTGAGGGATTGAGGAGGCCGTAGGGGGTGGCGCGAACTGCGGTATTGATTGCGACCCTTGTGATGAGACGGGGCGCGGTGGAAGAATAGGCGGTTTCTCGTCAGTCACGACCACACCCGCCCCAGCGGCTTCAATCTCTGAGTAGCTAGGGGGAGGGGGGAAGTTGGGATCCTGCTGCGGCTGATGGGCTTGGTTTGGAGGGGGACCCGGCGGCGGAGGTGGAAAGTACTGCTGCTCTACGTTTGAAGGGGGTGGACCTGGAGGAGGTGGTGGAAATTGGTCATAATGTTGAGTCGTGGGAGGAGGGCCGGGAGGCGGAGGTGGGAAATATTGAGAGTCGGCTCCGGATGACGGTGGAGCTGCCGTAGGCGGAGGGGGATATTGGCCCGGCTGCCCTTGATTGTGCTGAGCTGTATTCGAGTGAGGAGAATCGCCAGCAAGCTCGGCATAGTAATTAGGGTTGTCGCCTGGGAGAGGCGAATGACTTGGGTGTGCGCTCATTGCGTACGAGTCTAGAGAGATGTCGCGCCGATTAAAGTCGAGTAGAGTCTGTATAATCCTCAGGAGGACAATGGAACAATTCGCTTGATTTTAATCACAATAGGATGATATTAACCAGAACCAGGTAAAGAGAAAAGAAAATGTAGTAAATAACTTGGAAATCTGGGAGACGAATTTATACATACATGTAGAAGAGTACATACCTAGTTTGCGTGTTACTGTGGCTTAGATATTGTTTCATCAGGATTCTATTGGAGTGGCCTTTACGATGGGTCAGCTCTAGACGGGCTCTACGGTAGGCACCACCAACGGGTCTTCTAAGTTCAATGTTGGAAGCGACAAAAGCGAGTTACATAGTGGGTGACAACCTGATGTCATTGCCACATTTGAGCTAGCAACTTCAATGTTGCATGACACCACCGGTTACACAACCACGCCTTAGTACCCAATGCTACCTGTATCCAGTTAGTGTGTTTCTTGGGCAGCTAAGGGACCACCCCCGAGGCAGAGTTCACATCTAGACCAACTCGAATAGAAATGGTAGGTAGCTTAAGACCTAGTATCATGGATGACAACATTTTCAAAAATGAAAACGGTGACGGTAACGGTTTGGGAAAGGGTGCCTATTCATCATCATCTTAGAGAAAAGTCAAATACACATGTCGTGAGGAGAACTAAGAATGTATAAATTAACGCCCTTAGTAGACCCTTCTATTATCGTGCGTTTCAACCACGCCGACACGCTTCTGCCGCGGCTGATTTCCGAACCCCCATGACTCTAGAATACACGTAATATACTACAAGTACAGGCCTTCGGGCTCGCCTTCTTGTTTAGTACGAAGAACTCTCTCTCTTGCGGCCCTGAAGTCGGCCATTTGAACGCGCATACGGCGTTCACGTAGGGCCATTAGACCAGCCTCGGAGCAAATCGCCTTGATGTCGGCTCCAGATAAATCATCCTTCTGGCTGATGAACTCGTCGAGGTCAACGTCCTCATTTAGGCTCATCTTGCTCGTATGGAGGTTGAAGATCTTGCGCTTCGTATTCTGGTCAGGGTTCTCGAAAAGGATCTTTCGGTCGATTCTGCCGGGTCGGATCAGAGCAGGATCAAGGGTCTCGATCTTGTTGGTGGCCATAATAACCTTGACATCGCCACGGTCATCGAAGCCGTCCAACTGATTGAGTAGCTCCAACATTGTTCGTTGTACCTCACGCTCACCTCCTGATGTCGAATCATAACGTTTCGTGCCAATAGCGTCGATTTCGTCGATGAAGACAATAGAGGGGGCATTCTCCGCGGCAACCTGGGATATTATTAACATGAGATACCGCCATAGGGTATATGATAGATCAGGACCATACCTGGAAGAGTTGTCTGACGAGCCGGGGTCCATCACCCAGATATTTCTGGATCAGCTCGCTTCCGACGATACGTAAGAAAGTAGCTGAGGTCTGATTTGCCACAGCTTTGGCCAGTAGTGTCTTGCCAGTTCCGGGGGCACCGTAAAGAATAACACCTTTGGGCGGCTTGATACCCATTTCCTCATACAATTCTGGATGTAGGAGCGGTAACTCGACCGATTCTCTCACTTCTTGGATTTGCTGCTCCAATCCACCGATATCAGCGTACGACTCGGTCGGTGCCTTGTCAAGCTTCATGACGTTGACTGCCGGGTCCGTGTCGTCCGTAAGCACGCCGACGATAGAGACACTCTTGTGGTGTAGCAACACAGACGCGCCAGGTTCTAGTAGGTCCTTGTCGACGAAGCTCATGATGCTTACATAGTACTCGGGACCGGTAGTACTAGAGACGATGGCGTGGTCGTCATCAATCATCTCTTCGAGAGTACCGACACCCATTGGGCTTCCGCGCATATCGTCAACTCGACCACGTTCGTCAGCCATGCGATCAGGAGCATCGAGATCGGTTGCAGGTCCAGTGTTGTCCTTGGCAGCCTTTGCCTTTCTTAGGCGCTCCTGATTCTCGACAAATTCTTCCTCGAGTAGCAGGTGATCGTGAATACGTTGCATTCGAAGTAAACGAAGTTTACATCGACTGGTTGGGTAGACGGCGGGGAGCTTGGCGGCAGCAGAACTACCAGCGGCCTTTCTCTTCTTACGTCCAATGCGGGTGGTTGGACGAGGTGGTGGCTCGTACTTGGGCTTCTCCTTCTATTGATAGAATGCAAGTTAGAAACACAGGGTCCGTCTGAGTAGAGAGCTGATGTAGATAAATGACGATGCGATGTCATCGAGATATCTATCCAACGTACCTTCTTATCCTTGTCATCCTTTCCATCCTGGCCGGCGCCTCCCATTCCAGATTGATTCTGACCCTATTAATAGAGAGTATTAGTATAATGTAGATGTGAACGTGATAGGAATGTTGAGCTTACCATCTTGACAAACTATTGCCTGGACAGGATCGAAGAAGTATGTCGGGCGATCGGTGATGGAGTTGTTAATTGTCGGAAGATTCAAGAATAATATGAGTTAATATAGACAGATTAGGTAGTCCCCCAACAGTAGCCGAAGAAACGGCGATAAGTGGTGGTCAGGACTGTTGAAAAGAAAGATGATTATGATGAATGAATATGTGTAGTGTCAAGGATGAGGCAAACGATTGCAGCTTCCACCTAGGTTGATGTTGGCTCAGTTGGCTCTAGCGTCAGAATCAGGCGCCCAAGGAGAAACGCGTTGCAGGCAAGCTTGCTTACATAACGATTTATCGGATAAGCACTCACACATGAAGATAAGGCGAGTGGATTTCAATCCACATGCATGTTCGGTAAAATAGGTACCTAGGTACCTAGGTACGTACCTTCATACTGCGCATGTGGCCAGTGCATGTGCAGTTACTGGGTCGGTGTCGGTTTTGAAGTTTGCGGTATTACAACGGTGTAATTGACTTTTGATAGACGTTGAAGCTTGAACCTTTTTTTTTTTCCTTCGTCATCGTCATCGTCATCGTCGTAAATAACTTCCTTTTCCCCTTTGCCTTCTTTACCCTTATAACACACATTCGCGCACTTCATCTGTTGGAAGCTCCTCTACGGCTTCCTATAGGTCAATTGCTGCAAGATGCAAGCCTTTTCCAGACATCTGCGGCCAGGCGCTGCCGTCTTGCGCCAACTCTCCCGACGAGCCTACAGCTCTACCACCTCTCCTTACTCCCAGACCATCGACAACCTGCGCATTAACTCCGATACAAAGGTCATCTTTCAGGGCTTCACTGGAAAGCAGGGAACGTAAGCGCCGACTACCCCTATAGTACTGGGGATGTGTGGTCAAGGACTTATCTAGAGTCATTATCTTGATACACATCCTAGAAAAGACTCATGCTAATATGCGGCTACCCACAGTTTCCACGCCCAACAGGCCATCGAATATGGTAATTATACCTCCTAAAAGCCTGATTATTGCGAATGTGTCTTTACAATGGCAGGAACAGTGGTCTAATGGGTATATTATAATAGGCACCAAGGTTGTTGGAGGCACAAATCCCAAGAAGGCTGGTCAGCAACATCTCGGTCTTCCTGTATTCGGCAACGTTAGCGAAGCGGTAAAAGAGACTGGCGCAAGTGCCACCGCTATCTTTGTGCCGTAAGTGTCAGGCTGCCGGTTTGAAAAATGGGGGGGCTTCAGCAGGAGATACTGATCAGAGACCATCTTCGCAGTCCTCCTCTAGCCGCCGCAGGTATTGAGGAAGCTATCAACGCCGAAATACCTCTTGTTGTTTGTATTACTGAGGGTATTCCCCAGCATGGTATGTCTCCTAATCCTACTACTTTCACATGAGGTTTTGTTGCCTCTAACGATGTCTAAAAGACATGGTCCGCATCACCGATATTCTCAAGTCCCAGTCCAAGACCCGCCTCGTCGGCCCTAATTGTCCCGGTATCATCGCTCCCGGCCAGTGCAAGATTGGTATCATGCCTGGCTTCATCCACAAGCGTGGCCGTATCGGTATCGTCTCCCGTTCCGGGACCCTAACCTACGAAGCCGTCAACCAGACCACCCAGGCTGGCCTCGGCCAATCTCTTGTTGTTGGTATTGGTGGTGACCCCTTTTCTGGAACCAACTTCATCGACTGCCTGAAGGTTTTCTTGAAAGATGAGGAGACAGATGGTATTATTATGATTGGAGAGATCGGCGGCTCAGCCGAGGAGGATGCCGCAGACTTCCTCAAGGCAAACAACACCGTCAACGGCGGTAAGCCCGTTGTTAGCTTCATCGCTGGTATCAGCGCACCTCCTGGACGACGAATGGGCCATGCTGGTGCCATTGTATCTGGTGGAAAGGGCGGTGCCGACTCCAAGATCAAGGCCCTGGAGGCTGCTGGCGTAGTGGTAGAACGGTCGCCTGCTAATCTCGGACGTGCCATGAGGGAGGCCTTTGTCAAGCGGGATCTGCTATAAGCAGCTTATCTCTTATACGTAAATAGAAAGAGGCGGTTGATTAGATATGAGACGGCCTCGGCGAGTCGATGAGGCTGGAAGACCTATGGTGCTGTATCCAAGTGGGAACAGACGTCGAAGCAAGTGTGGCGCTTGGTAACCCAAACTGCATTTGTTGCCGGGAATACATCCTGTGTGTGTTTTTACTTGACTCTACATACAATAGACGGAGGGCGGAGGGCGGATAGTGCATTGTGTCTTGTTGTACCTTGACTCCCCAACAAGCCCACATAACTTTGAACCATTCCCTATGCACTGAGTGCCGTGTTTCGTTGTCTATACGGCTCTGTCGTTATAGAACGGGGTAGGATCTGGCGTGTGTCGCCTTATGGCTGGCCGTTGTCGCGGTTGTTGATGGACACCATACAAAATGCCTAGGGATAGTCTGCTATCGACTGCTCTCGAGCATACGACATAATGCTTTATTTACTAGATACGAGTTGTCGACCGGGTTTCTTCTGGTTAGACATATTACTAACTGAGTATATATTACTCAAAATAGATGTCGCATCTTTTTTCTTCTCACAGAGGCAGCTATACTTACTCTATCCCGTATCGGATTAAGAATACCGTGTATTCGTGAGACAAGGATCAACGAAACCATATAGGTTCTCAAGGAGATGATGCTGGGAAATTGAAATTTGTGTCATTTCATCTCTGTGACTAGTAATCGACCCAGTCTTTATACCAGAAGAGGTCGAGTAGCTTGAGCAAATATAATTAATTCTCTTCCTAGTTAACCCTATATAACAATTCGACACATGTATATAATAAATGTCTGATATCCCTTATCAAAATTGGTTTGATTCTTCTAAGAGGTAGAAGGAATGGGTATCTCAGTCTGATTTATTGAATGCCGCATTGTACCCTTCCCCTTCCTTTAGTAAGTTATTACAATGCCGTTGATCCTCCACCAAGGTTACCTATGGGCACTGCTGAAGAGCTGGCCCGAATCCCCATGTTCGAACCCCGCATCGATATTCCTTTTATAATGAGAGATGATAACTGCCGTAGAGGGCCTGGGGTCTCCGCACCGTTACTGTCGAATAAGTTTGGGGTAGCTAGCACGGTAGTAAGCGGAGATATTCACAGTTCGAGTATGGACATCAGGACTTTTGCAGATCTAAAATGCATAATTGGAGTCAATGCTACATGCTGCTGCAAAGGGAGATCGACCTGGAACTTGAGAAACGCGTATATACCCGTACGAGGACTGGTCTAGAGCCCCAGGTGATTAGCATGACGTGCAAAGAGACAGTTTTCTATTTCTAGTTTCCTCCATGCTCTGAGGGCTGTCATTGCTTTCGAATATGTCTAGTGACACGGAAAACCCGACTATGGCTTCAGGAGACGATAAAATACTCGGGTTGGGTCACAAGGAAGAACTCGAGGTCGTGCCCATCGAACAGGAAGCGGTCGAGGGGGCCTATCACGTACATCTAAGCTGGAGATCATGGGTAAAATAATACAATTCCAGATTCTCTTGAACTGTGTACACTGACGAATTGTCGACTAGTTGGTGGTATTCATTACCTGTTTTGCGTGAGTTTAACCACACCCGCTTATCTGCGTTATGCTCTGAATGCTGATCGTATCAAACAGCGTCATGGCCCAGGTATTCGTAGTAGTAGCAGCGGGATCCGTTATTGCCTTTATCATTCGCGATCTAGGTGATGCTTCGATAGCCGGCTGGATCATCCAGGTATTTATCAGGACTCTCTTTCCTCTCCTGTACTCGAATTGACCAAGGGTGTCTAGGGCCCGCTACTCATGCAATCCGTATTATCGCCGATAGTCGGTCGCCTATCCGATGTGTTGGACAGGAAATTCCTCGCGACAGTCCCGCCCCTAATTGCGTTCGTAGGTGCTGTTATCTCCGCGAAGGCGACATCAATGAGCATGCTTATTGGTGGTGGCATCCTCATTGGAACCACTTTAGCCACGATATCCATCGTCCAGGCTATTCCTGCGGAGATCCTCCCCCTGAAATATCGCGCTCTTGCTAATGGCTTTGCTTTCGTGGGAGGAGCTGTGGGCGGACTGTAAGTTCGAAACCTTTCAGAAATTGACCATCGCCCTTGAAAAAGATATCATATTAAGTGTTTCTTGGATGACTGAGAGGAAGAGAACAGAATTGGCTCTCTCGGCGCTGGCGCAGTTACCAATGTCAACGCCGGCGGATGGCGTTACATCTTTTGGATGCAAGCCGCATTTCACGGCATCACATCCGTAGGGCTCTTCTGCTTCTACTGGCCACCGAAGCACCTCGAGTATCCCAAGATGTCACTACAAGACTATATATGGGCTTGTGATCCTATCGGATCTATATTCTTTGTCAGTAGCGCAACGCTCATGCTCCTTGCGCTTGATTGGGCTGGCGGGGCTTATAGTTGGTCGAGTCCTCACGTCGCAGTACCTCTTGGTCTAGGGTTAGCGATGCTAGTTGGCTTTACTCTGTATGGTATGAAACACAATCTCCTCGATATATGGTACAGAAGTGCCTCGACTGACAAAAGCAGAATGGAGAGGACGATCTGACGGCTTAGTCGCGCATGTCTTCTTCCGAAAGAACGCCAACTTTGCGTACTCAGTCTTCGCCTTCGCAGTTGAAGGGTGGATTTTCTACAGCGCCGTCAACTCAGTCGTACCGCAGATCGCACTCAATCTGGGATTCGAGAGTGACTCTTGGCGCATCTCGGTCCGGCAACTGAGCTATCAGCTCCCTGTCCTATTTGCCTCGGTACCAATTACATGGTACGCGACCCGTTTCAAGGACTTACAGGTGCCTTTGCTCGTCACTTTCACCATCTTCCTTATCGTGTAGGTTACCTTGTCGTACTCCCTGGCAACATAAAAACACCCGCTAGATAGCCAGCTGATGAACATATCATAAAAAGAACAATTTGCTATGCAAACATCCAACCGTCATGGAGCTCTGCACAACTTGGCTTCAACGTACTCGCAGGATTCGGCCAAGCGGGACCACTTACACTTCTCGTTGCCTGCATACAGTTCACAGCACCACACGCCTTCTTGTCGACGGCAACGGGTCTGGGCTTCTCAGCGCGGGCCATCGGAGGTGCTTTCGGGTCGGCCGTCTTGAACGCGATCATTAATGGCCGGTTAGCTAGCCACTACGCGGTAGGTGTCGGTGAGGCAGCTGTCCAGGCGGGTTTGCCGGAGAGTAGCGTACCGGCTCTATTGGAAGCACTAGACGCCGGACAGATAGGGTCCGGCGTTGACTCCGCAACGCCCGGGGCCTGGGCTGCAGCTGTAGATGCCAGTAGGTGGGAATATGCTCACGCATACCGCTTGGCATGGTTAAGCGTGATCCCATTCGTAGTGCTTGCCATTGTGGCGGTGGCGTTGTTGAAAGGAGTTAAAGATTTGATGACGGAGAAGGTTGAAGCCACTGTGGAACACGTCCGACATGATCAAAGCGCGTGATGATATAGGTGTGATCTACTATTATACGCTGTTTACTACTTTCTTGATCATGCCTAAATTTGCTTGCCGCTGGGAAAGATCTATTCGGCCACCGCCTAGATAGCTTTAGATGGGTTACAATCGACTGTGGATTATCTGATCCCTTTTAAATTAAAATTGCTAGAATTCCTGCATTAAAATAATTCTTCATCTGCTGTGGGCTTTGAAGTCTTAAGCATGGTGAAGAGTCGGAGATCCTGTGAGTGGCAAACTAGAGCATATCAATTGGGGTATCCTGAGCGGTGTTCATTTACACGTCTTATACAAATAGGTACCTAAAGTATACCCGAAAACCAGCCTCGACCTCATATTGACATCGATAGCTGACCGAGGTTGCTTGCAGAAGTTCGCATTCCGAGCTTTAATACATAGGCCTTAATCAGCTATATCGTTGCGTTTATCGTTAGCGATCTAGTAGGTAACCATTACCCCTTGACGAGGGGGACTTAGGAACGGACTTAATGGGTTGGTTTTTTTTCGTTCCATGGTGTTGTATGCGTCCTCTGCCTAATTCTTAGGCCAACAAGTCAACCCTCACTTTTCTATCGACCTTTTTTCTCCGCATACGAACAAGAGGCTATCGTGTGCGAAAGGATCGATGAATGAGTCAAGTTCACTTTGTAAGGGTACCTTGTAGTTCTTCATTTTGAATCACTAGGCAGCCTGAGCGCCAAGAAATGTTGTTCCATATACTTCGGGTACGGGAGCATCATGCTCAAGATATCTCCTGCGGTCGACCATCGAGCCACTTACTCATGTAAGGCCCATCTAGCCAATATCCAAGTTTCTTGTAGTAACTTCTCACGCCAACGCCGCTAATGACACTGATCTTGTCGCTGCCATGCTCGTCGCGTGCGATACGTTCTGCCTCTTCCATCAAGAGGGTACCAAAACCTTGGTGTTGGAACTTCTTAGGGTCTCTAGCATGTACTGGCACGGCAGTCCCGTAGACGTGAAGCTCTCTTACCAGACTTGTTTGCTGGCCTGTCAACTCCTCACGGTAGGTGTACTTTTCTGTGCACTTGCGCAAGCGAAGTAGGGCGACTAGGATATCTTGCTTGGGATCCTCGTAAGCTAGAAAAGTCTCCCAGCCACCATTAGCCGTATAATCACGACGGATCAGCTCGATCTGATTTGGCCGGATCTTGTGCTTGACCTCGTTAATGCCAACCTCACGCGTTCTTACATCGCGACAGGTCGTTCCGAAGTCCTTCATCCGGGCAAGCGCCAACTCTCTCAAATTTCCATTCTCGACACCTGATGTAACTAGAGGCATTGGAATATCTCGCTGAACCCGATAAATCCTAGTCCAGGGCGGCACAAGTGCTAAAATCCGGGCGACAATATCGACTAGATCGTTTGGGGTGTAGTTTTTGTACCGGCCTGTTCGCCACAACTCGTAAAGCCCCGTACCGCGGATAACCAACGTAGGATATATTTTCAATCCGTCAGTCCTGAAGGCCGGGTTTTCGAAATATTCTCTAAACTGGTCTAGATCACGCTCCATGCCCACGTTTGGTAAATCTGGCATCATATGCGAGACGACTTTGAACCCAGCATCCTTGGCAAGGCAAAATGTTTCGGCAACTGCTGCCACGGTGTGTCCCCTATTGGTATCTCGTGCTACATCCTCGTAGAGTGATTGTACTCCAATCTCCAAGCGCGTACATCCGTAACGAAGCATATCGGTGAGATGTGGCTGTAGGCAATAATCTGGCCGAGTCTCGATGGTGATACCGACGCATTTGACGTTGCTCATCTCGCCAGCCTCGACTGCCTCGTCTACGTTGGTTGTTTGGTAGCCGCTTAAGGCGTTATGAAGCTGGGAAATAAATTCTTCTCGATAAGACACAGGTAGCGACATGAAAGTGCCGCCCATTATGATATATTCCACTTTATCAACCGAGTGTCCAAGGGACTTTAGCTGATCGACTCGACCCCTAGCTTGCTCGAAAGGATCGTATCGGGCACGGATAGCGCGCATAGATGTCGGTTCGTAACCTGTGTAAGACTGTGTACTATATTCGAAATCGGAGTCGGGCCCGCCCGGACAGTAGACGCAGATGTTGCCAGTGAAAGCGATATGAGGGCACCTGTGTGGTTTACACATGACAGCCACGACCGCGATACCGGAAGAGGTGCCTAGATATAAGTCAGCATAACGGAAGCTTATTGTATTGATTATGTTGGCGTACGAATAGGCTTCGCGACTAGCTTCGGTAGTATGTATTTCTTATAGTGTTCTGGGACGGCGGCAATGATGGCTGTTAGGGGAGGCATGCTGGCGATTTTATGCTTCCTCGAGAACTTGGAGCGCAAGCTGTTAAGATTGATATCCCGCTTGGGATTCTTGGGGTCCTTGGATGCCTCATGGTCTTCGATGAGGGCGTTTGCAATATCGGCGCAACATCGCAAGAATCGCTCGTTCTCTGGCGGAAGGTTGGCATCCTTTTTGCGGACTGTCGTTGTTATCGTAGTCGTGGCCATCGTGACAGTTGCATACGATTAGAGGTATAATGAAGATGAGTTCTTTCTACAAGAAAAAAAAAAGATTAAACAAAGATAAAAAACAAAAAGTTTATAGTGTATGTAGGTAAATGCTAGGTAAATGCTACACCTACATGCAATTATGTAGGTAATAGGTGACGAAAAAAAGTTAGGGATAGTGGGGGTTGGAAATCTTCAAATTAGGTACCTACATGTAGGTAGGTTGCACCCAATGACAATGATTGGAATGAGCTATGTACATGTAGAGTGACGTAGCTCCCGCCGTGTACAACCCCGCACCGTATACTTGAAACTGTGTCTTGCCTGTGTACATACCTACTGTAGAGACGGCCTAGGCCCCCATGGAACCCATCCATGGATTGAATCCAAACACTGTATGACCTCAAGGGAAGGGAAGGTGGGCATACAAACCCACATGCAGATAAAGTTGCTGGCAATCGCGGGGTTACAATGGTTAGAAAGCATTCAGCTGTCAGACACTGTCCCGCCCTTTTTGTTTTTTTGTTCTCTTCTACATCCTAACAGGCCGCAAGGGTCGTCCAAGGCGGTGCTATCATTTTTTCATTGATTCATGCATTCTGAGCTGTCACGTCAAGGTTTAAGGTGGTCAGGTTTTTGTAAGGAGCTGAAGTCTTGTAATTTCCATTCAGGTTCCATTCAGGTCCCATTCAGCCTTACTATTCCCATTATTCCTCTTGCGGTCTATAGTCTTCCATAGTCTTCCCATATTGAAAAAGTACAAACTGCACCCAGCTCTTTGCGCTTCTTTCTCAATCCATCTCTTCCATTCTTCATTCATCCGTCTTCCCACTCACCAAAATCAATAGCCGATACGCCGATACTATCCTCTTTACTGAATAAGTACCGAATAAAGAAACACAAGAGTTCGCCGACCATGGCTTCGAGCAGAACGCGTCGAGTGGCCAAGGAGTTGGCCGACATAGAAGCCGATGCGAAGAATTCCGGCATCACCGCTCAGCCCGCCAACAATAGCGGCGACCTCACACACTTGAAGGCTTGCATACCCGGTCCGCCTGGCACTCCGTACGAGGGCGGCCAGTTTATTGTTGATGTCAAGATCCCTAATGAATACCCTTTCCGACCTCCCGTTATGAAGTTCGACACCAAAGTTTGGCATCCCAACATCAGCAGTCAAACTGTTTGTGAATATCGCTAGCCTATGCCTTGGTGCCTGTTCCGCTAAGATGATTACGCAGGGCGCTATTTGTCTCGATACCCTAAGCTCCGCCTGGTCTCCCGTTCTGACCATCAAGTCGACCCTCCTATCCCTTCAAGGTCTCTTTGAGAGTCCCGAGCCTAAAGACCCGCAAGACGCCGAAGTAGCCAAGATGATGATCAACGATAGGGAGGCTTTCAACAAGACGGCTCATGAGTGGGCTGTGCTTTATGCCGGCGCCCCTCGCAACCCCAACTTTCAATCCGTCCAGCCTAGAACACCCGCTGCTCCCAAGCAGGTCGATGATAGCAGGTATGGTTTGCCTAAAGAGCGCGGGATGAACACGGTATGCGGGGCTAGTTGACTGATGATGGCCTGTAGGTACCAAGGTTATAACAAGGACCTCATTAACCGATTCGTTAATATGGGCTTCGATCTCGACCGAGTCGTTGAGGCGTTCCAATTCGTGGGCATCGATAGGCTCGACGGCCAAGATTACGAGCTGGAGGAAGCATACATGGGTGACATTACTGCTCATCTGTTGGGAGAACCTTAGTGTTATAGGAACCGTCATACGACACTCATATCGACAAGTATTCATCCGCCATTCTCAGATACCACCTCATAACTCTATTCTCATAACCTGCCTACGCACGTTTGGGAATTCTAAGATACTAGTGACAGCATACAACTTAAGCTCGTCGTATTCAGCAATCAGAAATGTCTTCGCAGACTTGCATAGGGTGTTAGGCGTCAGGGGTTCTCAGTTAGGACACGCTATTGCATGAATTTATATTATTTGCCGATTAGGTATACTCAGACTCGTGCTGATACCCCTTACTAGATATGTTTCTTCTTGAGATATTCTTTCTATTTCTGGCCAAGTTCTGATTCTGACTATCGTTTGTTCATTGACTTGAGTCGTTCCGCGTCTACAGGGAACTTTTAGCGAACCATGGTACATGGGGATATCTCAGCTGACAATTCCGTAGCCTTGGTCAGCCCTAGAGCGAACTCAAGAGCAATCTGAACACCAACTTGGAGCCTAGGCATTCTCTAATCTACGCCAATGAGTGTGTATGTTACGGATCCATCGTGCTGCCGTTCTCAACCTGTAAGAGTGCTGTTGAGATTATTGAAACAACTATACGCGTCAGTGAAAGCACTATTTGGTATAATGCACGCGAGAAACACAGCCGTCGTAACATCATCTATTGTGGCTGGTATACCAGTTTTCGGCACCAGACATTAATTGAATCTGACACGCATGCCAACCTACATTAAATCTTCTCGCGAAACCTGGAGGTTCAATTCTTTCTAGGTCTCTAGTCCTGTCCCAGGTGCGTGGATGAAAGCGGAATCCGCTCTCACTCGAGATACCAGTAAGAAGCGGCAGATCAGTGGTTGAGACAGCCAAGCATTTCAGAATATTTGGAGAAGTACAGGAGTTGACGGCAGAGTATCAAGTGAATCTCATGAATAAGGAAAGGACAATAACTCTACAAACCAGAAAGAGGAGGAAAAAAAAAAAAGCTCCGCCAACCCCGAAGAGCTCATGCCTATAACGCGAGTCTCCAGGCCCTATGAACAGAGTAAATACTACCAGGCTTATAACATTGACAACATATCTAGACTCCCTCATTCCGTCATTCTACAGCACAGTGTGCATCTTTAACCTAGGCACAGTTTTACTTACTGGTTCACCGATGAAGCAAAACACAGAAATCCCCTTCTAAGATTGCTAAGCTCATATCGCCACTCCCTTGGGAATTTAATAATGCTCGGGTTCCCTTATATGTAGTTCAATACTTGAACGAGCTTTCATGGCGTCCAGCTACCTGACTTCTGATTTCTTCGAGAAAGGGGAACCACTAAGAATCTGCCGCGATGGCGGAGCTAGAATCCGAGAACATAAATTAGAAGGATGAGCTTATAGTGATTACTTGACTGCTAAGATTTACAACTAGCACGACGAGAGTAATTTATTATTACTGGGCATGGATAGTATTTCGAAAGTGAATAAGGGGGCTACGAACTCTTCGCGGGAACGTTGGATCTCTCAATTCGTCGGCTGTTATTGTGTTTTGGTTTTGGATCAACATCAATTCGCTATTCCAATACAGGACCGTTTCCTGACCTTGAACTCTGCATTGCCAGTCTCAAGATGTCAAGTGTTATAGAACGAACCCTACATATACATAAAAAGCATATATGAGTGTAAGATGAACGCCGGTTCATATTACAAGATTATTCTATGTTCAGCAAACCACGGCCCCGAAACGTTTGGGCATCATTACATATCTGAGCAAAGACCTAAACCAGCAAGCAAATCGCTAGCCAGGACGTCGATGCCAGCAGTATCTCGATCCTCGATACCGAAACCGAGAAATAGAACATCGTCTATGTAGCCATGGTACCTCTGGCCGTGAGTCTTCCAGCTTACAGACGTGACGTAGAACATGCGGCTTCGCGCGTCGCGACCGTGGATCCACAGAGGCTTCCGCGAGATGCCATACACCTGAAATGGTGACATCTGCCGGAACACCATGACGTACGGTTCGTACACACTATGGAATCCACGGAAGGTTTTGTGCTGGAAGATGGTGAAGACGAACGTGTTGGTATGGCTCGGTGAGCAAGCAGGATTTAATCGCTGACACATAGTAATAGATAGCGAGTTAGTCGCTTGGTGAATCGATTCATGCTCTGATCCTAGCTTCGGTATGTACTTCTCCATGCACCGCCTATCACCCGCTTTCGTGGCCAGAGGAGCCAGGTCTGGTCCTGCTGAGCCATCAAGTCCTAACTTCGCAAAGACGCGTCTAGGTGCGATATCATAGTGCGCATACATCTGGCCATCGTGGTCCCAGAAGATAAACCAGTTCTTCTCCATGGGTGAATAAGGCTTAGGGCGATGTAGTTCAGTTCCTAGTTGAAAAATGATTTCTTGCTCGGACTCCTGTGAGTCCATGTCAGTTGGGTCGTCGTTGGCACCCCAGTTTATCAGCGGCCGAAAGTCTTGCATCCATTGTCCGAAGCAAGTCTCCTGCGAATTGCTACCATAGACTGTAAATGGGCCCCATGGGCCGTAGAAGACACGGGCATCATGCGGCCCAATATTCAGACTGACGTACTCAAGGTCACCCTCGCATTTACCAGGGCCCGTCGAGGCGATGGCCAGGATCATTGGGGGAAACACGCAGCCAAGCTCACTGTTGTCCACGTTGAATACAGCATCGCATGATATCTCAGCGAAGGGTGCGAGCGCCCTATTCACTGGATCGTGGCGCTGTGCCACGATGGTCCACGTGTTTTTGAGGATCGGATGCGGGATGATGTTGGGATTTATGCCCAGCTTGTCCCCGAATTTGAGCTTGAAGTATTTCCTATCCGGCGTTGTGACGGAAAAGATTACTATATGTGTCTCCATGGGTTCGGACGCGGATAACTCGTCAGCAGTATCATCGTTGTTGCCATCATTATAACTGATAGCTGCTTTTAATAAGCCGTCATCGCTGCTGCTGCTGTCCCTTGATGGTGAATCAAGTTGATCCGCAACAGATTCCCGATGGTTTTGCTCCAATGAGCTGTTGCTAGTAGATACTTTTGTACGCTCTATCCAATTCCCGATCTTGTAGGACAGGATAATAGAACTGCCATTGAGACATCGAAACAAACCATAGAAGAGTAGGAATAAAGGGATTAGGAGGAGTATTAGTCGCCTAAACTCCCTCGCCAACATTCTTTGAAAACCGAGATGTGTGCTCTTTGCATAGGGGAATGTAAATTGATTGTCCACTAACGCAATAATGTGAAGACTCGTGCAGCCAACTACCTAACCCCTTTAGCTAATACTGGCGCCAAGCGTTGATCCAACAGCTCGGGATTGAATATGTTTGAATGGATGTGATTTGGTGCCACAATGATAAATCAAGATTTTCGAGTCTTGAATAGGTACGACTTGATAAGCCCGTGTAGGAATTGTTATTCGCCTATGAAGTACCTAATATAGATTCCAATGCATATCAACGATTACTAGCCCGCGGGATCAATTCGGATGGCACATATTATTGCACGCCATACTTCATGTTGGCCCTGTTTGTACCTCCGTATTAAGGTACCTAAGATCCATATGTAGGTACACATAATGATGTATTCCAGCGAAAGCGCCGGGCACACTGATAATACTAAGCTACCACTTAGGAATATGCAAGGGCCTGACGTTGCCAGCGTCTAATATGATAATGAGTTCATATCTTGCTGGACATAAAATTTTTGACATGTGCTTCTTCCACGGGCTCCCCGCGAACTCGCCCCAGATGGACCGCGGATCATCTTTAAAAGAATATAGGGCGGGCAGGGGGTGGCAGCAGGGGGAGGATCTTTGGGGTAGCACTACCGTAGATTCGGTTACATTCCCGATTAGGTAACCGCTTCCAACCACTGAATTCATCGATCGGCTATCACACCGATGGTGGATGGTGTTTGTCTCGGACTTCTCTTGAGATACTGAATCGGAATTATAATACTACAAGTGGAATATCCTCCGGATCCCTAAAAGATCACCGAGAAGATTTGATTCATGATCATCTTTCTTTTGCTTTGGATTTTAGCCGGAACAATCTGTAGAGGTAGTCTACCTACCTAAGGTGTTTGCTACCTTAGTGCAGCTAAGACACACACATTAGTACCACCCAACCACGTACAATTCCGCCCTTCCTGCGCGCTGATAGGTTAAGGTAAGAGGCATCGATATATCCATTGTGCAAACCGAACGCTCGGCTCGTCTATTAGCATTGTAAAGATCCTCGCCACCCAGAGAGTAAGAGGTAAGAGGATGATATGTGGTGCTAGAAAGGACAACTCAAGTCCAAGCGGGCCGACTTTCGGCAATTTGAACATGTTCACCCACTGGGAAAGGTGTGCCAGCTGGGCCTCTTGGTACCATCCGGTAGCTGTATATAGTCTATCCCCAAGCGTCCAGAGAATGGGACCGTGCACTAGGTACAGTCCAAACGATATACGCCCAAGATATTGGCAGGGGCGGCTTTCGAAAAATCTTTTCAGCCATGGGATCCGGGGAATAGAAGAGACTAGAAAAATGGCAGCCCAGAATAGGTAGAACCATTTATAGTCGAATACGGCTTGTGGTTTGAGATGGGATAAGTAATACCAGCCTCGTGAGCCTTTGAGGCGGTTAACGTCCGAGTTAACTGATGGAACACCACCTAGATAGATGCTTAACGCGAGTAGATGGTGAAAGATGAAGCTTTTGGCAGGCTGTAACTTGCTGAATATATGCGGAAGCTCATCCTTCGCGGCAAGCAAATCAAGGTCGCAAAGGAGCATACCCGATATGAACATTGCGGCATACCAGCCATCCGCAACATACATGAAATAGAATATCAGGATCAGCTGACACCACAGTCGAGTATTCCTGGTCAATCTTGAAAGCGCTAGCAGGCAACTGTAGATAACGATGGACCCCTTAAACTCGATCTGGATCGACCAGGCGTGGAATTGGTAGCTAAGCCAGGGATCACCGCCTTGATTATACAAGAAGCTGAAGTTCTTGAATTCGAAATACCAGGACCAAAACTCGTCCTTCCAGCTGCCCTTACGTTGGGCGTTAACGGCCCATAACCCAAATATATGCCACGATGTCATGTACAGAAATGTCACAACAATCAGTGGAAGATAAAGCCGTAGCCAGCGTCTGAATAAGGCCGATGCCACATTGTCGCCCAATTTCACATACTCCTGGTTCTGTATCAAGCTTAAGGGCTTCGCTGATAGAACGTAACCGGATATAACAAAGAATGCGGAAACAGCATAGTGGCCTCCGGAGAAGAAAGTTCGAACGCCGTGAAAAGCTGCAAAGTAGTGCCTGCTATCGTATCCGAAGGCGTCTTCGAAGACTTGAGTCTGATTCGTTGAAGAGTGGGCCCAAAGCTGGTGATGATGCCAGTACACAAGGAACGACGCGAATCCGCGAAGGCCGTCCAGATAGGCTGTCGAGCGTAGTTTCTCTGGTATCCTTGCAGTGCTTGACAATGAGAACGACAGCGTGGGTTTTAATGACCTTGCAAGCCATCTAAGATAGTTCAATGGCCTTATTACTGGGCGACTTGGAGAGGCGGGCTTCCACTCAGGGGTTATTTCTTGCCAGTCTCCAGCATCCAAAATACCTTGATAGTTGGTAGACATCTTCAGAGTAGATGGGAGTCCCGAGAAGGTTAGATATCAGTCGATCTCCCCTTTTTCGCAGTATTCTTCAGCGCCGCAATCCCTTTTGATCACCCACAACGATCCTGGATTAGATGAGTAGCGAGGTTCAAGTTAACTACTTGGGAACGGATAGGAGAGTATACTTGACTATGTTGATCTAGGATATGCCAAAATTGTGTTGTATTCCTCTCTGATAACTTAAAGCGCATGCCCAATGGGATCATCTCGGGTTACATCGATCCCTTCTACATGAATGAGAGAGTTCGGTCTACTAGTTAGAAGTACACACCAGGGTATGAAATACCCCTATATGCCACATGTACGCATGTGACAATAGTAAAGGGGATGAGTGAAGAGCATAAACAGGCTATCCTGCGCCTCATAAGCCACCACGCCTATCGTGATTGTTGGAGACGATGCTAGAATAGGAAGGATTCCGAACACAAATACCTGGGATCGTGCAAATAAGAAGCTTGACATCAACACCTCGAATATTAACGGGCCGCGAGTCACGTAACACGGCTCTATTACGATCTAGGCTATCCCTGCGAGGCCAGTGAAGGATTTGCGAAGTATGGGGTAGACCATAAATCGCTATTGGGTAAAAGGAATAGTACCGGCCGTTTCTATTGACGTTTAGCACTAGATGTCGTGTAACCTACCCGAAAATCAAGAACGGCGGCAGTGGCTATAATATTGATTTCGCATAGTAGGCATGCCCGATTGGCTTAGGCATTACATGCCTTGGTTGTCGTTACTAGGTGCCGGTATGCTGGTACCAGACAGGGGATCAAGACGTAGAGATTAGCTCGGCCCGTCACTAAGTTCTAGGCCGCGTGCCTCACATCTCTAAGGTCCTCAGCCGTAGGGCTCCTTATCCAGTAAATATTTCATTGTCATCCATTGCTAGCTGGCGTAGACATCTGTGCCGACTTCCTTTGTTGTCTGGTCCTACGATAGGCCGTCAATAAAGATCGCTCTACCGCTAAGATGAATTCACCAATATCACCATTATCTCCTAAATTGGCGGCGACCACGGCGAAACTTAGGAATCGTCTCCCAACACAGCTACGAAGAGCAATTTCCATATACCTCGCATGCATATGCGTTCTCTTGGTCATTCTTAACGTAGATTTAATGCCATCAATACCGAGCCCCAGCGGAGTATTCAAGCGAAACACGACTCCACAGAAGCCTCGGATATCTGGATCACTCGGAAATTTCCCAAAGAAAATATGGCAGACTTGGAAGACAGATCCCTTCTCGTTCGAGGAGCGAGATTCCTCAACTGCCAAGACGTGGACCGTCAAGAATCCAAGCTTCAGGTACGAGCTCTTGACAGATAGCAACGATATAAATTATATCGAGCAACATTTCGGCCCTGGCGGATTTAACCGCATGGATATTGTCGATTTATATCGGTCGGTCAATGCAACCATAATTAAGGCGGATCTATTGCGGTACCTCATCATGTACGCAGAAGGGGGTGTCTACGCCGACATCGACGTCGAGGCACTCCGTCCGGTGCAACGATTCGTTCCGGAACGCTACGACGAATCGCAGATCGACATGGTCCTCGGCGTCGAGATTGACCAGCCGCAATTCAAAAACCATAAGATACTGGGCAAGAAGTCGCAATCGTTCTGTCAATGGACATTCATGGCAAAACCACGGCTTCCGGTGATGTTGAAGCTGGTAGAAAACATCCAAGGCTGGCTGAAGGGCGTTTCTCGGAAGCAAAACGTCCCAATTGGAGAGGTAGTACTTGACTTTGACGAAGTCATAAGCGGTACTGGCCCGTCTGCATTCACTGTTGCGATCCTAGAGGAGATGAATAAGAGGAGTAGCGGCATGGGTTCCATCACGTGGGATGACTTCCACGATCTAGACGAATCCAAGGTCGTTAGTGGCATCCTGGTTTTAGATGTTGAAGCATTCGCGGCGGGTCAGGGGCACTCGGACTCGGGTAACCATAACGCCAGGGGGGCGCTAGTTAAACACCATTATCACGCTTCAAATTGGCCGAGTCGACATCCTCGCTTTAGTCACCCAGTCTATGGTGAGGTTGAGAGGTGTAATTGGAATGCCGAGTGCGTTAAGAAATGGGACGAGGATGTAGAGACCTTTGGGCTTCTCCCACTTGAAGAGCAACAGAAGAAGATCGACGAGAAAGCCAAGGACAACCAGCCGCGGCTAAGTTCGAATCCGGGATTAGAATTGAGAGAATTGAGCGAAGCCCAGGCATTATAACAATAAGTGTAGGTACTCGACTGGTTCGTTGGACTCGATGTTGAGATGGGTAGTCCTCTAATGTTATTGTCGAGTTTCCTATGTATGTTACAGTATGCAAGGTACCTACATGTACCCAATGTATGTCGAAAATCTGTACGACGCCTGTGCTTGTAGGCAGTTTCCGTAAGAAAGTGATATGATTACGTAACACAAACTTTGGCCACGGAAACCCAAATCCCCCAGCCATGCACACGTCATTTTCGAGTGCATCAGTTCATTCCCATCACTGGCGACTTCCGCACGCGATAATATATTGTAGGTTGAACCTGCGTCAGGTCCCGTCACTCATTTCATCTTGTAAAAGGGGAGGGCAGAATGCACGTGCATTTTGTAATGATATGCCGGGTAGGCGCTGCCGTTGATTAGATGGTCTAGTCTTGATCCTTTTAATCTTCATTGTGCACCTTGACTTTTTCAAGAATGCAATTATAAAATGCGTCTTGCCTAGGTATTTTATTGTTAACTTGCGAACCCCTTCCGATACACACTCGGGCTCTAATTCAAGTGTCTATACTCTAGATTCAATCCAGGCGATCAGATTTGTCTACCCTTTGACCTCAACTTATCGCACCAACGCAACATCTATATCTTCCCTACAACCTACACCATGTCAACCGATAACGTCTCGTCAAGTGCCAAAGCCAAGGCCAAAGCCAATGACTTGATCGCATATGGCCAGCGTCAAGTCGATCGAGTCGTGAGTCCGCCGACGCGACAGAAGGTCTATGATGGAGTTTACAATCTGGCAACCGAGAAGCCTGTTCTATTTGTAAGCTTCTTCCAAGCACCTCCATCTTAGCTGGATAGTTACTTGGGTACATGTACATAGGTAGTTTTGCCAGATATGTGTATGGCCAATTGCTAACCTTGCTTTCCCCCACCATCAATAGTCTTTCGCTGCCTTCCAACTCACACTCTCTCTCGCACCTGTACTCCTTTTCGCAGGCTTCGCCGCGACCACCATCGCCGTCTCGCTGATTTCTGCCATCCTGTTCTCCCTTTTCTGGATTGGTATCGCGACGCTCTTCCTCGTACCCACCCTCTTTATCACCTTCAGTATCGCCCTACTGCTCTGGCTTTGGGCAGCTGCCACCTTCTTCGCCGGCCGCTGGGCTTACGAGCGGCTACCATTTGGTATGGATGGGGAATCGAAGGTGGTGACCAACGGCACTAGTGGAAAGAAGGTTATTTTTGAAAAGAAAGACGGCAATAGCGCCGACTTTAACATCAAGGCCGAGGCGGCCGAGGCCCAGGAATAGATCGCCGGCGAGGTCGTGTGGATCATGATGGAGACCGGGTGGTACATAATCCGCCGGAGTACCACGGCTATGTTGAAGCTCAGGTTCTGGTTCTAAATGACACATGTCGACGGCGGGCTCGGATAACACGCCTTGAATAAAGGTGTGTAAATGGGTATATGCGTGTAGGCGTTTGGTTTCGGTACAGATACCCATAAGGAATGGAAAGGAAAAGGGTTTATGACCAAGTCTGGCCAAGGGTCGATGGGACAAACCTGATCTTGGTATACGCAGGCATTAGTATTGAATATGATTTCAACATTCACTATGACCTGAGCCCCGACACGTCCTACAAAACCGAACGATGATATCCGAAGTTACTAATTAAGAGAGACGACAGTTACCGCCTCATACTTCAATCATACCAGAGCATTGTTCTAATTATTGACAAGTTTTAGGACTTACCATTCAGCCGGTTATAGCCATACGCAAATAGGTCGGCCACCATATGCTAATAAGGAACCCTTTTTGCCTTCTTTTTTCCGTTCGCGTTCTCATCACATCGGCGGGATGCAGTCTATTAACTCTAGAGTCTATCAGCGAAACTTTCACGAGGATATAAATACTATTTGCCCGCCGAAAAAGACACGACAGCCCACTTCCCACTCCACGCCCATTTCCTGGCACCACCATCTCCACCTCCACCCTCCGTGGCTCGGATTTCCTCGTCTTGTCCCGGCTTTAGCCCTACGACAACATCGGCCTTGCACGTTCGAAGAGCAAGGACGTTGACTCCTGAACCGGGGCCAAGAGGACCAATGGCTTCGGTGAACGGCGTTGAAGGGTCCCATGCGGCCTACTTGTGTTAGTAGGTATATCTGGACAACTGGCTAACGGCGGGGGCAGATCTGGATCTTCTTACGTCACCGGTGAGTTTCCGATAGTTCAAATCACCCTTGAATATGACGACCTCGCTGGTTTTTAAATCTTGGTATAGGTTCTTCTCTACTGATGGAAGTCTCCAATAACTTCCTGGATGAGTCCAGAAAGGGTTTGGTCTCATGATGAGCTGGCCTTCGGCATGCATGAGCGCCCACTCCTGGAAGAGGAAGCCAAGGTCTTCGACATCCTTATCGGATAAGGGCGGTGGAATCTTGTTCTGCAGCTTATCATCATCGGATGGTGTTTCGTAGAATCGCTTCGGGTCCGCCAAAGCACTAAGTAGAGCGGCGAAGTCTGCTGGTAGAACGTCCGACACAAACCAAGGGATTGATTTAGGGTGAAGGACTATAAGCGTAGCAAGACCAGATGACAATAGATAGCCAGCGAGGATGAGATCGACGTACAGTTCAAAGCCAGCATTATCCAGCACAATATCCACGCGTCGCTCCTTCTTCCCCTCTTGCTTGGCCTTCCTGAGGACTTCATACGTAGCTCCTAGGTCATTAACCAGGATATTCTTCTCAGAAGCCTTTCTAGCTTCAGACCCTTGTAGCTTTTGAATGTCTTCGTATGTGAGACTAGTCAGGAGAGAAAGGTCCGTGGCGTTACCCCACAAGCAAATCTCACACATCTCGAAGAATAGGATCTTCTCTGCCTCCTCGTGTTCGTCGCCGGCCTTGTGATCATGTTCCATCTGCGTTACCAGGTCCCTATAACGAGCGGCAAGCTCAAGAACGGCAGGCCGAGAGGAACGGAAAGTCTTAATCTTCTGTCGAGAGAATACATCGTAATTCTTCCAATGTTTAGAGAGGCTGAATGAGGTGTTTAGGCGTCTGTCTTCCTGATTAGTTCGATCTGTCCAGAATTCTATAACATTGTTGTTCACGGTGACTCTCTATTACCTGTAAAGATAGCACTCGCAAAAGAGCCAAGGTATGTTGAACCAGCTAGGGGTACCTAGCTGCTCCAATTCGCGGTTATAGATAGCGACATCGGCGCCACCGTCGTCTCTTATCGGCCTAGTCGCCCGTCAATAAGTTATCCTCTCCGGCAATGTACTATAGATAGATATTCGTGATGGAAAAGTGACAGGGCATACGTGAGTTGTCGATCATGCTGGAGCTCATACTTGAGCCGGGCCAGTTCTTCGATAATCTTCTTCCCTTCGTCCTTCTTTTCAGAGTCTTCGCACTCGGATACAGAGCGATATAAATCGTCGATAGCTTGAGTCTTGTATGGCTAAAGGTCAACGGGTGCTCGTATCGAGGAGGGTGGTGATGAAGATGAACTGACAATGATTACTGGCCATCGATCTCGAGCAGAGATGTATGCGAAAGAAGACTTGTCGCTTGTCAAGTACGGAGCTACATGTAGTAGATTGTCAGCCCTCCGAGTCTTCTTTATGAAGCTCCTGCGGGGGCATTTGTATGTGACGACAAAAAAAAAGACCTACGAGTCTTGGTATCAAATTCCATCTTGGGTGGGATATTTAAAATATGATATAGTTAGGTAGTTTTATGATTTTGCACTCATCTTTTATCACGCATCAAGGTATATAATATGTATATCATACAATTTCCCATCTTCATACAAATATCTACAACGGCCATTACCTACATTTCGATGGCGGGGCATCCTAGCGGGGTAGTAGTTCAACCGATAAGTTGACTCGGATAGACGAATTTCCGATAGTTGGACACATTAATTGTTATACCCGCTATAATATTCAAAATTCGAGACAGAAATCCGATATATATAGCAGGCTGTTTTCCAACCAATCAGCTTTAAGATACATACGTATGTAATATCCCGCCTATTAGCCGACTTACTCCTCAACTTCTTCAGCTACATAGGTGCAATCTCAGTTACCTACTATGTAGGTCCGTATATTGCCAAGTTTTGGATGCATTAGGTACATGTATGTAAGTGCATACCTGTTTCCAACTTACCTACATGTACGGTACATCAACACATTTTATTCATAAGGTACCTGCATTAGTACACCGTCCCATGTGTCTGGGAAGATTCGTATCCAGAGGAATCGATGGAGGATAAGTCTACGTCATGTACAACCAACCAACCTCTTCCATGAGATGCTTTTCAGCTCACCGTTTCAGCGGCAACGGAACCACCTCGGCTTGTTAGTTGTCCTTCCTGTCTTAGAAAGAGGGCCCTATATTAGTACGAGCTGTGCTATGTAGTTCGTACATGTACGTCTAGGCCACCGGCCAACCCAATCGGCTTCCAAGTTAACGGATGACGGTAGATCCCCAGATTTCTTAGCTCTGATCCCCGGATTCCAGGCAAACAAACATCCGTCTCAGCCACCTAATAAATATCATATGTTGTGTTTGTCTGTTTTTCGCAGAAAAGGGGGAAATTACCCGTAATCACTCTCCACAGTGCAGAGTGATCATTATGTGGCACAAGCAAGGATTCTAGAACTTTGTGTGTACCCGAGTCACCCTCTCCAAGCCCGCCACAATTCACCTGGTCGTGATGTATTGCTGAGACTCGAATTTTCCTATAAAACACATCTGTGCTAGGTAGGTAGGTAATGCTACTTACTATACAGGCCTAAAGTCTTGAGCGTAGTCAATACGGCCAATACGCCAGATGCTTTTTTCGGACTCTCACTTACTATATATCATTAGAAGAAGCAGATTCTTTTTCGCTTAGGTATTTGTCTTATTGGCCAACTAAGGGCCCCCTCTTGATAGTTAATATCAGGCAGCCAACAGCTTTCATACTCTCTTCTCTACGAAATACGTACGTAATTCAGGCCGCTAGCGCAAAGAGGAAGGAAACACACCGGAGAAATAACCCTATATGGGCAACCTTATATGGGCAGTACGGCTTGCAGGTGTCATGTATGCCGGATTCTTCCCAGCTTTGGCAACAGCCCTTCGTATCAAGGATATAGAGCAGTGCCTTTCGTGGCTATTGGTCTATTAGCTGTTACACAATTCATTAGTTCTCGGTGCACAAACATACCTTCAGCCACCGTCATCCAATTCTTCATCTGACCGAAACAATACCTAAATGCAATATTTAAATAAATCATGGGATCATGGGGTAACACAGGGAAAGAGTAGCAAGATATAAAGCCCTTCAGCTTCAAGTTCGAAATCAGAATCTATACTTGTTAATCGCACTCACTGACTCCCTCGTTTTGAACCATAAATTACCTCTACCACACTCGTTACCTTGATTTGACTGCACAACTAAACTAGAGCCGCCTATAGTCCTCTAATAATTCGACTCGAATTTTTCCAAGATGAAGTACGCTGTCGCCGCTGTGGCTCTAGCTGCCATCAGCTCCGCCCAGTCTCTGTCCGATATCCCTCAGTGCGCTATTCCTTGCATCGACAACGCGAGAACCAGTAGCACTAATTGCGCTGCCGACGATTACGCTTGTATCTGTAAGTCGTTCATTTTACCTTCGTGTTTTGATTCGTCCTCGTTTCCCACTTGAATATAATAGGAATGTCTCCTTCAGGCTGTCCTACGTGGATTATATTCAATATCACAATACACTTACTGTTTCTCTCATCAATCTGCGTTGAATGAATATCAGCCAACAGCGATATAGGTAGAAATAAGGATGCCTTGACCGCAGCAGCTACTGGCTGCGTTCTCACGTCTTGTGGTGCGGAAGTAGCTACCAGTCAAGTCTTGCCAGCAGTCAATGCTTTCTGTAACGCCGTCGAGTCTGGCAGCGGCGGAAGCTCTGCATCGTCCAGCGCCATAGCATCTGTCACTTCTACTGTCACGTCGGTGAATGCGTCGCCCACTAGCACTAGTGCTGCGGATACTTCTACAAGTAGTATCGAGCAAAAAACTCGTACTTCGACTGCCTCCGTGTCTGAGTCGACTTCAGGGAGCGTCGTTACGTCAAACAGCACCACCAGTTCAACCCACGGTTCCAGTCCCACCAACAGTAACCCTCCTACAGTTCCCACGGCCGGTGCCGCTTCGGTAGTCGGCTCTCTAGCTGTGTTGGCTCTCGGCCTTGTTGCCGCTCTCTGAGCCGAAACTTGATAATCCTCACGCCTTGGGTAGTGGTGAGGGACGAGAAAGGATGAAAACAATGCACCAAGGACTTGCAGAAGAATGTAACAGAGCATATAATATAAGGTGCGAATTGTGGTGAAGATCGATGAATCAGGTAGTACACATGTAACTATTATAATAATCTCGGAACATGTTAATAAAGAATCTAATGTACCTAATGAGGGAGATGAAATACCATTTGGTGTACGAGATGTCACCTAGGGAGCCGTCTTACCTCAAATGGATCCTGGTAATGGTACGACCAACACTTTACAAGCAATTAGGAAATTAGGGTCGCTGGAGCATGCTGGAACGGTTGGTCAAGCATTTTTGAACCTTAAGGTTATGATAGGTACCTATAAGTAGGAGAGGACTTGCAGCAAGTACTTTCACTACAGTACCTACCAATACGAGTACCCTAGGTTAGTAGGTAGATATTTGGCCTAGAGGTCGCCGATAGAATATATGTTACATAAAATATGTGTCACTAGTGCTCTGGGTACATGAAGTCCTCTCTACAGATTAGAGTCGGCTATAGTTCCTAAATAGCATATTACTGCCGTCTAGTAATACATAGTTCTGTTCTTGAATACTCATTATGAGCTTGCGGGCTGGACGTTAGAATTAATGAGTAATGACATTATCTTGTGTAGCTAAACACAATGATAAAAAGGAAGAAATAGAGAGAAGGGCTGAACGGGTTGGCGAAGAAAGTCTCTGGTAGCGTTTCAACCTTTCGTGAAACGTACGATACGTAGATGAAGGCCCAGGCTCCTCGCGCGACCATTATAATCCAGAATACTATTTTATCTCCTGAGTATAGTAGGAGGTCGTAAGGGTCCGATGAATGCACGTCAACTAGACAGCACAGTCACCACTATTGATGCTTACTGTGACTAATGCCAAGATACTCAAATAACTGAAAGACAGTAGACAGTGGATGTGAAGACCGAGGCTCATGCAAGTGATTGTGTCCAAGCAAGGTGGAGCGAGCCAAGGAAAAGACGAGGAGCGGGTAGACGATACTACGTTGTATATACTGGCAAGAATTGAGGCACAGGCCAAAAGTCGACTATGATTGGCCGTAGAGGCATTTATCGTCACACGCAGCATGGATTACCCTAGCAAGCCTCACAACAACCTTGTAGCAACCCGCGGTCGGCCATCTTATCAGATCATCTGATAAAAATTTTCAACCGTCTCGATCATCGGCGATGGCGGGAATGTTTTGGAAGGTGCTAAATATCTGCATGTCCTCCGGTATTACTACTCTTCGCGGGCCAAGAAAAAAATGTCTTAATGTGGATGGGATTAGAACTTGATATGGGTCAAGCGACATGGCCATCTACCACTGATTTCGGGTTGCGAGCCCTGAATTGACCGAAGGCCTTTCAGCCGTAGGCTAGGTAGTGAGTGATTCTAATCCTTGGCAAATATGGATTATGTTGTACATTGCAACATATTCGATACTACGCTGATCACTACTTAATAACTGTCGAAGCCTGACTTCTCTTCCTGCGAATTCATCGTCCATGCCCACCTAGGTAGAATTCTCTAGGTCCTTGAGAGGAAGATACCTCTATGTTAACATGGCAGCCATTTCTCCCATTGAGGCTGGTGTGCCCAGCAGCCGTAATATCGAGAAGGACATCGTCTCAGCCCAACCAACGACTGAACTACCTGACGACTCCAAAACTGAGTCGGACAGCGACTCAGGGCATGTGCAGGAGGGTGTCAAGTTGGTAGAAGCTATTACCACCGTCTGGTCCCAGAAGTCCCTATGGTCGACTTTTGCCCTGTGCGTTTTTTTATCCATGGTCAAAACGTTTCCTGTAATTAGATGCTAACAATATAGGTAGTCTCTGGCTCGTGTGTTTCGTATCTGCGTTGTTAGCATCGATCGACACCTCTCTGTCCCCATATGTCACTTCTTCCTTTTCAAAACATGGCCTCTTAGCAGTTATCAACATTGCTGCGAGAATAATTGGAGGTGTTGTCCCCCTTAGTCTCGGCAAAATCATCGATATCAGAGGCCGCATGGAAGGTTTTGTCGGAGCTCTGCTTCTCATCACCGTCGGCATGATCATGAAAGCCACTTGTCAAAATGTCGAAACTTATGCTGCTGCCCAGGTATTTACCTGGGTAGGTAAGGTTGCTTTGGGTTTTATTATCAACGTTTTTGTCGCCGATATCACCACGCTAAAGAATCGGATGATCATCTTCGCCATCAACTCAACTCCCAATCTTGCTACTACTTTCGCGGGCCCCAAGATTGCCGAGTTATTCTACAAGAAGGTTAATTTCAGGTGGGCATTCGGTGCATTCACCATAATCTTACTTGTAGTATCCCTTCCAGTCATTGCCATACTATATTATCACGAACGAAAGGCAAAGAAGTTGGGCATCATTCGCCCGAAATCGGGTCGCACGCCGCTACAGTCCATCATACACTACATTGGCGAGTTTGACGGTAGGCAACCTGGAGCTCTGGAAGGAGGCGAGCAGACCAGCTAACCTGTTATCACGAATCTAGTTATTGGTGCGATCCTCATTTCGGGAGGCTTCGTACTTATCAACCTTCCATTCAGTCTTGTAAGCTCGGCATCACACTCGTGGCAGAGCGCAAGCATTATCGTCATGCTCGTGATGGGCGTCGTTGGTCTCGCTGCATTCGCCATCTGGGAGAGATTTTTCGCGCGTGTCAATTTCTTCCCTTTTGAATTTCTGAAGGACAGAACATTCCTTGGCGCCGTAATGTCGCATTTCGTGGTCTTCATGACAACTTTGTTAGTCGACCCCTTTTCGAACCCACCTAGTTATCTTCACTAGGCTCGCTTGTCGCTAACACTTCATGTAGCATATGGGATGCTTATTACAGCTCCTACCTTCAGGTTGTTCACGGTTTAAGTATCAGTATCTCTAACTACGTGCTTAACGCTTATTCCCTTACCTCGTACTTCACCGGTCCATTCATCGCCTTGTAAGTACTGCAAATCCATAGCCTCGATGAAGCTCACTAAACCCCGCTAGATATATCCGTTGGACCGGCCACGTCAAATACCCAGCTTTAGTTGCCGTCCCCATCTACCTGCTCGGCACAGCTCTGATAATATATTTTAGAGTGCCCGGCTCTCAGGTTGGTTACCTTGCTATGTGTCAGGTACTGGTTGGCTTCGGTGTGGGCATGATCGGGCAGATGGCCCAACTTGCTACCATGGCCTCTGTTAGACACCAAGATGTTGCAGTTGCCCTTGCTATTTATGGTCTGTTTGGCTCCGTCGGCTCATCTGTCGGCTATGCAGTCGCAGGCGGGCTGTGGACCAACATTCTCCCAGTCAAGCTATACGAATACCTCCCAGAAGACAGTAAGAATATGACTGCTGCGATATACGGCGATATCAACA
The DNA here is from genome assembly GCA_002120335.1 of Hypoxylon sp. EC38. Taxonomy (NCBI): domain Eukaryota; kingdom Fungi; phylum Ascomycota; class Sordariomycetes; order Xylariales; family Hypoxylaceae; genus Hypoxylon; species Hypoxylon sp. EC38. The sequence goes on from KZ111296.1 coordinate 117,111, forward strand.
AGCAAATGGCTTACCCGATCGGAACCCCAATCCGGGATGCTGTTATTGCTGCATACGGCTACGTCATGAGGAAGATGGTGATCGTCGGGTCTGCACTTATTCCTCTGACAATCATCTGCGTCGGTGTCTGGAAGAATATAAACGTCAAGAAGTCTGAAGCGATTGAAAAGCGAGCTAGGGGCAATGTGTTCTAGCCTAGAATCACTATTTCATTCTACCCCTAGAGTCCGTGCTAAGCATAGAATGATTTAACCAAAGGTAGGTACCTATACACCTGAATAATGTATCTTAAGCAGCTCTAAACATGGAATATACGGGCCAAGGAAAGCCTTAATATAATGTCATTGAACGACGCAAAAACTTCCACATTATACACCCATCGTATAAGCTACTATTCGAATGAGAATGAATCTCTGGTCTCGGAGCGCTCACACTGAGAAGTCGCCCTAAACCGACTATATGGTCTCAGCATGTATTCCCCAGAAACCTCCCGTCAACTACCATATCTTATAAGACCAAATTCAATCATTCTTGTATTATCTAGTGCTTAAAAGATGGTTGAGAGATTCCTAGACCTTTACTATACCCTAATGACAAAGAGACAACCCCCTTTAGCTACCTAACCTATCTAGGAGTAGAGAATACATATGTAGGCTAACGAATATCTTCATACAGGCAGTGTATATGTCGCCTCCAAATCTATTCGTTCCACAATTCAGCTGGTTCATCCATGGGTCTGACTTCGTATGGCACCCTAACTCCTCAATTACGACGTACCATGAGCTGGTAGACGTAGCTCTTTCCACTAAGTGCATCCCGTACCCAATGTGTTCCGCCGTGCCGCCACCGTCGGAGCAAGGATACTTGAAACCTTGCGTTGCCCTTGTCACCCATCGGATGCGCACCTCGGTCTTACGCTTAATCTAGAATTATATAGCCATTTACTACTTCGGTCTATATCATGACAGTGGTAGATATTGACGTGCCACGTTCACGTAAACACACGATAACGAGATGCCGTTTTGTCTTATGGTGGAGTACGATTCTGAATAAAGCAATCGGATTGACTGCTGTTTACAAAAGCGTACTTGAAAGTATATCTTTGGGACCCTCATTTGCTTCCAAGAAATCCGAATAGTCCCTACAAAATGTATCCTTCCCAAAAGCAATGAAGGAAATGCTATGGTTTAGGTTAGAGATGTGTCCCTCTTTTCTATACTCGTAATACAACTTGTTCCAAAGACTCTTTTTTTTTTTTTTTCAAAAGAATTTTTTAATAAACTTCCAGGGCTCAAGTATCACTACACATATTGAACTATATAAATGATGCGAGACAGTAACGCATTGTACCATGCCGTCCTGAAGAGCCTCCAGCTCAGCAAGACTCGCCTCTGTCAACCCATTCGCTTTTTAAGGCCAAGTCCCATTCCAAATCTTCGGAAACACTATCCCGTGAAGATGAGAGTTAAGGATGCCCAATAGCCTGAATACCTCTAAACTACCTCCTCCCTAATCCACAACTGAATGGGTTATTGAAATGACTATTTTTATCCCACCTTTCCTCGACGCCCCCTACTCAGAATCTTTCGATGTCTCAATAGTGTCTTAGTCTTCATGCCGATATTATCGGTGTTTCCTTGTTACATTGAACTTACATGAACCAACGGCGCCACGTGTAAATCACGCCGAGGCTGGAGCTAACGACAATATATGGGCGACTGCCTAAAGAGCAGCTGACGAGTCCTGGAACAACAAAAAGTTTTTGGCCGATGTGTATCGTGAGAATATCATCACATGGCGTGTTTTCATTCTTGGTCGGCATCTTGGGGGTCTGGAGGCATTTGGAGCTCCCCCGGAAGAGTCCGTGACGGGTACACGAACAATCCAGCCCTTTCAACAAGAGAAGCTCAACTAACGAACCTAGCATATTATGATCATATAGGAGAATAAGATTGAGGCCAAGAAGAAAGTCTATAAATCATCGCAAGCGACCGAGAGGACGTGCCAGTCGAGTCATGTTTACTATCCTCAACTTCAACCTCATCCTCTAAAAGGTATATGCCAAAGCAGCTTCAAGAAGTACTTCTGCTATTATTGGTACGAGTCAGCTTACCACTTACGAAGGGTAGCCTTTATAATCACATTTTCATGGTTTTCTAATCTCGTACCGTCTCTCAAGTCTTATTATAACCCATTACTTAACGCCATCCATAAGTCAAGCCTCCCAGCAGCTATGTGCACATATTACTATCTCCATTACCATCACTTGGCCCCTTGCACACGGGACATCGAGTATGTGGTGCATTACTCTTTCTGTTCAAATGCAACAACGGAAGCTTCGAACTCGAGCCCGTCTAGTTCCATCAATACCAACAATGCCGCCCACTGCGAACAGTTGACACAGCAGCCATGCGAGACGCTGGTTTACGCCCCGGAGTATCACTCTATAGGAGGAGTAGATAATATTGACCCTTGCGCATCGATCGGGTGCCTCATCTCGCAACAATGCAGCTCCGGCGGTTGCAGACTAGAAGATCTGAGTGGCAGCTGGATCTGCTGCCAGTGCAATCGTGGGGAAAACACACTTAGGTTGTGCATTCGACCGATGAAGAAGATCCCAGACGCTCTTTGCTACCACGCCGTATGCCAGAACTGCCGACCATATCATATATGAAGGGAGCGCACGTGCGAAACTGAAGGTAGAAGCTTGGTCGTGAATTTGGGACAGACATCCGCAATCATTCGTAGATTCTTAAATATATTTCTGATTTATATTCATTTTCTTTTCCAATTTGTATCTTCCACTCTTATCGAGGAATCTCAGAGACACAATGAAAAGGATGACTCCATAGTGCTATTGTGAGAGTGAAACTCGTGTCGAAGTCACGAAGCCGAGCTAGATTATATTGGTTGCATTATTGGGTTCTCTTTACGAGGTCGGCGACTTCGCCACGTGGTAATCTAATACCATGTGTGACAGCTTTTGATAGTTGCGCCCACTGCGGACGGGCCCGTGAAGAATTTTCTCTTTTTTGCTTTTCTAGAAGTAATCTGTCTTCCTGCACAAATGTGGCTTCCCGAGGGTCCCTACATCACTGTGCGTATACCGTAAGCGACCCTAGCCATCAGAACCACGCGGATGGTTGCTTCACCCAGGTCTCTGGATCTTCTGCTATGTGGACCAGAGTATCGGTACGTGATTCGGCCACAGTAGGCGACTATAGAAGACTAAAGAGCAATTGTCGCTGTCTTCCACGTGGGTTTCAGTTCAATAATTTCAAATTCGTAGTATATATGTCAAAATTGCTCGCCGACGTCTAAAAATCCCTTTGGACTAATATAAAGGTATACACGTAGAAACAGATGGTAAAAAACAGACAGAATTTGTTGTAAACACTTCATTGAGGCATATGTTCTCTCGGAAGATAAGAATCGCCCATGTCGTCCTGACCGCTCGAGTTCTCAGCGTCAGAATCTCCCTGGACAACGGATGTTCTAGAAGATTAATCAGGCTTGGATCAGTGCCACTCATCTATTTCTATTCATTATTCTCAAAGCTCTCACCTTCTACACAACAATAATGTGCACCGAAACAGCCTATACACTCCGGTGTGAACACGTCGTCACCCGAACCCTCTATTGCTCGGAGGCTCCTCCGCCATCTCGGCGATCATGCGCAGAACGCAGGACCTGCAGTCGGGTTGTTCGGAATGCAGTACCTTGGCCACCTCCGCCACAGTTCGGGGCGCAGGCCACATGTCCTCTTCTAAAATGCCCTTTTGAGGAACGAGGAGGTTATTGGAATTGTTGTTGGTGTGGTAAGGAGTGGAACGACCAGGGTGGGTAGACTCGACGACGCCCCTTAAGTTATGCTTTTTTTTGTCTTGTGCAAGATCTGATACCATTTAGGGCGTTGTAGCTGCGTGATGATAATTGACAGGCAGGAGTACCGTTGTGGACATATCTGCTGCGAAACGTGTGAAGCAGCTAGTGAAGTTCAATAAGGAGACTGCGGAGCGGCATAGGTTCTATTAACGAGTTGACGAACCTAGCGAGAATACAAGGTTCATGGACTGGATTCGTATGATCGAGGAATCGGAGAAAGCGGCAGTCGCATATGAAGGTGGCTACCAGTTGTGGATTGGTTTTGCGTATTTTCGGTTGGACTCTGTAAGATATGTGAAAATGTGGCTGGCCTGAATAAGGGCCTAAGACACCAATTTATGGGAGCACGGAGAACGGAATAGGAAGGCGATTTGGAAGTAACTATCTACACTCTTGACTCCTTGAATGATGGCTGTAAATGATGAAGTACCTAAGTAGGTAGTCATATAATACGACATAAGGGTTCAAGCTAGAGCCTAGACATTCAAAATGTCTTAATAGTAAGTATCTAGGCATATACATTCTAGAGATTGAAGTCAGAGGAGCATAAATCCCTAACTAGATATAGAATAGGCGTTTGAATGGAACCAGATATCAGAGTATGCTAACGGTTCCTGTAGACGAAAAAGCAATGATCACCAGCCAACCGAATCCAGGTACTTGGTTCCAGCTGCTCAACTGTAGGACCATACATGGCGCTAAGTAACTAAAACACCCTTTGGGTCTCAGTCATGAAAAGCAATTAGCTTGATTGCCTAGATCGTGCGAGATCTATGCCCACACAAGGCCCTGCTCGGCGTTATACGGTGTCGTACATAATGCACATGTGTGTCATGTAACCAATAGTGAGCCTACCTAGGGGAGTAAGGTGGAATAAGCATAGATGAACCGACCCGGCACGAGGAAGAGCACCGCACGATTGGGCTGTGAGCTGCTGTTGGCGGCGTCATAGTCGCACTAATCCACACTGCTACCCGAGACAAGAGATCTGTACCGCATCCCATATCACTAGCTTCTTTCCTGGATCAAGGAGTTACGTTCGCCAATACGATGATGGGAGCTGCTGATCATTACCCCAGAAGCCTCTTTCTATACCATACTGCAGAGATGGGGCGTTTCGCTCGCGGTGCACTAGATGGAGGGAGGCGTGTCTTCTCCTCATTATCGACACAAGGATGATCGAGGCTGCAACCTGTAGGTGAGAGATAGGCCTTCAGGATCCCAGCGTTGATGTTGCTGCCGGAGAAATACACAGGGTCTCTCGGGTACTTGTAGGCATATATAAAGGGCCCAGGGCGTCCGGAATTGAGATCCGTATCGGCCAGCTCGTCTTCTTCGCCAAAGCGTTAGCTTAATAGTTTCATGCTGTTGCTTCGAAGTGCCCCCATTGATAGTTGACGACCATGTGCCACGGACATCCTCACTACCATCCCTGTTCACACACGTCAGTCAAATGGCTGTACTGCCCGGAAGCCATATTTGATCTGGACACGGGATATGAGACACCCTGCTCGAACCCGATCTACTCGACGCCGCAACCAACCAACGTTGACTGTCCCCTGCAGAACTGCAATTTCAAGGCCCTCATGGGGAGCTGGAATTGTTGCATATGCGGAAAGGGACCCAATACTCAGGGGTGGTGCACCGCATTGAGCCGTAGGATGGACTGGAATCCGCTTACGGGAAAGGTTGAGGACATGGAAGTTCCTTGTGGGCACGGATGCTGTAGTTCATGCAGTCCATCTTGTGAGAATTATAAGTTCCGTCGTCATCTGCACGAGAACGGATTTTCTGATTAATTGTAGCGACGTCGCGTGGCGCGAGTCCAGAAATATCGTTCGCGGATGTTCGAAAAGGCAAAGGCAGCCGCAAGGCTCACACCACGGCGCGAGGTTCCGCACAAAAGCGAGGTAGCGCGTACGACTTCAGCCACAACAACGCTAGCTGTCCTACTGTCCCGGAGGAAGACGAACAGGTTACTTTATCAACAGCCCCAACTTCGAGCTCTCGAGGGTCTCGCCGGTCTAGCTACGACACAAATGAGTACTCGAAGAAGCCAAAAGCACAGAGCGGGAAGAAGAGATCACATAAGGGCCGTGGTCATCATTAAGTAGTTCATATATAGGTGTCTGCATGCTATAAGATTTTCAACAGGTGCAGGTTAGGTAAGAAGAGCAAGGGGCAGTGATACGTGGAGAAAAGAGGAGGGTTATGTTATCTCCTAGTTTTGGAATTGACAACAAGCCACATTCATTCGGTAGAGTAGTCAGTTACGGATGAAATCAGCGCTGAATGATAGCATACTCATGGAGGATATTGTTCAAACTACGCGCATACGTAAAGAAGAAAGGGGCGAGAAAAGGAAAGATCTCGTGAAACTTGCCAGGGAAATCGCTTTGACATCGTGAGCGATTATGGTAGACTGATATCCTAGCTTCTTTTGGTGATCGCATTCGAATCATTGTAATGCATACCAAGCCCGTCCTTTCGGCAATCTAATTGTATGGATGGTATTAATTTCCTCGAAATTGGTAATTTAGGAGCCGTCTTATTTACGTACCTAGGTAGGTAGTCAGACTAACCGGTAAGATCATTTTCAGACTTCTAGATGGCTGACTTGGAGCTTTCCGTAGCACTCACTACCTAGGTTAGGTATCTATCTACTCAAGACCACGGAGAGCAGGTAATATCGAGCTCCGAGGTTTAAAATCATTTGTTGTTTTGACACCCGCAGCCGAGACAGCGACTCGTCCTGTTTCTTTACACGTCACAGGCCGGGTCAAAGGTCTGGGTTGCGGACTACTACAGGCTGCAACCGAGTCGTAATAGACGAAGTGAACCAAGATGAAACCTATCGTTCTCGCTCTTGTAAGCGATTAAAGTGTATCAATAGGTAATGCACGAACGACATAGTTCTCTCTGTGGCATACGCGCTTAAAGTAAACAAGGTTGTAATATCTACGGCCAGAATACGATAGCTTGCAACGACGCCGACGATGCGAAGACCGGCTGGATATGTAGATATTGAAGGCAATTGAATTAATTGGAAGCCCTAGCTTTAGTAGGTACCTACTATTCAGATAAGTACCTACCTATCTGAAATTCAAAGTAGACGGACATCTTGACGGCACAGATTGCCACTGGGTTTCGCTCCGGGTACGGCTGTAGGTCGGTAATCCGTTACGGTTGATCAATGTAGTGTCCGGTCCGCGTCTCGTGGCAATTTGCCCACGGCTTTACTGATAAGAACGTTGAAGGAATCAGGGGTTGGGAAAAAGAACCTAGATTTCAATGTTCGGCGAGAGGGTACCTAGGCTGCTGTACCAGAATACCTCTATGGAAATACGTGTACCTACATCATCTCGTATACCTAGTACAAGTAGGCAGTCCTGTACTACCTCCATGTCTGTAGTCAACCCATGCTTCATGTATCTAAGGACCGCCAATGGCACCCTAGGGTTGCATCTATGTACGTAGTAGTTTACCTTACCGCCACGTGCTCAACATGCAGGTCTGACGAAAGCAGCCAGATAGGCTGAACCGGACAGGGACCCCCTTGGCCATGTGTTTTGCAATTGTCAGCGATCCAAACTTCCGATAATGATGAGGGGCTTTCCCTTAGGTCTGGTTGGTGGGATATCGACTGTGATAGCAACCCTCGCCTACACACTACAGTATGTGATAATATATGAGTCTCTTTGTATATGCAAGTGTAATGGATTCGCATATCGTTACCTAACTAGCGCTGGGACCCCTCCTTTAGAATCGAGTCCAATTCTGATTGATTTGTCGGCTGGGAGTTTGGACTGCATCATGCTTGAGATGGCGTTCCTCGGCGGATCGACACGGTGATCATTACATACCTAGGACCACGTGCTGGTCTCCGCGATGGTCCTTGCCGACAAAGATGAAGAGGGGAAATAAACCTTGCAAATTACGGTACTGTAGTATGTATACGCCTAGTGCACAAGGGGATATACACTGACCAATCTCCCATATTCACAGGACCTGAGCGCCGGGCTGTGAGCGCACGATCCTAAAGCCGTGTCTAAATCTCATAAGCATCCTGGTAGTTAGCATGGCACACAGCGGCAATCGGGGTGGTTGGTGTGAATATATAGGTACATATGTAAAAACCTCAAAGCTGCTTCGAGGACGATGATCACTGACTTCTTGGTTACCAGCTTCGATAGTGTACTAGTACATGTCGCGTTGTTGTGATTAGCATGATTTGAGGTCATTTGAGCTCAAGAGAGCCCGTTGGCGGAATGCTGCCGTAACTCTGCAGGGTAGGCTCAGAATAGGAGAGTCGCCCGGACATCCTCTCTTTTTTTCAGCAGTGATAGTCATATTGAACCGACAAGGTATTATTGAAACGATACGTATAATGTACTTTCGCTCCAGTGGAGGCATCCCTCCTAGCGAACAGAATTAAGGAAATGGCACGCGAGACCATGGCATTCTTGAAACAAAGAAGGCAGCTAAGGCAACTAATAAGAGATGGTAATCTAGGCTAGACTACCCGACCTTTAGGCTTTCCATAAGGCTTCATGCATGCGTGTAGTGTACCGTATATGCTAAGCCAACTCGTTGTAGTTGAGGAGAAATGCGCCATATCTGTTGCTGACTGCATGCATTAATCTGCATGTGGGACAATCCATCAAGCGCAGAGCCATGTGGCCACCGACCCTGTAGTGAGACAGGTAGGAACTTTTGAAGGGTCGAGGCTCGAATACGTCGAAGAGTAGGAGACTTGAGAAGTTCACATTATGGAATTGAATTCCAAGGTTAATCGCACATTCTTAATCTAAGAAAAATAATATATCCATGTATAAACATACATGTATTACATGTATCTACATATGTAGGTAGGTACCTAATATGTACCTAGCAATGTCCAATCGGTATAAGATGGATGTCATACCAACAATTACATATATCAACCTACCTAATCATAAGTAGAAATACCTAACGCGATCAAGGCAGTCAATGAAAAAATACATGTAGAATAATGATAATACATAGGGTAATGGGTAGTAGCGTTCATAAAGCCTCTTCAAGATATATATGCTATTATATACCGTATTCACGCTATACATAATATAACTCAGCATACATGTAGGTATAATAATAAGATTCGCTTTAATCGCTTCAGGTGATGATCTATTATCAGCTCTCTCTCGGAAGGTTTAGGCTCTAAAATGACCTTGCAGCTGTAGTAGTACAATTACTACCATTCCCACGAGCAATCCGCATGGACTCCTACACACCATCCCTTATTTTTTTTTCTTCTTTCGCACTACCGTACGACCCCTATTCTCCAATCCAGCCTTTCCCTCCAAACAAAAACCTCCCCATCGCGCGTTACCTGCATGACTGCATACCAGTGTGCGCCTTCTTCTGTTGCAGTTTCTGTTGCAGTTAATTAATTGACGAGTATCAGCGACAGCGGCTTTGAATACCACCATATAGTCAATAATATCAGATTTCGACATACATACTCCGTACCTACATAGATCTCATCCCGGCTTCGTCCGCCCATCCCAGCCTATCCTTGCATAGCGCCGTTTCGAACCTCGATCCACCCACCACACTGCCACTCTGACGGACTCCCAGTCCATCAATCGCTGTTAAATTTGTCGCAAACCCCATCAGCTGCCCAGGAGAATCGGGACAAGAAATAAACAAAATCTAGGCATATACCAAACAGAAACAATGCCTACTTCACTGGACTCATCCCGCCCCATCATGGCTCCCTCTACTGTACGTTACAAAGACTATTTTTCTCACGTGTTTTGCTTTTCGTCAGCATAGACCGATGTATCTACCAAGTGACAGCCTGGACTCGAGTCATTTATTAGCATGGATGCCTTCGCACTCCCCAGCATTGGTCATCCATCGATCATTGCGAGAAAGAAAATTTAGGGAATATGGAAGGCTAACGTATACTATCAAAATAATAGATCGGTTCTCCCCGCGCCTCGGTTCGCTACAGCACTTATAGCACAGCGCCGTCGTTGGCCGCGACGGTACAGACGACCGACTCTGCCCAGGCCGAAATCCGCGACATCGAAAGCGGGCTTGCGCGCATGGAGAATAAGGCCTTATCGCAGCAGCGTGTCGTCTTATCCGAGGAGAAGTCAGCCAATCTCAATAAACTTGCTCTCGGAGCCAAGCTCGATCGAGCCCTCGACCGTCGCATGACCAGCCAAGACGCCGTCATGAGGCCCAGGAACAAGAGCCTCAACGAGAAAGGAATTTCCGAGAAGCAACAATAGAGATGGGATAAACGAAGAATGGGAGTAATCGAACGGAAGGATCGGAATTGGGAAATTAGAGGATGATACCACACGAAGCGACAACAATCCATATGAATTAAGGTCTTTCCTTTTTTTTTTTTTTTTTTTTTTTTTTTTTTTTTTCCTCATTACCATTTCTCTCTCAGTTGGGGCAGTCTTGTATAATAGGTAAGCCCCGAGCATCGGATTGGTCATGTTTCATATCATTCAGAACTCAACGCCTTTGTTTTGGTCTGCCTAGCTTTGGGGGAGAGAATGGGAGCGGAGAGAAGAGACATCGCGTCCGACGAATTTAAACCATCGCGACCTCTAAGCCGGCGCGTAGAGGACGGTGTGCATTCAGATTTCTTCATTTTTGGTGCGTCACACAGCGGCATGTTGGAAGTCCGGGGTTCATCCCCATCAAATTGCGGTTATTATTAGAAGGCCAAGCAAGGGGCAAGCACGCTGTAGATAGTGTATTGCAGGGAACCAGGGGGCGCATGGCACATAGGCTACAGGGTAAACTTTTTTCCCCCTTACAATCATAAAGAGTTTACTCGAATGTTGGCGCGTCCATCTCGTCCATCTTGTGATCGGTAAGGCACTTAAAAGTTTAAGACCATGTAGATAGTGTTCGACATGTTTCGGACATTGTCGACTTCTATCAAAGCAGATCAGAACCGATGCGAAAAAAAAAAAAAGAACGAATGCCAAGGGAATCCGAATAAACAATCTATATACAGCTTACCAACGAACTCCATGAACGCCTAGATAGTGGATGAAGAATGTGGGCCTGTTCTTTTCGTAGCCGGATGCAAAAGGGTAAAACAATAGCTGACTAAATCATGAAGGTCATGAACTATCCTTATCCCCTAATTTGACGTTAATATCCTTTAACAAAGCCACGAGCTCGCCCTCGTCACCCTCCATCTCCAAACCCTTGCTAACCCATTCTTTCGCCTCGGTCAGCCTTCCCATCTCCAACAAACACCTGCCGCGCCTCCACCAGGCTTTCGAATTGCCGACGCGTTTGGCCTCAACGCTAGCTTCAGCGTCAGCGGCACCCTCGGCCCAGCTCTGCATGGCCATGTGCGCCTGGGCGCGGTTGGCGTAGAGGGCAGCAACTTCCTCGCGGACGAGTTGTTGAGGTTCCCATAACGGACGAGTCAGTGCCATCTGCAGGCCGAGACTGTAAAACTTAACGGCCTCGGCATATTTGCCCTTGCGGTACTCGGCGTTGCCGCTATCTCGCAGCTTACTGACATTGGCCGATCGCTTTGGGTTCACGGGGACTGGCGGCGGTGGTACCTGGTTCGGCGTTTCTAGCGCAAGTAGTGACCGATGCAGAGTGTTGAGGGAAGCAAGCTCGGCCTGCAAAGCTCGCGAACTCGAGGACGTTGTCAGCGCCTTGGTTTGCGGATCGATCTGCAAGGGCAGCATGGTAAAGGTGTCGAGCTCGGAAGACATGGCGGCGGCGTTGGAAGACTCTTCGGGTTATGGACGGAACAAGACAATGTAATTATCAGTTGGACTATTTAGATGTCTCGACCCGAGTTGCGTTTCGTTGCGTTGCGTTGCTTTGTGTCGTGTCGTATCGTCTCGTCTCGTCTCGTATTCTACAGTTGGACTGAATGGTCGCAAACTATGCTTGTGATTGCTCCCGATGCTTATTTATAGGTAATATATATATATGATGCCACGGGTCATCAATTATCTGCCGTGGCCGATTTCTTCCTATCAGATCAAGATTCACGGAAGAGTTGGGGCTGTGAAGCGTTACAAGTCAATTATGTTGGTTGGGCGAATAACAAGTGAATGACGATGTTGGCAATAACGGTAAATGCGATCTGGCGACTTTTCCGGTTCCAATTGTTGCAATCCATTCTTTTGGGTTAATCGATAAGATATCCAGATGGTATGATAAGGGATGTATGAGGTACCTATTGGAATAGATCCATATGTAAGTACATGCATCAAAACGTATATGTATATACACCTATACGGTACTACCCAAATAGGTCAAATGTTACCTTTAATATTGGACATACCGTACATATATGTATTTCATGCCTATCATCAACGCATATACATGTGCCCACAGCTCAGTCCCCAAGAGAATATTCCAATTCAAAAAAGATTGTATTTATTCATATTCATTAGGATATTAGGTCATTACCTAGGTCATAACAGTCGTTACAATCGTGTACGGTCGTAAAAATGCTGCAGCCGTGGTGGGACTATACAAATGACGGTGTGCCACCGGCATAGTCGCCCTTTTTCTCTTTCCATTCTCTCCCTTCGTATCTCCCCCGACATATCAACATCCAACAGTCTTCATGATCAAGTGTATATATATAGATCTGAGCTTTACTGCGGATTCTCTTCTGTCTTTACCAGCTAAACGTTTCCTTCGGATTCCAGCTCTCCTCGAACATTTGCGATACAAACCAAAGATCGTGCTCCCAGAGCGTTGACGCCGACCGCAGGTCCTCTGTTCCCATTACTTGTCAGCCCCGAATCATCAACAGCCAAGAGGTCATATAACCGCTTCTCGGGCCAGTATAATAAGATCCTCACCTCTCTCTTTGTATATTTGTCGCGTTTCTACGAGCAATTGTATCTCGTCGGGATTCAGCTCTCCCCATACGGCTTTCTTCGTATCTTCAGGCTCTTTCTCGTCCATCAGCGTATTAATGTCGCGTTTGTAGTAATGCCAATGACCCAGGATGACATTCGCCCCCTCTTGGAGTCTTTCGACAAACCACGGCAGGGTATACCGATGCGCCTATAGGTTTGGTCAGCTGGGAGAATTACTAAGTGGCATTGCCATTATTACTACTTACTCTATACTGGTTTTCTCTGGCATGACGTAGTCTATCGGCAGAGCTGACCGAAACTTCGTGGAGGAGCATGAATACGGTGAGGTAGATGGTATAGAAGTGGCGCGGGTTCTTGCTCGCCATCATTCTCCAGAGCCCTTCGAGCACCAGCTTTCTCACTGGCATGAGGAGCTGGTCATATCCGAGCGAATCGAACTGTGCTGGAATCATCCGTGGCGCGCATACCTTCCCATAGTACGGACACTCCGGGTCTTTTTCTGCTATCATATCGAGTTTATCATCGCCTACGATGAATGCCGATCCGATGGCGTTCCCTGTTTGAGAAGTATCAATTGTCCAATTCTACATATAGGAGGTGGCAGGCTACTAACTAATGGAAAACCAGACGGTAAAGTATTGATTAAGAAATATGTAAGGGTTCACGTCGTTTCCCTTGACTTGAGCTGGATGCGCCTCAAGTTTCCGGACGTATTCCAACCTATGAAGATATGCCTTCGGATTAGCTTCCGATAGACAACTCCCTGATCAAAGAGCACCATCATCGACAGAGACATCAAAGGGAATGGAGGTTATCCGGACGAGATCGGGAAGTAGTTACTCACGCAGCCTTGTATGTCTTCTGTACCAAGACATCGACACCAGGTTTTTTGGCATACTCGCGTATCGCCGCAAACTTGTAGTCATGCACATATTCTTTGTATTCATGAGCAGTCTTCCAGATATCTGCCAGGGCATAAGGCTCGATATCAGTTCTTCTCCTAATTCCCTCCGAATCAACCCAATATTTCCAAGTGGTATCGCCATCTTTAGGTATGAATCTCTTGACAGTTAACTGAAAAGGGTGTTTGGTGCAGCCAATGCTCAAGGATATCGTGCGAGCTTTTTCTCTAGTCCAGTCTCGCGGACCAAGATTCTTCATCTTGACTCCGGCCCACCGCTTCGTCAGATTGAGGCCACCTTCACGGAAGAGGATGATCTCGGCCAGCTTAAACCGCAGACATGGGTGCCTATGGATCACCTTCTTCGAGTCCAGGTTTATGTTGCGGCATGTTACGCACCACTCCCCTTCAGGGTTTTCCGGATCCGGTACACACTGGGCCAGAAGTGAGTGAATGATACCTTTGTAGCATAGCATGTGTTTGATGGCCGGCCTACCTTTATTTTCTGCATACGACATCGAATGCAGGCCTGCAATCAGCTCAGCAAATGACGAACATGGCCGTCGAATGAATCAGCAGAGGGCGGAAGAAGGAAACATTTACCTTCAACTTCCGCGTCTTACCCGCATTCTTACGAGCCTGGTCATCCAAACATCTTCGAGGTCGTTTCTGAGCTTGGGGCTGAGATGGTGAGCGGTTTTCGTCGGTTGCAACGTTATCTTGCTCCGGGGAAACGATATGCTCCCACTGTCCCTCTTCGACAAGCGCAGTGGTATTATTGCCGCTAAACAGATCGGATATCTGCCGGAGGCCGTCGTAGAAGACAGGATCGCTATCATCTATTGGAGGCTTCACCAATTCCTCTACAGGCTGCTCCACCATCTGCCACTCATCAAGTTGGATGTCATCCATTCTATTCTCCTCGGGTCCCCCTGGAATAGAGGATTCATCACCTAGAATCGGTCGGAGCTCCATGATCATGCTTGGGGCGCTCATGGCGTCTAGAGAGGAAGGTAGGGGATAGGCGCTATAACTCTGGGTCGTGATACCTGAGTAATCCACCGAATAATCTCTCGACAAGTTCTCATGCGGTGGATTTTCGTGTGTGGTGGGATAAAGGGCTGACTGGTGAAACATTGGAAAAGGCGGGCTGTTCAAGATTAACGGACCCGAATCATTGCGAGGCCAGTCGTACAAGCTCGGGTCTTGAGTTTGTGCGAGGCTAGAAGATAGGGTGAGGTGATTTCTAGGTCGAGAAAAGGTATCCGACACGATTAACTCTTCACCATAGTCAAGGGGGCCCGATGGGATGGAATGGTTCCATTTAGTCTCGGAATTATGGTGCCTAAAAGCTCCCAGCTCAACTGTCGATGCTGCGGCGGCGGTAAGAGAAGAGACAACGGCAGTCTCGGCACCGGTGCTTTGTATCTTCCTAAGCGAGTTTCTGGCCAATAACGATGATGACGGCGATGACGGTTTTGGGACGTATCCCTTGGACGTATTGGTCTTTTTGAACCGGGAGAAAGGGGAAGAACAACTGGGGCTATAGTTGGCGGGAGGAGGGGACCGAGGCCGCTTTCTCGTCTTACATGACGTGCGGTCAATTGACATAACCCCGGCAGGAGTCAGGCCGTGGGTCGATGGGGGATTTACGAGTGTGGAAACAGGCTGAAGGTCGGTTCCATTCATCATGGTCTCTCTATCTAACAATGACCTGATCTCATTCCCTAGGCTGACAACAACACGGCGGTCCAAACCCTGGGCGGGTGTGTGCGTGCGTATGTGCGTGGCTATCAGACTGCCGGTTTTCTCAGTGCTTCTCTGTACTGTCACACTTACCGTGTCGGACGGTGAATAAGAGTGGCGCAGGGATTAATCGTTGCTCTCAATTGGAAACCGGCGAAAATGACTGTGTAGCAGAATGCAGTACCAGTGGTAGGTATTTGCTGGGTTTGGTAATACAACAATATGCGTACGAGCTCCGCCCGGTCAGCTTGTTCTCGTTGCAGAAAAGATGCAGCACAACGGGTTCCTCAAGACTCAATATCTCAATCCCCTCACCGGATGTAAAAAATACTGTTGCTTTTGGACGATCCTCGATCCAGAACACCGCGTAGAGTCCCACCCGCGATGGCTCGAAGTTGTGTGATGACGATCTTGTGGCAAGACGGGTGTTGTGAGAAGTAAGCTAATGCATCCATCTTTGGAGGTGTGAATATACATAGGTAATACATGCCCAACCAACGAAAAGGGAAAAAATAAAAAATACCCCCCAGTTCACTCAGCCCCCTCCCAGTGGCCATCAGGCGGTCTGTAAAGGGCTAAACAATAATAATTCTAACCACACCGAGAAGCAAGGGGAGAAAAAAAGGAAATGTCAAGCCACCACCCAGTGCCAGCCACTTATATGTTAAAGTAAGGTAGGTAGGAGGTAGCTTTCCAATTTGCAATTCCCCTCGCCGGCTTGAAATCGGATTTCTACATGCTGTGTACCGTGGCCCCCAAACTTGAGTGCATAAATACATCCATACAATTTTGCAACGAATAAACTTAGCTGATACGCCTCATCGTACGTACAACGTATATACACGAGCACGCCCTACACGTCTTACACTATTCTGCAAAATTATTTTAAAGCCATACATCACATGAGAGCTGAACCGTCAGCATGACTCGTAATAGCAGCTAACCCGGTTCTACGGATTCACATTCATAGTTTTCCATCCACCAAACAAAATTGGTAGATGGACGGTCAAAGACAATCATACAAGATGGAACCATCTCAATGGCATTACTATTTCAATTTCGTCAAATTTTATCTTGATTCGCGCGAGGCGGGTTTGTTGCCGTTTTATACCGTAAGTAGGCGATTTTAAAAAGACGTAAGGTTAGCTACGATCTGCGAGCTCAGCCGTCACCTTCACCGGTTTCAATCAGGTCATGCTTTAACCTGGCACACGGCTCCCCTTCCACGATAGCCTCATGCGCGATCGACGCAGAACCGGCGAACCTGGGCCAATCGAATATCATTCCCTGCTAGGCGCAACCCGTGGGAAGCTGTTCCGGGACGTCCCTTTCCAATTAGTCGAGTTTTCCGGGAGAATCCTTATCCCATCTTGGTATTGCTTCATAGACAGGATGTCATTTCCGACTTTGCCGGTGCCGCGTTAGGCACAATGCCTCCTCAGGTTCGTGGGGGGAGAGAGGGAGAGATGGTGTGGAAAGCCGTGCCTTTAGGGTTCGTGCAATTTGTTTGGGCTGGGGAAGAACGGCTGCCGACCTCGAACGGTAAGAATCCCACTACACTAGGTCGATCTTATGACGTGAATATATTCATTCTGGAAGTCTGCACCCCCCCGTGGCTCATTATCTGATTGGAATCCCCGTCTTGATCAAGATAAGGGAATCGACGGGTGTAAACAAGATGCTTCCGACGTAGGTCGAACGAGACGTTACTTAACATATGTTGATTGCAAGCTCATCGACGAAGCTTGCCTTTTTGAAAATACCAATTTACCCTCCCGCTCTACTCACACTTCACACCATTCCCCTCCATCCCGTTACTCGCGGCGAGAGCCCTCCTTCTCGAAGGAATGGCTACAAATCTCTACAACGATGCAAGTTCTTTCCCGGGTATTGGCCCGGATGAGACCTGATGGGACCACAGGAACCGCCATTGGCCCTCAGTGTTGCCACATCTCTCCGCGCCTCGTTGCTATGCGTTGCTAGGCTATCAGGCAATTTTATGTTCATGCAAGGATGCGATGTTTTCTTGTCTATTGCCAGAGCTCCTACGTTCGAGGAAGTAGGGAGCCCACACAAGCCAATAGTACGTAGCTTAGAATGTTAGGTACCTAGTCTTGTGTCATAATTAATTAAGTCGTTCTCTCTGATACTCAAGAAGAACGACCAAGTAGTTCTTGTTGTTATAAGTCGCCAGCATGCTGAAGACCGTCCCTCCTCGAGATCACATCTAAACTTCAGCTACTCGTATAATTTCAAGGGGAAGAAATATGACAGCTCACATACTTGCGCCCGCCTCTGAAAGCCTTACAGGCCTGCAGCTCCGGGTGCATCGTGAGGAGCATGGTCCTGCTGCGGAAAACTTGTCCCGGCGCCAAAGCATCATTCCTCAGCCACCCCTGGGGTTCCCTGTCTTCGTGAATGGTCCAATGAACTGGTCCGGACTTGACCCTGACGAGACCCAGGTACATGTCTCTAACTTAGGTGACTCTGATGTAGCCGAAATAGGAGAGTCCTTGCATTTGTTTAATAGTAAGTTGGATCTGGTATTGGGCCTAATCCATTACATCCAACTAAACGTCAGTTAGAACTCGAGTTAGATGGGGATGAGGTAAATCGAGAGCTATTTCCTTTACCGAGCCTTCGAGGTCGACTTGAACAATGCGCACTTGAGGTACATCGTGGCTGTGGGATATGCATTATTCGTGGACTGAACCCGAGGTGGTTCAGCATCGAGGATAACATCATTGTCCTGCTTGCTCTTGCTAGTTATGTCGGAGACCAAAGAGGAGTTCAAAATTCCAAAGGTGACATGCTATGTAAGCCACGAATGTTTCAGATTGGTCCTGTTCCTTGCTGATATAAACGGAAGCCCACGTCATCGAGTCAAAATCTTGGACTGTGCCCAAGGACAAGCGTCACGGTATACACACCAACGACAGCCTTGTAAGTAAACGACTCTCTTGATATTCGAAATGAGAAAAAGATAAGAAAGAAGGGTGTCACAGCCCCATGCTAACAATTATCAGCCTTTCCACAACGATATGGGATGTGAAATCCTATCCATCCAAGTCCGGGATCGAGCCGAAGCCGGCGGATATACGTGTGTGGCGTCCATGGCTGCTATCTATAACGATCTGCTACAGTCTAATCCCCGGGTCCTGCATACTCTAGCTAAGCACAATTGGCCGATCCAAAGGTGAGTAACCCCTTATGATCCCCTATCATAAAGTAAGAGACAGGCCCTTTCAAAATACATTATGGCTTACACCCCGCTCAGTAGCTCGAAAACAGACCCCCCTTTCGTCCTATGCCCGCTTCTAGAATTTCATGCCGACAACCTATTGATTTCGATGGACCCCGCTCGCATCGGACCTCATCCTCTGAGTCGCAACGGCTCGATTCCACACCTTACACTTGATCAACAAGAAGCTCTCGCTGTGCTCCAGCAAGTGGCCCGGAAGCATCAATTACGGCTTGAAACCCAGCCCGGTGACATCATTTTCATCAACAATCTTAGCCTTCTACATTCTCGAGAGTCATACAGAGACAGCGTTTCTTCATCGAGACACCTAGTACGACTCTGGCTTCGAAATACGCGACTGGGATGGGCCATGCCTCCTTCCATGAGGATGCCGTGGGACGCTGCCTTCGGAGAGAAGGCTAGGAGGGTTATCAACAGGAATTATCCTATTATGCCGATGCCTGAGTACATGGAGTGCAAATACTCGAATGGTACTGCGGCATTTGTTCCTGATGACGATATCGAAGATGACAAGGACGATGGTGGCAAAGGGTGACACGCATTCGCAGTCCAGCTCGCGCTCATAGAAACTGTTTCTTTCCTTGACCAGGCACTTCAAAGCACAGGTTCTCTGTATGGGCGAGCTGCCATCCCACCTTATTATAGTTTTATGGATGGTCTATGAATTACGATATAGAATATTGGAAAGACAGTGGCTTTTTGGCCTAAGGTTTTTGCCGAAATATTAATTCGCCGTCGGTGGATCTACTGCTTCGGTTATTTTAAGTATAGACGTAGGTTAGTGGTTTTGCTTTTTGATGGTTTTATAACTTTGTAATTTATTCATATTTGTTCTATTGTTTCCTTCTGGCATCAGACTAGTGTGACTAGCTTTTCTGTTGTGAATTAGATAAATAGGTAACGTATCAACGAAACCGCAACTGCTCTGTTATTGAAGCGCTTGGGATGTTTCGATGACAATCATTATTGTGACGGGGCTTGACAGCTGGATGTGAGATGTTTACCATATGGTGCCCATTCAATTGTCGATCTCGATACGGGGGAAAGGAGTCTCATAGAGCTTGACTTAGGTCATTGACAAAAGCATATAGAACCTGTCGTTGTCTCCGATGGCGATACTACTTTATGAATGTTCATGATCATATATGGATTTATTTGAAAATGAACTGGCTAGCCTATGTGTTTCTTTGCATTAATACCTAAATGTGTCTTGCTTTTTGTAGATTAGGGAGGTTGAAGCTCCTCCTTTGATGTCGTACTCAGTCAGGTACTTCAAGGCATAGACTACATGTAGGTAGCCTACGTAAGAAATGACTGCAAAGTGGCGGGGTAGTGGGAGTGAGAAACAGGCTATCCTAAAAGTTATCTCAGGATGTATTGATGTTTTAAAATGATTACCAATATTAGAAGCACACAGTATTTACAAGAGCTATTTTAGTTTGTTGAGTAGTGAATTTTGCGTTGGACTTGTTGGAACAACAGTACTCTACGGAGAACTCACGGAAATAATCATCGGCGGTTTCCAATCTCTAAAACAACGCACAGCTGAACAGATGCAATAAAGCTTTTATTGCAGGACGGATCAGGACGGACCCGGGGTGCGGCTGTAGTCGAAGATCTTGCCGCTGACGTAGGAATAACCCGGAGAAATCATGTCGATGCCGGCTAATCAAGTCTATCGACGAGCCGCAGACCGATGATAAGGAGTCCTATTCTTTTATCAAGGCCGTGTATCATACAAAATAAGAAATTCCATGTGCGCGGTAGGACTAGACAAGCGAAACCCGCATAACCTTCACTGCGAGATGGACAGGGAAGGCGTCGAATCGCTCTGCTCAAGAACAATCATAGAAATAGAAAAATTCTTATTAGGGTGTTACGGATGAGTCTATCACTTCTCCTGAAAAGAGGAGAAGTAATTGAGTGACCTTTGTTTCAAGTGTAAAATTGTCTTTTTTTTTTTTTTTTTTTTTTCGTTGCTTGGCTTGGCTTGGCTTTTGCTTTGCTAGCAAGCCCTTCCCATATCACGAAAAGAAATAATATCGCAACTGTTAGATTGAGCATAGGTACGTATCGACCTATGCTCTACATATCTGATAATAAGGTTACATACATAGAAGAACTACAATCGTCAATTGCTATTTAGATAGTTTGCGCGCAATATATTTTGCCATCATTGTGTAGGGGGAATCGATGATCATACGAAGTGGGTAAAGGAGGATTGTAAATCGCGGAAGATCGCTATTATCCCGTGCTATTCATTGCCTAGATGAGACACCAAGCATCCGAGAAGTCCCACCGAGAAGTCCAAGACTGACGTGACCGACTTTACTGTACCGTAGTATGGAGAATGATGATTAAGGTAGGTAGCTATGTAATTACCTCGGTTTGTTTCGAGGATACAGAATAGGCTACTTAGCTAATGCAGATGCAGCCGTAATAGAAGCAATAAGAAGGGGTCTCTTCCTGGACTATGGTCTTGCCAAGAGGCAAGCAAGAGCTCTCAAGAGTTTCACAATTGACCGGATTGGTTACAGATCGTAAGTATACACACTATTACATACACGCATAGGTACATACCTACCGTAGGCAACCTTGGAACATTGAAGTTATTGGCGTCTCGGCTGGTGGATCTGCGCCTTAACAGCATGAGATAGTATATACAACCGAGGTGTGGGCATTCAAGGCGGATGGATCAATACTAGGCTAGTATCTATTGTTAACGCCTGATGAACAGCATTGCTGCGCCTCATTGGAGATGGGGCTAACAAACTACGGTACTGTACAGAGGCCCACTAAAGTTAAGAACCCTTTTTAGATTCTCGGCAGGCACTGCTGGCCAATCCCCTGAGATCGACAGGTACGATAAATAGCGTCAACTCAAACGAGTGTTACCTTGAATACGAGCGAATGACGGATTTGTATTAACCCAAATGCATAGAAGTTGAATAGGTGTGTATTTTGTTATTTTGCAGAATATATGTAGTATATTAGCGGCATTTGTGGCGGATACAAAACAAAGTCCTATATGAGTTTACCTACCTATGTACTTGCATACCTAAAGCTTACCTATGGTAGAGGACACAGATGATGATTGTCATAAATTTGAAGGTAATCACATGCATTGTACAAAGTATCTGTTCGTTGGAAATACCGTAGTTAACCCCTAGCACAAGAGAAGGGCACTGTAACAAGTTGGTCAGCACCTTGTTCAGAAGTCGAGAAGCCCCTGGATACCCCCTGTTCTTCTACCCGCAAAAACCCCAGTATTAACTAATCTACATCGGTCTTTTTGCTATTAGCTGCAGCCAATCAGCAGCTCTAATTCAGAAGCTCCATTGATCAGAACCAGTTTTAATCTCTCCAGTCGAACCAGGGACCCTTCTCCTTTACTGATATCTCGTACTATTTTTCTCCTTCGCTCTCCCTTCGTTTTTGTCTGAGTCCAGGTCTTTCATCTTTCATGCCACATCTTCCCTCTCTAATAGCTCTCTTTTCTAGCCTTTGTAATTAGGTGGCATTAAGGGGAAGGACATAGTGTCCAGTCGTTCCAACTATACACACTCCTTCAAACAGTTATTTCTTACGCTCACTTACTCGCATTATTTGCATTGCTTAGTCCAAATATCAGAAGGAAAGAAAAGCAAGGGGAAGGGAAGGCTATTTCGGAAACATCCCTACGTCATTACATCTTCGCACACATCAAATTCCAAAGTAGCCAAAGGTTCATCACTCAGTCTAACCTTGCTCAACGGTATCACTAAACCGACGAGAGATCCCGGAGATCGATATTAATCAGAAATAGCAAGATGGGTTTCTTACAGTCAGCTCTCACCACATCTCTGCTGCTTGCCAGCAATGCTGCAGCCTTAGACCCTATTGTCATGAAGGTTAGTGTATTTGGACTCTTGGGAAAGATGGGAGACAGCGAAGTATAAATCTAACTTGTCTGCTATAAATAAGGGAACCAAGTTCTTCACCAAGAATGGCGAGCAGTTCTTCATCAAAGGTGTCGCTTATCAACAGGAAGCCGGTGGCGGGCCTGGCGGCAGCACGGACTCCAAGAACAAGTACGTTGACCCTCTGGCCGACGTCAAGGTTTGCCAGCGTGATATCCCATTACTGGAGAAGTTGGGTGTCAACACTATTCGGACGTACGCCATCGACCCTAAAGCCGACCACAGCGAATGCATGTCGATGTTAGACAAGGCTGGCATCTATGTTGTTGCCGACTTGGGCGAACCTGCCCTCTCCATCAACCGTGAGTCTCCGGCCTGGAATGTTGAGCTGTACGAACGATACAAGGGCGTTATCGACAATCTTGGCCAGTACGACAACGTCATTGGCTTTTTCGCTGGTAATGAAGTCACCAACAACAACACAAACAGTAAGTAACCTTTGCGATATCCAATTGGACCTGGACTGGACTTGCATCAAGTACAAGGTTCATCAAAATGATTCGGCCTGGGTGCAAAAAGTCGGCCGTAATGCTTTTGAGCGTCACTGACTCGGACGTTATAGCTGATGCCTCGGCCTACGTTAAGGCTGCTACTCGAGACATGAAGAAGTATATCTCGGACAAGATGGCCAAGGGTGGTCGATGGATGGGTGTTGGATATGCCGCCAATGATGATGCTGAGATCCGTATCAACATGGCTCAGTACTTCAACTGTGGTGACCAAGATAGTGCTATTGACTTTTGGGGTTACAACATCTACTCGTGGTGTGGCAAGAGCAGTTTTACTGAATCTGGCTATGATGTTCAAGTCAAGTTCTTCTCCAACTACTCTGTTCCGGTTTTCTTCGCCGAATATGGTTGCAACACCGTTGGTGGCGCCGAGGGTCGTCTCTGGGATGACACGACAGCTCTGTACTCTGACGAGATGACCGGTGTTTTCAGCGGTGGTATTGTGTACATGTTCCATGAAGAGGAGAACGATTATGGTAAGTGATTCCTGGTATATCTCGATAGGTGATCGCGGTACCTAACAGATTTTCGCAGGCTTGGTAAAGGTTAGCGGCAACACGGCAACTCCCATGAAGAACTACAAGGTCCTGCAGTCGAAGCTTGCTGATGTTAAGCCGTCGTCAACATCTATGGGCTCATACAACCCCACGAACTCTCCGGCTGCATGCCCCGCCATCTCAAAGAACTGGAAGGCTGCGTCGGTCCTCCCACCTACTCCGGACAGCGATCTATGCGATTGCATGTACAACTCCTTGTCCTGCGCCCCTGTGGATGACCTTGATGAGAAGGACTACGGCGACATCTTCGGTTACATCTGCAAGAACGACGCAGCTGCTTGTGCCGGCATCAAGCAGGATGCCGAGACTGGTGTCTACGGCCCTTACGGCATGTGTAACCCTAAGCAGCAGCTTGGACACGTTCTCAACGCTTACTACACTAATCAGAACAGCGCCGCTGATGCCTGTGATTTCAATGGAGCTGCTCAGGTCGTTTCCGCTAAGACTGACTCGAGGTGAGTACATCACAATTCCAAATATTAACGGATTAGGGCTAACGTCTAGCAGCTGTGAAGCATCTTTGGCCAAGGCTAATTCCGCAGTCGCGGTTGCTGCTACTGCTACTGCTGGTTCGGCCAGCGGCTCATCCACCGGCGAGTCTAGTGAGAATGCTGCTGCTCCGGCCACAGTTCGCATGACTCCCTTCATGACCATGGGCGATATGGTGATTAGCCTCTACGTGTTGGTAGCTATGGGCGTTGGTGCCGGCATGGTTATGTTGTGAGATGGTATGATCTGGTTCGATGTACTTTTCTGAATACCGTTGGCAGTGTAGAACAGTTGAGGTAGCTGGTTAAAAGTCATGCTTCAATTGGTCAGGTATTAGACTTTCGTAGATATTCGTTGTGCAGTTGGAATAGATAGGCCGGGAGGCCCGGTCACGGCTCATGGAGATACTGGTGTTTTGACCTAATGCTACTTTATGAGAAGCCCGCTGTATTCTAATTAATTAATAGTAACCGTATTTTGTCCGTACGTCGCTTTGTCGGGTCCTTTTTGCGATGTCGAGCGCTCTTAACATGTTGGCATGTCGTAACACCTGATTAATGGTATTTGGTTTGTTGTTGTGAGACTTTTAATAACCTTCCACTGTGTATTCGTGTAATCGTAAACAGGTATGGATACCATGGATGGCCATTCGTTCACCTCCATTGAACAACACGCTGATGGTTGTGAATTACTATAGCAGCTGAGCTCTAATATCTCAACAGGCACCGTACATTTCGGCAATCCATCCCCCAACCTTTTCTGCGATGGCCTCACTATGATCTAGGTTTCATGTTAGTTTTCTCTATAACTATGCGCTCTAAAGCATTTGCAGCCACTCACTTATACAGAAAGCATGTGGAATGTTGCCCTCGTCAACTATTAGTCGCGTACGTTCGACCTGCTTCTCTCTCATCCGGATGAACTCGTCTCGGTAGTGGCTCGCAACCCAATGATCATGTTTACCGAAAAAGAAGAAGAACTTGGGTATAACTTTGTGGTGAGTCTCAGCATCGTGTACTATCTCCCATAGCTCTTCATCCCAACGGTCTTCTCCTATGACCTCCATCTCGTCCATGCCCATGTGCAGCGCCTGCCACACGCCATCCCGGCTCTTCAGCCAACGCGTCGTTACTTCTGCCGCATGAGGCGGGAATCCCATAACATTGCGGACGATCCAGTGAAGCGTACTTTGAGGAGCAAGATGGAGGAACGTCTGGGCGATGCGATAGGCGTTGTCACCAAGCACCGGTGTCCGTCGTAGTAAGTCGAGTTTTTGTCCGCTCAGTGAGCTCGATATGTGGTGGATAGTTGGGAACAAGAGTATGCCAGAAGTAAGATTTACATGTGGAGCCAGATCTTGGTTCTGGAGTAGTCGGTGGAATAATTCAAGAGCAATGTATGCGCCTACAGAGTGCCCGATGAGGAGGACCTCGTCGTATGGACATCCCGAACGTGGCCCCAATTCGACACGTAGCTTCCTCAGCGTAGCCAGAGTATGCTGGATCTGATGTTCTAGGTTGTAGGGTTTTCTCTGGGCCGTAAAAGCTTCATGGTCGTTGTCATTAAAACCTGCTAGATCCTGACCATAGATTTGAAAACGGTTATTTTGAAGTGATTCTATCTCATCTATGACCCTCCGAAGAGTAAGGAAGAAAGGTTCGTAGTAATCAATGAGGCCAGGGTTCCCGGATATGAAAAAGACGAGGATATCACGAGACTCCGAGGTGCCGACTGTCTTGCCTTGGGGTAGTCTGGGAGGATACGATAAAAAATGAGTAGTGGTCATTGTCATAATGAAGAAGGTGGTCCTGACGATATGAGCTCCGCGCCACAGCTCACAACAAAGACAGACCAGCGTCAGCCACATACAGTGTGGCACATTATTTTACCCGAGAATATCCCAAAGCCATACATTAGGTACATGTATGTAGTAATAAATCGGGCTGTTCGGGTTGTACGGTGGGCTGTACCCACAGTAAATAGGCAGCGAGGCACCGAAGGTTTATACACTGTATTTTGAATTCTCAATCTGGTCTCGTGTCACCATGGATTGCCCTGTCTGCCTGTCTACTCTGTCCACATGGACGTTTAAACTTGTAAACTTGAATACAAGTTACCATCCTGATTTGATCAGGTACCAGAGACTGATTGGCCTGGTAGGTGTGCGCATGACCCTGTGTAAGTAAGCAACAGACCACGATTCAGGAAACCAACCGAACCGGGGCTAGGCTGCGGCTGTCACCCTAAAACAAGGCCCCCCTCAGCAACAACATCATCGTCATCTATGGATATTATGTTAGAACCCGAGCACGGAGAGCCCGGGTTTAATACATAACTAAAAGTACTACAGCAAACCACCTTCGAGTTCCGGATTACCACTATCTACCTGGGTATCTAGTCGCCTATCGTCCTATTTTTTTATGTTAGGAAATTGTATGGATCGGCTTATAGGACGTACCATGGATGTTTAAACGACCGAGCGGTACGTTTCGTCATTGCCCATCGTTTATCGGATGTTGATACGCTATGTCTAGCGATTGCATCTTTTCTCAAGAGTTCAACCTAATAATCTCCAAGCTCATTCCTGACCTGACCTGACTTGACTTGGGCTTGATCCGCTCTTATCCCGTGTCGCATCGCATCTCACCTCGGCATTGGTCTATTACTACACACCTCTACCTACATAACCTACATGTAGGTACCGACCACTACACGTATGTATGTACATACATACCTTTTTTTGCATACAGATTGCCCTAGAATGCCGCTGTGTATCCGCTAACCTAATGCCTTTGTTCCATTTTAGTCTACCTACCGTATATCGAGTCACGCTTCCCTGCCCGTGAGCCCACTTCGTCTGTTCACTCAGACACACATGCGTGTCGTCGTATCTTTATCCAGATATTATCCTCTCTTTATAATGCTACAATGTTATCTGCTATACTTCAACATGGATTTTAAGCTCTGACGATGTATTACCTGCGTTCCTAATTCGAAAAGAATAGAGCCGGTAAATAGTTGGCTCCGCACGAATTTCCCTACCTTCCTGCGTTTCATCCTATCATATCCTAAATATTTCGGTATGCCATTTCATATTGCATTAGCTCACGATGGGAGATTGCATTTTCGGTCTCGTAACGGAGCCCGAGAATCTTAACAGCTTAGAAATAATGTCTGCTGTTAGGCATACTTCTCTGCTTTCTTATCTTCGGACGCCTGCCTCTTCTCTCTGCTCTATGCTGACTCTTTGTCTGCCTCTTACTCTAGCATGCCGAGACAAACCTCAAACTGGCTACGCTGGTGACACTCGGCTGCGATACTGCTTCGGACTGTAATACTTCCCGCCGTTTCCCGCCCTTGTCGACTCGCCGAACTCCCTTGTGCCTCCACCGTCCACTCCCCCACCGATCTATACTGCTTGCTCTCTGCCGCGCCGCACCGTATCGCCATGACTACTGCTGAACTGAGGCAGCGTCCGCCGCCTCCGGATATTGCCCCGGAACCGAACCTGACGGCCGGTGCCACCAACCCGTCCCCAGATCCTAATGGCGCCCACCCGGCGGGCAAAGCAAAATACGGCCGTTTTAGGGCATTCCTTCGTGCCGTCTCGTTCTTTATATACTTTGCAAGCGGCTGTCTAACGTATGACTCTATTAATTTTTTTCTTTTTTTTTTTTCTTTCTTTTTTTTTTTTTTTTTGCTAATCACTGCGAACATTTATTCTGACAGGTATACAGCATACACATTACCCAGTTCCTCGGCGCCCCTCTATACTACATCAACCGCGACCTCTACTATGCTTACATGTCTTTGACGAAGGCTTCTTTTGGCCTGCTAATAACTACCATGACCCAATGGTGGGCTCCAACCGTCATAAGAATAAGCGGTGATTCCTCTGTTGCTGGACAGTTCAGTGTGACGCCGGACGGCAGGGTTGAATGTGCCTTTCCGGAGCGCATGGTTATGGTCGCAAACCACCAGGTCTGGAACAAGCACACGATCTCCGTCGAGGAAAGTAAATGGCTGACAAAACTGCTTTTTGGCAGATTTACACCGACTGGTTGTACCTATGGTGGGTTGGCTATACGAACAATCCTCAGATGCACGGGCATATCTACATTATTCTGAAGGAATCACTGAAATGGATTCCTATCATCGGACCGGGCTGCATGTTTCTTGGGTTCATCTTCATGTCCCGAAAGATGGCCGTCGACCGGCCCCGCCTTGCTCACAGGCTTGGCAAGCTGAAGACACGGCATACGGACCCCGATGGTAATCGCTATCTGAACCCGATGTGGCTTCTCCTTTTCCCCGAGGGTACTAATTTATCTACGAACGGCCGAAACAAATCAGCCAAGTGGGCTGCCAAGACGGGTTTGCGAGATATGGAGCATATGATGCTGCCCAGAAGCACTGGAATGTTCTTCTGCCTCAATGAACTGAAGGGTACGGTAGACTACGTATACGACTGCACTGTGGCATACGAAGGCATCCCGTGAGTGCTAGACCCCGTTTGTATATGCTGTCTTTTGTTGCTAGCACTAATCGGATGACCTGTGGTTTAGTCGCGGAAAATATGGTGAAGACTACTTTACCTTGTCAAGCACATACTTCCAAGGGCGACCTCCTAAATCTGTAAACTTCTACTGGAGGCGCTTCGCCCTGGCTGACATGCCTTTGGACAATCAAGAGGAGTTTGACAAATGGCTTCGCGAACGTTGGTACGAGAAAGATGCCCTGCTTGAGCAGTATGTTTCAACAGGCCGATTCCCGGCGAATGGGGCAGGTATCAAGGGGCATATCGAGACAGAGGTTCGAACAAAGTATTGGTGGGAATTTGTCAAGATATTTGTCATGCTTGGTGCGTTTGGGATGATATTCAACTTCATCCTTAGAACGTTCCGCATTCTCGCCCGCAATTAATAGATTTTTGGCAAATGCCTGCTTTTTAAACCAATAAGCAAATTGCATTGGAACGTTATAAGCGTTGGCATCTCATACGAACAGAAAAAAACAAGAAGAGGAACAGTAAAGCTAGGAGATGGATTTGATCTAGATACCAATGACGATAGATTATCGAACGATGCGATGAAGAATGTGTACCTAGGTATATACAGTACTAGGTCAGATTGATGATAAAATATTGCATAGTAACAGGAGTGCATCGTTCCGTTCCTTACATATTTCTTAGTCTAGCTGCCAATGGCGCACCTTGAGATATTACGTAGCCGAACGTGTTTTGCTTCCGCATACCTGAAGTATCCAGGTAACCCTACCAAGTTAGGGGTTCTCTTGCGAATCGTCGGCCACCACAGAGACGGTACTAACTGTCCGATGTTGGAATCGGCTGCCTCGTAGTCCCATTAGATTAGTACAATGTTCCGGAGATACGTTGTAAAGCAGTAGACATCCTTCCCGAAAAAGATGTAGGTATATTGTTGCTAAGTAACAGGCATACATTTTAGACTCTTGGGAAATGCTGACTTGGTTATTACGCATGCGGACAGGTTGGCTAAGTGCCTAAGGAACCTGGTAGTCGCTTGTGTTGCGCAAAGGCAGTAAGTATGATCTAGAGAGAGTTGTTCTACAGGATATGCTGCTAATGATGATATATCTGTTACGCGTATCAGTGTTAGACGGAGCAGGTAACGACCCTAGATCTTAAGAGGGAGAACCTTTGTGTCTATTGAACAACACTATTGAGGTGAACTGAGGAAATCAAACTGTTTTCATAAACTTTTACGTCATGTCCAGAGGACTGACCAGAATATGTCCTTCTTTAGGACAACTCAACTTCACGCCGAGTTCTTGCACTTTCTTTAGTCGCTTCAATGATTCGCAGGACGTCTCTCGCCTGAGACGCTGGCACAGGTATGTCTTGTTCGCGATTCCGAATAACGGCATCTCCCCAAAGCTCGTAGATCTTGCTATAAGTTTCGGGCTCGACATTTGGGCATTCTCGCTCGAGCATGGTGCCGTTATCGCTAACGAGAGTGAGTCTCCCGTTCCACTCCGGGCTCTCGCGTCCGAAGTTAGCATCGTTCGTCTTCATTCCTGACTTGAGCTGAGGTTCCTGCGGGTCCAGGCCATCCTTGCGATAGCTACCCTTGGTACCCCTGATCCAGAATCTCGGCTGCCTCGTTTCGGCGCTTGCGACGGCGATGCGCACAAACGCGATGAGCCCGTCGTCGTAGAACAACTGCGCTGTGACGCTGTCTGGTTCAAGGTCCGGATGCTGGGGTCCTGACAAGAGGCCATCCCGCTGACTGACGAGAGTGGCGAAGACGCTTCGCGGCATTCCGAATAGCACGTAAACTTGGTCGATAAGATGGGTACCTAGATCATAGAGCGCCGAACCGCCCTGGTCTATCCCGAGGGAACCCTTCCAGCTGGAAGGTTTATCTAGTCGGAAGCGGTCGAAGTGCGTCTCAAACTCGACGACCCGACCGAGAGTGTTGCCATCAGCCAGCAGCTTCTTCACCGTGAGGAAGTCGCTGTCCCATCGACGGTTCTGGTAGACGCAGATCAAGCGGCCCGTCTCTCTGGAAAGGTTGATTAGAGCATCCGCCTCGGCAGCAGTAGGCACAAACGGCTTCTCAACAAGGACGTGCTTTCCAGCCTGCAGTGCTTGCTGGGTGAAGGAGAAGTGCGTCTGAGGGGGAGTGGTGACGATGACTACGTCGAGATCTTCGTCAGCGAGGAATTGGTCTAGAGAAGTGAAGTGTTTCGCATCAGGATGGTCGCGTGGAGCTGAGGCTGCTGACTGATTGGGGTTGCGCTGTAGGATAGAGTGAAGTTTTAAGGTGGCTGTAGTTGTGATGAATGGGATGTGGAATATAGTGGCGGACAGTCTAGAGGACAGGTAAATAACAGATATTCCAAGGGGGTATGAATGAACACTTACCCATATCCAATTACGCCGACGTTGAGTATCGATTTAGAGGTTGAGCCGGCCATTGTGTAGCCTTTTGAACCTTTTCCGCAAAGTATGCGAGTTTGAGATTTTGTTTTTAACTTGGAAGAGAATGAGATGGCGGCCCCTTTTTCTTTTGAACGGCCTTTTAAGGATGAGAAGATTAAGTTATTTAAGAAAGGATTAGATTTGACCTACCTACGACTCACCTTTATATACCTGTGTCCAGCCGGTTTCGAGCGGCCTGTCTACTAACTTATTTTTCATTCTCACTCATTCAAGGCATGGCATGAGAAGGAGATGGGTGGATGGGTGGCGGAGAAGAGCTCACGATATTCAACTGGTTCAACTGGTATAGTTACCTATTTTGACAATTTGCGGGGCCGAATAGTGTCGTTTTACGTACTTTTTCGACTTTACTATGGCAGGTTAAGTATGTACTTAGCGTATTGACTATAATGACTACTGTGAACTTAAGTCTCCATTTAGGCATACTCCTAAACCCTGTATTTAGATTTTGAGTATGGGTTATTGGATTACATACATGTAAGTATACGTACCTACCTACATAGTACGTATGTATGTAACCTATATGTACCTACCTGCCTACCTCCCTGTAGTGGGGGGCCAACACAAAGATTAGGTAGGTATTGCAAATTAGTAAGCAAACTGGCCCGCTTAGGACTGGGTGCTTTAAGATAATTTTTCCAACTACATCATCACATGGATACCTACTGTTGACTCTTCTTTCTTCCACCCCCCAAAATAACTTGGAGAGGTGAAGCTATAATCCACGCCCACTCTACGGGGCTCTGCTGCCGGATTTAGAGGAGGTATTTCCTGATTGATCATGGGGTGAGCCGGCGGCATAAGGAATTTCTCGCAACAGTCTGCTCGATTTCGTATTTAACTTGGGGGTGAGGGAGAAGTAATGTCAAGAGTGATGATACATGTGCTTCATATCCACCTCTTATCTACAACATCATTTACCCGTCTGTACGAACCATGCGATCCATTACGACCTTGAATAGTTTGTTCATTCGCCACTACATCGTCTCGCATTCTCTCGAGGCGCGAATCGCGACGGGCGATAATAATTATAACAAGCGAGGGGTCTTTTGTAAACGATAGGACCCTGGCTGATTTATTGTCGGTCGAGATATTGATATAGGTTTTGGGTAGAACTATGTCTCGACCGAGCATACCTGGTGGCTGTCGACGTCTGCCCTTCCGATTCTCCCAAAGTTCGCGGTTATTCTCGCTTACACCCTGCCGCCGCCAGATCCTCGATGTCTCCACTCTCCCCGATCGCATTTTACCTAAGTACAAGCAGAGCTCGGCATCTTCTCTACTGTCTCTACATTGGCCAGAGCCACCGCGGAATATCTTGATCATCCCGAAGCTTCACGCCCCAAAAGTTACTCTTTCTGCTGCCTCCTTTGCGAATCACATCCACAGCGAATACCCCAACTTGAATCTCATCTTCGAACGTCAGGTTGCCTCCGCCATTCACGAGTCGTTGCCCTTTCCTGTCTACACCTCCGATCCGGGCCAGTTCCCTGGCAAGATTGACCTAGTGACCACTTTGGGCGGCGATGGAACTATCTTGCGAGCAGCTAGCCTCTTTAGTCTCCATGCGTCCGTACCCCCGATATTATCCTTCAGCATGGGGACGTTAGGCTTCTTGGGTGAGTGGAAGTTTGAAGAATATAAGCGTGCATGGCGCGAAGTATACATGAGTGGCAGCCGTGTTACCGTTACCGACTTGCAGGACCCTCATACGCAAGTCGCTACCCAAGGCCGGGAAGACGGGGATGAGGGACACCTTTGTAGTAATTGGGAAGGCGTTCGTGGCAAGAGCATGGGGCTCGCTCGGTCTAGCAAGATTCTTCTGCGCCATCGGCTGAAAGTTGGAGTTTACGATGCTGCGGGTATCAACATAAATGAGCAACTCATACCAACCTCCACCGCCGAGCCACAGCAGCCCATCCCTAAGATGCCTCTTGGTTTCGAAGGCGTTGGGTTAGAGGAACAGGCTGTGTCCCGACAGTTCCACGCCGTGAATGAATTGGTCATTCACCGCGGCCCAAACCCTCACCTTGCCATCATCGACGTCTACGTCAACAACCATTTCCTGACAGAGGCGGTGGCGGACGGAATTTTGATCAGTACCCCGACGGGATCCACAGCTTACTCACTATCTGCCGGCGGGAGCATTATGCATCCCTTGGTCAAGACGTTGCTGATCACTCCAATTTGCCCTCGTAGCCTTAGCTTCCGGCCCCTTGGTCTTCCCCTGAACACCAAGGTCGTTCTCAAGCTGAGCGAGAAGAATCGCGGGCGCGAACTCGAAGTAAGCATCGACGGTAAGCGGAGAGCTGGAGTTACTATTGGAATGGAGATCCGTGTCGAAGGTGAGACTGTCGGTCGTACCTCTGATGGTAGCTGGGCTGGAGGAGTACCTTGCGTTATTCGGTCTCCCACCAAAGGTGATGGCGAGCGGGATGGGATTGCTGAGGATGATGACGGGTGGGTTGGGGGATTGATCGGTCTGCTCAAATTCAACTATCCATTTGGTGAGGGGCAATGATGTCCAATGTCACGCCAGGGACACATAAGAGATCAAGTCTGGATGGATCATTGGTGGTGAGTCTACATTAAGTTTCCGTAGAGGCCTAAACGAGGTGTAACTGGTTCTAGATATTATGCACCGTCTCCTCGTACCTCGTATTTTACGAATCATCGGCTAAGAATCCATTTTTTCGCGTAGAATTGGACGTACACGAAAGGAAATTCATACAAACCTGCCTAGATTCGAACCAGCACTATCATTGATGCTCTTTTTGGTTGTCTGGTATTATCATGTATATACCAAACGCAACCCCAATTAACCACGGTCGCGTGTCATGTAAACCTCGCTATAAGGTAAAGGGCAATGCATTTGTCTACGTAGAAATCATGGAGTATTACGCGAGGTAGCTCATCATCATTAGGCTAGTTGCTCTCCCGAGGTATATATGCACTGCAATGTGCCCTTGTATGTTTGTACGGGTGCTTGCCAAATCTGTACCCGGAATCTGCACTCTCTCTTCGAGGATTGCCTGGTTACCTGTGACATGAAGGTGCCCTGCATGTTAGAGCGCCTCGGCTAGGTATCTTCCTAATCACATGCACTAGACCGTCCTAATATACCATATGGTTTATTTTGGCGGCTCTAATCTAAATACCCTTTTTCCTGGAGTGACGTGCCGATATGCGTCGCGGCGGCTTGCAAGGCAGACTTCTTAGATTTCAGCGATGCCTGCTTGGACGAATTCAAGATATCCTTTGCATTCGCACGCAGATAAAGTTGAGCTGTTTCTTTCCAGAATGTCGTCACACTCGCGGAGGTGGTGGTATCCTGACCGGTACCCTGTGGGCTGGTGGCGTTGATCCAGGGTAAAAGGGCATACTGCATAGTCCAGGTACGTACATCGTTATTGTACTTAGCTGACTGAGCCTTGTTCTCATAATCCTCCCGACCTGGTTCGTTGTACCATGGCTGCTCACAGAGAATCATGGACTGGATGCTGACAAGCACTTGGAGCAGCGTAGACTGACTGGCTCTCCAGGGTTCACCAGACCACGTGCCAAGCAAGGAAAGACATACTGTTTACCTCCAGTGTTAGCAACGTTTTACTATCCGCTACGCATATTGCGAGTACTCAGTCTATCGAAGCGAAGATTAAAAGGGGCAACGGAAGCAGATAGCACCTACTTTTACCATCTTCATACAAGTTCGGGTTGAACCGTGTCCTACCACCGTTTGTAGTTCTGAATTTCATCTTGGGCGGGGAATTGGGGTAGTCCATAGGGCACCACAGATCGAATTCGAAGAGGCCGTGTTCGTAAGGTGTATGTTTGGGGCCGATTATCAAAACCTTCATGACATCGAGGCGAGATGACCCATGGTAGATGAATATGCCCTCCGGTAAAGATGTCTGCAGTGTCGATAACTCAGTGATCAATCTCTTCATGCGTCCACGGGTGGGGTTGGTGGTAAACATTCCTCCTAGAGCTGCGTCTCGTACGCATGCGAAGTCCTGCATTATTATCTCGTCGGCAGCGTCTTTGACACAGTTTTCGCGATGCCACTGGGAAAAATTGATCTCTAGATTCTCGTCAGTTATCTCCATGGCAGTTCTGAATCGCTGCATATTCGCTATGTGCTGAGTTGAGATTTGGCTCAGCCGTTCGCTAAGCTTGAGCAACTCTACTCCTTCACGGTTGTGGAACTCTGTATGGTTACTCTGAGCATGCCGGAGAACCGTCTGCGACTGAGTTGCCAAGTTGCCTAGCAATGCAATTAAAGGTTTACCAGTGTCCTTGACGACGATTCGGCTATTTCCTCCGACTAAGCCGATGGAGACATCTAGTAGGCTACCCCCTTTCGCATAATAGAGGCTGCGGTCGTTATAAACTAGTCCCGCAGTTGACGGATGGCTTCCTAAGACGTTGAATAAGTCTAGCATGGCGTCATAGAGCTGATATTGGCGAGATATCTCCCCGATTGAGTCGTTACTCAACATCATTGCAGCTTTCTCTATCAGTGGGCTGCGTGAGAGCATGTGTAACAAGAAGTCTGGGGGCGAGGCATCAAGGGCGCTATTTCGCTTGCCGGAGGGCAGTAGCGCAGCCAGAAGCCTGAAGTAGGCTTGCTGCAGAAAATGATCTTGAGTATCAGTAGTATTCTTCGGCGTCACACGTGTAAGTGCTTGCGAACGGAAATACTGGAAGGGGAAACTCTCTAGGCGATTACTGCCGTATCCAATTCCCCTAGCGTTGGCTGAGGGGTGCGAAGACTGCATCGTATTGTGTGAGGAGGCAGACTTGGCATGAGTTCTTCCTCGAACCTTGTTAACCACACAGGACCTGGCTTGAGACTTCCAGCTCGATGCCTCCCAACCGCAGGCAAGGGCCCAGATTGCAGCTAGTCTTCCTGAATCGCAACACCAATGCACAGTGATATTCATCTCCGGGACTCTTAGAGCGTTACTAGATTGGTTCATCGTAGCAGGGGAGATATGCTTTCCACAGCCGAGACATGTTGACACTGTGCAAAAGACGTTCTGGCATGTCGCACCGAGGACGATTTTTTCTGAGATGCATTAGAATGTAATTTAATATTAGAGACACCTCTCAAGAGCAAGTATATCAAAGACAAGCCGCTGATTAGATGGATGGATGGTATAGGAAACAGGTCTTTAAATTGCCGAAAGGGTGCGAAGTAGGAGATATATGTATTTTAGCCGTAACTCACCTGCGCTTCTAACCCATCCCGTCGTCATCTTCACAACATCCTTCGAGTCCAAGAGTTTGTTCTTTGCGCACTTAGAGCAGTTCCAGTTAAGACACCCGTGAACGAATTGTCGGAGTGGCTCCAGCTCCTCGAGAGCCAAGTCGATTGCGGTGGTATCTTCTGGAAGCTGCTCGGTATCTATAGAAGGTTCACTGCTCTCGGAACTGTCACTTTCTGCTGCCTTCTTAGCTATTTCGAGTGTATGGCCGGATTGTGTCTTTGGAACTAGTAGATTGGAATGGTTTCCGGAGAAGTCCCATGATGCTCCTTCAAGTTGAGTGTTTGTTATTTCAGCCAAAGTATTTTGGCCTCCGACCGGTCCCAGTACAGGAAGATTGTTGTTATATGATTTGGTTTGCTCGAAGAGGGGGTTTGAGTTTGACGGAACCTGAAGACTAGCCGAGAGCCCAAATGAAGAGGGATAGTCGGGAGCCAAGCTGCTTGAGACATATCCAGTAAAATTCCACGCGGCACCTGGGTGAGGGAAGTTCTGTCCTGGTCCTGGCGAAGTGGTAGAATATACGGCAGGGACAAGAGATGGGTTTGCGAAGATTGATGAATGATATAATGGTAGCTTGGAATGCGCCTTTGTTGACATGTGTATATCTTGGGGGGTAGTTCCAGCGTGGACGTATAATGGAAAGGTTTCATAGGTTTGATCAAAAGGAGGGCTGTCAGTGAGGTCGATGGGATTATATTGGCTACCAAGTGGTTCAGCAGCGGCTGGCTCGTTGCCTAATAAGAAGTTCCCTCCTGACGCCTTCTTATGCGAACTTCCACCAGTCACCGTATTTCCGACGGTAGAACCCATCGAGGGCTTGACAAATAACGAGGAGTGCATTGCCGATGTTTCCGGGACGTTTCTAGAGACGTCCTGTAGCTTTGACGACGTTGATGAGCTGGAATCTTGTTGCGAAAATACTGGGGTCGGATCGTGGACTGAGACTTTCGGGGCTTTCTTAGACTGGACCGGGCCCCCGGACCGTGAGGTTATGGCTGAGGTTGGTACCTGATCTAGGCGCTGAGATGACTGGTTGTTGTCGGTGGAATCGTGACCCCTGCGATTACGTCGGAAATGATGGAGCCGAGTTGACATATTCTTCAATGCTTCTAGATTGGGAGCCATGGTGAAAGTAATCCGCGACGCTCTCTAGTCATAATATGATCCATCCAGATAGAGGATACGAATACCTGTGGCTCTTCAATATTTGTTGGTCACATCCGATAGACACAAGGCTCTATGAAGAGGTTTAGCGTGGGTAGGTTAGATGCCTGTTTGGGAACCTTGACACAAATATCTATCTGTAAGATCACTTGTCAGAAATCTTTAGCGTATGATTGAGGAAGGAGCCTACCATGAATATGATTTTGGTGATGGGATTTCTACCTTATCCCAGGGACCTTGATTGCAAGTATGAGTAAGAAAGTAGTCGTCGGCAAAGGAATGTACTCAGGTCAATGCGACGGCTGTTGATTTCCTAAGCGGGGTAGGAAACAACCTGGGGCTACCTACCTAGCTAAGTTCAGATGAAAAATCTATCGGATTATAAGAGTAACAATACACTACGTAGAGATATACGTACCTTCGGTTGTGTGACTTTTTGGGGAGAGAGACAGAGATAATAGGGCTGTGGTAAATACACTTCCGGGAGAACAGGTCGTGAGGCCTGAAAATATTGGAAACACGGAGAATGTGGGAGGATGTAGAGTCACAACTCCAAAAAGGACGAGGCTGATTTGGCACAGTCGGGTCCGAGCCTCAAGGTTGTTTGTAGTGAGAACAGACCCGTTCCTGGCAACACCTCGGGCTAGCGAGCAGGTTTCGGAATAATGTTTAGTAAGTAACGTGAAACTGATGGAAACAAGTCGTCGTAAGGTAGTTTCAATGCGCGGAAGGTGGATGGCTTGGGACATCTACTAACTTGAGAGACGAGGTGTAGGCGCGAGGAGATGGGGAGAGCAAGGCTGCAACCTAAGGTGCCTTAGGTACATGTAGGTATATGCTCTAATACCTTCTGGTGTAGTATGAGTAGGCACCTAAGCAATCAAAGATCGCCGACTGATGCACGTACATTCATCAACAGTCATCTGCCACTTACACGTATCTGAGCAGGTGGTCAAGCGATACTTGCATCATGTGAGATGTAAGGTGGGTAGGTTCAAATGGCACGTTATCTGGTAACCTAAGGTACATGACACAGGCATTTGGATACATAATATATATACATACATATATATGTACGTATGCATGCAATTAAAACAGGTAGGTGCATATATGTAGTTATGTAGATAAAATGCACACGTTAATATAAGGTTCTCAACAGGATATCTGATCCTTACTCCATGTAGTTTACGGTGTTGAACCATTCTATTTATAGTTTTTACTATCCATATTTGACAAATATAAGCATCTTAATCATTTACTTGCGAATAAGTGCGTTAATGAGATGTTGGATATCCGCTAGTCACTTAACTTAAAGGGCTGCATAGAAATTTATTGTTGACGCGAGCGTCATGTGTCGTTGAAATTGGTGGAGTTGGCCACCCACCTCAGCCGCAGCGGGGTAATTTGGATGCGCTGTTGCCGTTTGTGGTATGTACCTAATTATTATTCTCTGCCGTATCCTAGGCAGCCTGCATAAAGCTTCCCCAGCGGGTAGAGTACTTGTACCGTACAGCATTGTTAGGGACCCCTGCTTGCAATAATACCACAAATCAGCCACCACTAAAATCATCTTTAAGTCGTCTAAGGATACCTCCCCTACAATTCCGCCCAGTTTTCTCATCCCAATACAGGCTATACGATAATTTCAGTGACCAACACTATAAATATAATCTGTTCCTGTTTTAGTTTTACTTTTATAGTGAAAATACCTTATGGCCATAACGAGCAGCGATGGTTAAATTCCATGATTGTATATGGTGGCTTTGTGTCACGATTCATGATTGGTCTGAAGTTCCGAGGGGTTAACCACCATGTTCCTACCGTATCATTATCTGTACAGTAATACATATGGATTTTCTTAACTCAAAGTATTTGATTCAAGTATTTTGCCCACATACACGCGCCTCGCATCCTTCTATGATACTGACTTTTGATATATGGGGAAACAAGGCCGAGCCCACAACACCCTGCATAATACATGCTCAAAAACGGTCCTTATCCTTCACCGGAAAATCGGAGCCTGTCGTCTTCTTGTACTGATCGCGGATGAAGTCGGAGATCTGCTCATCCTTAGCCTGTTCGACAGCACTCTCGTTGCTTTGATCACCCTGGCCCAATACATGCTCTTGTACCCAATCGACTCCTATAGATTAGACACAATTAGTGGGATTGAATTTAAGGGTTGGCTTAGAGGATATAATAAGCACTCGCGGAGCAATGAAGAAACGGAAGTGATGCAAACCTTTGTCAAGAGCGTCTTCGTTCTTCTCGCTCTCCTTGCCACCTCCGGTCACTGCATTGAGCTTGTCCATGATACCTCCACTAGAATTTTGCTTCTGCTCATCTTCATGTGGCTTCTTTTCTTGCTCATCCTTGGTGTTGCCGGTGATTTTATTAACGAAATCCATGATAGCGAAAGATAGCGGAGAGTGTGTGGATATGGTAGATTGAAAATACGAGACCTTGCAGAAGACTAAAAATTTGTATGGAATGGAGAAGCGATAGATTTAAATATAGACGAGAGTAAAATATACGAGAGTATTCGAATTCAGGATATGGGCCTAATTATGTAGTTGTAGTGAATCAAGGTCTCGACGTAAGTGGCGCAGTGGCTTGGATGATGTCACTCTGGAAACGCGAAGAGCAATAGGCCGTTCTTGGCGAGCCAGAAAACTTGTTGCCCTAGTTTGATATATCTCTTGGATCCAGACGTAAGTTGGATTTTAAGATTGATAATAGGTAGGTTATGTAAGCGAAGAGCATGTACATGAAGCTTTGCAACAACCGCCACATCCTTTGAATTATGATAGAAACATGTGCCTGACTACAGCCCGTCCATGTAGTTTCAGAGACACCACGTCATAGGATCGACGCAGACGGAGTTACATTATTGTAGATAAATTAGCAATGCCTCACTTGCCTTCAGCGCGACCGTTACTTGCCCGTTAGACACTGCGAGGGACTCGATATTCTCAGTTCCGGCAACTTTGCAATTCCCGTCGGTGAAAGTTTGTCCGCCAAAAGTCACTTTTCCACCTTGGTCTACTCTGGACATGGCATTCTCTGCTGTTAATCTTTTGGCCTTCAGTGAGCTTCCTGTCAATCCACGAAGCTCGAAAGATTGGCTGGATCGGCTCCCGCTTCCACTAAAGTAGTCAGAGTTATATAGCAGTACCCGCAGCGGTGCGCCATCGGATCCAAATGACGCGTATGCGGCATAGTTAGTGGTACCATCATCAAGGGCCGTGAGAAAAGATGCCTTCGCGAGAAACGCGGTTGCTGCATACGCCCCATAGTATGGCGCGCCCATGCTGTACCTCCCCCAAAAGCAGTATTGGCAGTTACCGACAGTCCCGTGATGGAAGTACGTCCGCGAAATGTTGCTATAGCTCGCACGAAGGACGTAGTCCATTGTCCATAGCGCTGCGCCAAAAGTAGGCGACACCCCCGCGGCACCTCCTCCGGATACTGATTGAGATGGGCTTAGCGATAATGTTAGGTAGTCTGAACGTAGATAGCATACCAGAATTCGTCTCGCCGAAGACGTATGGTTTATTCTCCTTCAGAGCAGCGGCCACATCGGCATCAAAGACATGTAGGTTGCTAGAGATACTCTTATGACTCATGAGTGAGGTCACACTTCCCCCAGGGTAATTGTGGTGAGCATATGTTTTGATGTATTGCTTTACCGTTGCATTCTCCGTCGCGATTAGCTCTGCTGCACCCCATGTGGGAGGCGAGTCATTGGAATTCCCAGCTTGAATGATTTGCGCCTTGTTCACGGCTGACCCGACTAAGATTGCCCAGTTATTTTGAGAAGCGGCGTCAATAGCTGGTGACCAACTCCCAGAGGCTATAGGCTGTCCATTTCTTGAATAATCTGCGGGATAATTAGCTCATGCGACGCACATCCATGAACAGTAGTAGAACATCCATACATTCAGGTTCGTTTCCCAGCTCGATAGCAAGTAAGTTCTTCACCTCAGACACGGCAATCTTGGCGGCATCGATCGTATTCTGGATATTGTTCTTACCCCTATTCAATCCAACCACTACGCTTCCACCATAAGAACCCGCTAGAGTTAAAAAGCTCGAGCCGAATGTTAAGCTTGCGGGAGCATCAGCCGGGTTGGAAACACTATAAACAACGTATGCTGAAGTCCTAGAATCATATTGTGCTCGGTCCTGTGTGGTCCCCCCAATGCGAATTGGCGGCCAAAGTCCTGTCAGATCTTTCCAGTTGGAAAGACATTGATTTGTGGCACTGACATTGGTGAAATAGGACGGAAAGGCGAAGAACTCGAAACTGAAAGTTATTTCAGGTGAGTATTAAGTGAAGATGCTAAATTTAGTTTGATGTAAACCTACGATATACCGACAGGCGCTGGATCTAAAGGTGCATATCTATACCCTCCCGTGTGTACTTGTGTAGGAACGGTAAATGTAACAGCTGCGACCGCTCCCCGGATCGCAGCTATGAGCAAAATAAAATTTTCGAAATATGAAGCCATGTCGTTGATAGAAAGTACGAGTGGTGTCGATCATATGTATTTGTATTATCAGCGATTATTAGGCTATTTGAACTCGGGCATCTAGAGGCGAATCTATGTGGTTAATTGACTTTAGTACTAGGTGGGACATGTTACATTTGTGCTTCTATAAGCGGTGACATTGCCGTATATGCATAGGACAAGGTCCATAGATTGGACGAACATAGGTAAAGAGTAGAAAGGGGGTTCTAGATCTCCGCTATAATTAACTTCCACCAATGAAAATTAAGCCATGGAAGTAAACACATGATTTCGAAGATCGATCTTAATGTCTTCTCTTAATTTTACCCATGTTATATTGCTAAGGTAAGTTACCAATTTGATAGAAAGCTCGAAGATTAACTAGTTCTTTTTATTAATATAATTGTAGGATTTAGAGAAGTTAAGGTTAGAAGGTAACCTTACTACGTTGAGGGGTCCTCGTGTAACGTAAAATATGCCCATATTTTCATCGCCTAGGGAGAGCTCCTTTTGTCAGACTTGTGATTCGACTATATCCTTAAATGACCTTAATATGGCTACCTCCAACTTTGTGTTAGCTGGTATTGGAGACATTTCCAATAGATCTTTCTTAGTGGTTTCTATTATTTTTTTTTAAAAGATACGGTATGTGAGGTGTTAATCTATTGTATTGGCTTATATACTACCTATATGCCTATATGAGCTATAAGAGAAGTTTTTCTTATATACACATTCCTGCCAAGATGCCTTGTACTATACCTAGAAGCAGTTCCTTAACCACTCATTTTTGCAGTTCTCACTATCATTGCTAGCCTGTTTGTTGCGATATGGTT
Source organism: Hypoxylon sp. EC38 (assembly GCA_002120335.1). Classification (NCBI taxonomy): domain Eukaryota; kingdom Fungi; phylum Ascomycota; class Sordariomycetes; order Xylariales; family Hypoxylaceae; genus Hypoxylon; species Hypoxylon sp. EC38. Next base: position 160,058 of record KZ111296.1, read on the forward strand.
CGCTGCAAATTGGAAACTGCTTCTCTTAAAGCACATTGACGATTGTAAGACACTCTCTTGCTAAATAATGAAACGGAATATACCAATTCCCTCGCTAGGTCTTAGCATAATCGTACTTGCATTTGTTACTGGCACTGTTGCAGGATACGAGCAAATAAATAGAAGTTCGTCATGTATCTGCTATTTATTACTCTTGAGAATTGAGTTTATACCAGAAGCTACCGATCCTACCATCGCGCTACAATCTTTGATTTAGGTCAGTTAAGTCACGCCACGAACTGGGTTGGAGTAATTCCCATGTGGACTTCCAAGGCTCCGATTCTTATACTTTACATTATCCTTTTTGGTATCCGGAAGTGGCTTAAGACTGCGTCACACGCAATCCTACTTGCTAGGTATATGAGTTATATTTCCCACGATGGCTTCATACACAACCGCCAACTTATACTCTCGTGGCCAGCCTGTTGGTCGAACGCATTTAGAAGGTCTGGCTTCACTCTAGGTATTATCTCAGTCATTACCAATGCGACCATGTTCATACTACCGCTGCCTAGGTACCTATAATTGCCCGTCTGAAGCTTCTAACGCGTAAGAGGATAGGCTTAGGTATTGTTGTCCTAACGAGTGTTGTGTACGTCTCATTAATTCCAGTGAACTCAGCCATTTGAGGAACTTACCTAGCGATGAAGCTGACATTGGCTATTTATAAATCAGAAATCAAATTCAACAGAGGAGACCAAAGCCATCTGTACAGCAGGTCCTTCCCTTTCCGTTCCAACGTGGCCCCGTTACTACCCCACTCCATTATGGAGGGCGAGTGCTTGGGAAGGGGAGTGCTACCGTCCCAAATCAGGCGTCGGTCTCGGTCTTATCGATCTTTATGCTGATCCCAAGCCTGACTAAGGGCTGCAGCGCGAGCTGGCGACGAGAGAAAATCGAGCATCACGACAGAGAATGATCCGCTTACCTTGCCGACTAGCCGAGGCGCATAGTGAGTATGTCCTGTTGTGGGCAGATATCCTATACCACCAAGAGAAGTCTAATGGCTTGCCGCGCTCCGATCGATGCAACGCGGGAAGGCATGCTTAGCTCCTTGACCTTGGCGTCTTACGGGTACCAAAGTCAAAATTGGCATCAACCCATCTTGCTGAGACTTCATGTTCCGCTGGTCGCTGTATGCTTCACACTCTTGTGGTTTATGTCTCAATATGTACATTGATAGCGAAGGCCAATCGGGTGGTAGTAATAGGCAATATAGGTGGGCATGCTTTTACTGTTGGTGCTGAAAAGAAGCTCTTATCAATATTCGAAAGGTGCGTTTGTGATTTGTTAGCGGCGTAGCTTAAGGACGAAGCGCTCGTCCACCCATCCCTATCCTCGTTCTGGACAAGACCTCGCAAGGTCAATGATATTTAACAAGATGGTTGAAACGTAATTGAAACGCGAAGACTAAGCTAGCGAAAAATCACCAGCGTGCATCTATCGCGCTTCTTTTGGGATATCAAAATATATCTAATCCCTACTATGGGGCCATAAAAGGGGGACCAAAACAACAATAATGTAGCCAGATATCTCTTAGTCTCTCGTCCTCCCACTGTCTCGTCCACACATAACATTTACAAATGATAACATAAAAATTGGAAATTGAGGTCTTGACATGCTTGAGCGATGGGATGGGTTTTGCGATCCTGGTGAATAAATGCTCCTTACAGCTTGCCCGGTGGCCCAGTCTTTTGATTTCAACCGTCTGAAACGAACCCTGCCCGAAACTACTCCAGACGCGAAGTGGGCTAGGGAAGAGAAGCCCGATTTCCATGAGATAAGTGAAAGGAATAAAGGAGAAGGAAAAGAGAAAGACAGCGGTGGTCAAAAAGGGTAAAGGAAAAGATACCTGGGCTGGCCAGTGATACTAGTAACCACGCCACAAGCTCCAATTGGCTAATGGAGGCGTTTGAATTTCTCGTCCATTCCAAGCATTTTCACAGACTTTCATGCAGAGCCTAGGTTCACGGATGTGAAGAGGGCGAGGGTGAGGGCTAGGAGATAGACTAGCTGCGTTCCCCGTCCGGAGCCTAATTGAGCAATAAGCTAATGTTAGATTCCTTCAGGAGCCTCTTCCAGGCCGATTTTTCGAAGAGAGCCTTTAGACATGGCTCATCTAGCCTCCAAGCAGTCGTGGTTGCTCGGGGTGTCCAATTGCTCCCTACGCGAGGTTCACCCGGAAAGAATTTCTCCGATACCTGAATTTGGTTATTACCCGAGTTTTACGATACCCGAGTTTTACGAGGGCTATTGTGTCGAATTGAAGAAGCTTATCAAGAATTTCCTATCGCGGGAATCTTAGGTGTCGATCACTTTGAAAATTTCGAGATGTGGCAGTGCGGCAGGAGTTGTAGCAGGGCCTGTGGCAGGAGCTGTGGCAGGAGCTGTGGGTAGGTGTGGCAGGTGTGGCAGGTATTATAAGGGTAAAAATAAAATAAAATAAAATAAAATAAAATAAAATAAAATAAAATAAAATAAAATTTAAACTATTAAATTAAATATAATTTTTTTATTTTTTATATTTTTAAATTATTTTAAAATATTAAAATAATAAATAAAAACTAACTTTTAATTTTTATAAATTTAATTTTTTATTAATTTTAAAGTTATAAAAAAATAAAAGTATTATTAAAAAGTATATTTAACTTTATATATTTTAATATTAATTATATAATCGTAGTTTTTTTATAATTTAAAATATTATAATTTAAAATAAAAAAATTAATTTAAAAGTTTTAAAAGCTTTTATATAAATATTAAAAGATAATAAAAACTAATATTAAATAAATATAACATTATTAAAAGCTTATTTTACTTATATATATATAAGAAATAAAAAGCTTTTTTAATATAAAAAAATAAACGTTAATAAATTATTATTATATTATATTTAACTTAAAATAGTTTTATTATTTCTTTTATATATTTACTTTATATATAATATATATTAAAAGGCTTTTTTAATAATAAATAATATTTAACATTTTTATTAAGTTTTTATTTAAAAATATTAAAAATTAAAAGGTATATATTTATAATTACGTTTAAAACTTATTACGTAATTATAATAACGTAATAATAAAAATAATATAATTAAAAGTAAAAGTTTAAGTTTAAATTTTATTTAAAACTTTTTTTAAAAAAATAAATAAATAAATAAATAAATAAATAAATAAATAAATAATAACTTTAATAATTATTAAAATTAAAATTAAATGTTTTAAATAACTTTTTTATTTATATAAAAATAAGCTATAATAAATATAATATAAAAATAACTTTTATAAAGTTAATAAAAAATATATTAAATATAAATAAACTTATATATAAAGCTTATTTATATAAAAAGTTTTTATTAGGTTTTTAAGTTTATAATTTATATTAATTATAAAATTATAATAAGTTAAAAATATTTAAAAAAGTTTTAAAAGGAAAAAGGGAAAAAGCATAATATTTTAACCTTTAATAAAAAAGGCCTTTTTAAAAAATAATAAATTATATAAATAATTACTTTAATAAATATTAAAGCTAAAGCTTAAATAATTGTTAAGTTATATTTTAAATTTTAATAATTAAAGAAAAGAAAATAAAAAAATTATCATAGTTTTAAAATATTAAGTTACGTATAAAACACGTAACTTAATAAGTAACTTTATATATATTTAAAACATACCATTAATTAAAAGCAAAGCTCCTTTTTTTTAATAATTTATATTATTTAATTAATTAGGAAATTTAACACTATAATAACTATATAATAATTATAAGCTTAAATTACACTTAATATTAATACTTTAAGTGATTTTTTACATATAAATTTATCCTAAAATTTTAAACCTTTTTTTTATAAAAAAAGTTAACTACTTAATTAACTTTTAAAGTAACTTATATTTTAACCTAACTAATTATAAAAACCTTAGATAAATTATTTAAATATATTAAATACTTAAGCATATATAACTTTATAATTTAATATTATTATTTAATTTAATTTTTAAAGAAATATAAGGTTTAATAATATATTAACCTTAAGTAACTTAATAAGTTAGTTAATTTTACAAAACCAATTTAAACTTTAATAATTAAAAGAAAAAATTAAAAACATATTAATAAATACATTAAAAACTTAGTTAATTAGGATTAATTAATAATAAAAGTAAAAGAAGTAAAGAAAAAAAATTATAATCTTTTATAAGCTTTTATTATAATAGTTATACTACATAACTTATTAACTATATAATCGCTTAAAATTTTATTAAGTAAAATAGCTAATAGCTTAATAATTATTTTACTTTAATTAATATTAAATATTATATTAAACAATATACTTAATATATTAGAAATTTCTTTACTAGTTAAACTACTTAAGTCTTTTAAACCTAATAAGTTATAAGCTTTTTATAAAACTACTTTAGCAAATTATAAAAGTAATAAAAAGGAATATATAATAATTAAAAAACATTATATAATTATTTCAACTTAAATTAAAAAAACTATTAATATAAAAATTATAAACACTATATTATTTAAATTAAAATATTAGAATTATTATAACTTAAAGGTTATAATTATAATAATTAAAAATAACCTAACTCCCTTATATATTAACACATTTACCTAAGTATAAAAGAAATATTATAAAATATTTATTAAGGTAAAAATATTAAATACCTTACCCCTTATTTAAACTTTAAAATTTACTTAAACATTTAAGGATATAAAAGCTTATCGCCTCTTAAATATAAAAAGGTTATTAATTATTAAAGTATTCTTAAAAGCGATAAAAATATATTTTAATTTAATATAAGTTAATATTTAACTTTAATTAGTAGTTTAAATTAATTAATTAGGATAATTAATATTTACCTTAAATTAATAAATTTTAATATAAAATGAATAATTATATCTTTAAAATGTTAACATTAAGAAAAAAAAGTTAAAGTATAATTTACTATAATTTAAAAAAGTAAAATAAGTATAAGGTTTAATAAAGCTATTAATAAAAATGCTAAAAGTAATAAATTATAAGTTAAAAATAAATACTTATGCCTTAAAAAAACGATTAAACATATAAATAACTTTTAAAGAAATATATATATTTCTAATATATAATAACTTTTAAAATAAATTGCTTAATTAAACTATTAAGCATTAAACGTTATAAAAAAATTTAAATAATCTGTTAAATCTTTACTTAAAAATAGCTTAAAACAAAGATTAACACTTATAAATAAAAAATAAAACCAGTTAATAAAAATAAAGTTAACTATTAAAAGAATAAAAACTTAAAAAGAAAAGATTAGTTAAGAAATATAATTATAATATTAATTAACTTATATTTATTTTAAAAAAATTAAAAGCTTATAAAACAAACCATTAAAAACTATATAGCTTTAAAAATCTTTACCACTTTTAAAATTAAAAAATACTTATTTTTAAAAAGCATTATAATAAATAATTATGAATTAATTAACCTAATTAATAATAAAAAACTTTTAATTTTTAAATTATTTAAACTTGTAAATATATATAATATAATTTAAACAAAAATTATAAACTTTTTAATTATTAATATAAGAAAATAAGTAATTTTTAAATACCTTACGAGCAAATTAAGGCTTAATATATATAATTTAATACTAATAAATATAACAATAATAAAAGGATTTCACTTAAATATTATTTTAAAGGCTAAATTATATATAATAAATATTTAATATAATAATTAAAATTATATTTTATATTTTAAAAAATTAAAAAAGAATAATATAATAAAACAACTTATATATAAACATAATTTAATTTTCTTTAAATATAAGCCCCTTTTTATTTACTTGTTTATTTTATTAGCTTTATTAATAATTATCCTATATAATATACTTATAAATATAATAGGTATAATAAACATCCTTAAGATTAATAAAAAACACATAATTTATTAACTTAATAAAGATTTATTAAAGCTATAAAATAATTTAAAAAACTTTTAGCATAAACATTTTAAATACTTAAGGCTAAAAGCTTTTAAAGCTTTAATTTATAAAGCTTAAAATATAAAAATTAATAAAATCTTTAAAATTAAGTATAAGTATTACGTTATAATACATACTTATTAAGTTATAAATAAAAAACCCTTTAAAAAATAATTAATTAAATTATTTTAAAAGGTAATTTAAAACTTATTCTTTTATAAAAAAAGATATAAAAAATCGCGTATATTACTCGTAATTAAGGATAAATATAGTAAAATACTTTTTATATTTTTTCTTATAAATAAAAGTTAAGTAATAATAACCACTTAACTTTAACTATTTAAAAGCTAAATATAAAAATAGTTTAAACTTAATATATATAAAATATATAATAATAATAAACACGTAATATTTTTTTATTAGGGATTAATAAGGTTTAAATATTAAACAAAATAAAAAAAATTAACTTAAAAATCTTATTAAGTTATATATATAAACTTATTAAAGGAATAAAACGAGTAAGGTAAAAAATAATTAATTAAGTATTTAAAATATAATTTAAAGTTAAACTGTTAACCGACTTTTAGCTTAAAATTATTTAAATAATAGCCTAATTAATTAATAAAAACCTAAACTTTATCCATTATATATACTTACCAATTAAAATATTTAATAATTAATTTAAATAATACTTTAAATTTTATATCCTAAAAATCTTTAAAATACTAATAAATGATTTATAACCTAATTAAAGTAATATTTACATATATAAGTATAAAGCATACCCATTAAAGAAAGAAAGGAAATATAATATAAATAAAAAAACATTTAAAATAATAGGAAAAACTTACGTAGGGTATTTAATAAAATACTAAGCTTTTAATTTATACCATATATAAATCCTTAAAAAAAGAAAATAATTATTATACGAGATATATAATTTAATAAGGAAACATTTTATACTTTAAAAGTTAAACGCTTAACGCTTAACTTGGAAATATTAAAAATTAATGAAATTAATAAACTAAAAGAATAATTAGTAAAGGAAAAAATATTTTAAATATTAAACCTATAAGAAAAAAAATCACTAAACCATTAAAATATAAAGTAAATTATTAAATTAAAAAATATAAATATTAAAAAATAATCGAATAATTAATTAAAAGCTTTAAAATTAAAAGAAAACACATTTATAAACTTAAATTTAAAACTAAGTAAATAACTTATTAAAAGAAAGTTTAATATATAAATAAATAATTAACTTTTTAAACTTTTAACCCCTAAAAAAACCTTAAAACTAAAAATAAGAAAAGATAATACTTTATTAAACACTAAGCAATTATTTTAAAAGATTGTAAACCTTATAAAAGAAAATTCTCTTAAAATAAAAACACTTAATTAACACTTAAACTTAATAAATAATAAGGAAAATATTAACAAAAATAAAAAAGATAATACGCTAATACCATAATTATAATATAAAAAAGGTCGCTTAAAAAGATTAAAAGCTTAATCACGTATTATAATAACGCTTATTAAGCTTTAATAAAAGAATAAAAAACTTAAAAATTAAAAATTTAAAAAAGAAAACTTAAATAATTTAGCCTTTATAACCTTAATTTACAAAGATAAGAAGGAAATTTTTTCACTTACTAAATTAGAATAAACCAACTTTTTAAAAACCTTTTTACTTAATTAATAAAAAATAATTTACTAAAGAAATTAAAAATACTAAATATTACATATAATAATTTTTATAACAATACATTAAAAAAGCATTAAACAAATTAATATAACTTTAAATAAATTAAAGATTTATTAAGATAAGCTTTTATAACCACTATTAAAGAAATATAAAAACTTAACGAATTACTTACTTAATAAACAATTTAAGAAAAACACATAAGAAAAAATTTAAATATTTAATAAAAATAATATATAACATGTTATAAAACATAATAAAGTAAAGAATATATTACTTCCCTTAAAATAAAGATTTACATATAAATTTAACGAGGATAAATATTTAAAAAAGTATAAATTTTAACTCGTTATATAAAATAATTTTTAATACTTAACACTTTAAAATATATACATTATTATATTTATAACAAAATCATTTTAAATAATAATAACATTAATTATAAAGATCGATTTAAATATACGGTAATTTAATGTTAAAAATATATTTATAAATGCTTTTTAAAAAGGTAAAAAACCAATTATTATACAACTTTTTAAAGGTTATAAAAATAAAGATAAAAAGTATATTAAGCTTTTAAAAGTTTTATATAAACTATATAACTCCCCTTTATTATAATATAAAGAAATAAAAAACACTTTAAAGCTTAAAAGACTTATTATATTAATAAAAAAACCATACCTTTTTTACACAATTAATAAAAAAATATATATACTAGTATATGTAAATAATATATTAATAATAAACACTTCCGAGTATATAATTAAAGCATAAAAAGTAATCGATCACTTAAAAAGCTCGTATAAAATAAAGGATTAAAAACTAATTAACTGGTATTTTAAAATTAAAGTAATTAAAAATAAAAAACAATAAATTATTTTCTTATTTTATAATAGTTATATCGAAAAAATTGTAGCTAAGTTTTAATTAAACGATAACAACTAAGTTTTATTAATTCCTTTACCATTTAAGCTACTTTTTAAATATAAGGAAAAAGCTATTAAAGTAAAAATTAAAACTTTTTAAAAATATATAAAATTAATTTTATATATTATAATAATAATTAAACTTAACGTTACATTTATAACTATATAACTTTCCTATTATTTAACTAATTTAAAACCTAAGTATATAATAATAACTAATTAAATAATTAAATATTTATATATAATATATACCTTATATATTAAATATAAAGATAAAAATATTAAAACATAAGCCTTACTTATATTAAGCGATATATTATTTATAAATAATATAAAAAATAAATAATTATTTTATAAATAAATTATAAGTTTATATAATGGTTTAATCGCTTAAAAGGTTACTTATTTATTAATAATATTAATTTTTATAATAAAGATTAAACTACTTAATATTTTAAATATGGTAAAAGAGGTAATAACTTTATAACATTTATTTAAAAACATATAAATTAACTTAAAACATATATGGTAAATTTATAACAATAATTAACAAACAATTAAATTAATTATTAGAAAAAAGGAATAAATTAATATTAAGCTTTATTACATAAATATATAAAATATATAATTACAATAAAAACATACTTTTAAAACCTTTAAAATATTTTATTTACTAATTAATTAAATATTAACGAATAAGTTAATAAAAAATTTATCGAAATAAAAATTTAAACACTTTTAAACATTATTTAATTTATAAAATATATAAAATTTATTAACTAATAGTTAAAAAGCTTACATAAGCAACTTATTAATATTATTAATTACTTTATATTAATAAATAAATAAATATAATACTTTAACGCAATGCTTTTAAAGCTTAAATAATTTCTTAAATCGCTTTTTTATAAAATTTACCACTTATTTTACTCATTTCCTTATTATCTTTATTATCCTCTTAATACTTAAATTAAAAACTAAACATAAAGGGATTAACTTTACTTATATTTATAAACTTAATCTTATTTTTATTATTTAATAGCTTATACTTTAAAAAAATAAGTAAAATATGCCGTAAAATACGAATCGCTTATATATATTAATTAATATAAAAGAAAAAAGTAGATAAAAATTTTTATAAAAAACTTACCGACGTATTTCGAGTAATATCGCTAGTTAAAAATACTTTTTATAAATAATAAGCTATTAATTAAATAATTAAATTATTAGGTTTATATATAAAATATAAATTAGTAAAAATAACACTATTATAGCAAAATAAACAACTTATAATTCCTAGTAAAAATATTTATTAAAGTATAGCTAATATTAAGCATTTTACCTTATTAAAGTATTACTATATAAAGCTTAAAAATAATTAGCAAATATATTTTTTATATAATTTAAATAAGGTGTATAATAAAATACTTTAATAAAAAAACAAGCACTTTTTTAAATAAAGGAAATAATCGCAAACATTAGCAATAAATTAGGAATAAAAACTAACATTTACATATTATTATTAACTAATAAAGCATTAACTAATATACTAAGTACTTTAAAAACTTTAAAACTAATAATAAGGCGTTTTTATTTATAATAAATAAAAAGCATTATAAATTTATTAACTTTTTTTAAAAACAAAGCTATTAATATTAACCCAAGAATTATTACTTATTAAAAACAATTAACAAATTCCTTTTATATTATTAAATTAAATAACCCACACGTTTTTTAAATTATTATAACATATAACGTATAAAATAATTTTAAATTACTTAAATACTTTAATTTTTTTCTTAATAAGTATTATTATAATTAAAATACTTATTAATTACTTAAATATAATTAAAACTAAAAAAAGCAATTAGTAAAATCCGTTAAAATATAATTTAAATTTAACTTAAACTTAAGGAATAATTAATTAGAAAAAAGAATAACTTACCACTTTATTAAAAAGATTTTATATAAAAAAGAAAAAGCAATAATACTTTAATATAAAAAAAACTTTATTATATAAGTATAAAAGTAATTAAATTAATAAAAAGTTGCTTTAATATTATAAAGGTTATTATAAAATTATTAAAAAAATATTTAAAAATTAAATTAACTTAATAATTTATAAAACAAAAATATAAAATATTATAACAACTATTTAAAAACTATAAGCTATATAATAACTATTTCTTAACTTAGTTTTAAATATTAAAACAATTAAAATACATAAAAAAAACAGCTTATTTAACACTTAACTCCTTAAATATTCACTTAAACATTACCTATTAACATTATAATTAAAGATTCGTTAATTATTCCTATTATAAAACTTTTACTAGCTTTATTATTTTTATTATTATCTTATATATAACATCGTTTAATTAATTAAAATAAATCGTTAAAAAAGAAAGTATTTTAATTATTATCATTTAAATTTAATTTAAACTTAAAGAATAACTTAAGATTTAAGAACAAACTTTTAATAAACATTTAAACAATTATATAAAGCGCTTATATCTTTTTAAACTTTATTTAATATTAAAAAACCTAATAAAAAACATATAAAAAAACTTATATAAAGCTTAATAAAAACCACCCCTTATAAAACTAAGCGTTATAAATAATAATACACGCGATTAATAATATAACCATTAAAACTAAGTTATTAAAATTAAGCTTTTAAAAAAATAAAAACAAACTTATACTTTATAACAATTATACTTACTAATACATTTAAAATAACACTTATTATTTAAGTTAATTAGGTTTTTATAACATTAATTAAACTTTTTAATTAACACGCTTTTTATATAAGCCGAATAAAAATTATAGTAATAAATTCCTAATAGTTTAAGCTTAAAAACATACTTATTAATAATCATTAAATTTTAAGCTAAAGTAAATAATAAAATGGCTTAAATTATAACTTTACTTTTACTTTTACCTTTATAACTAACTAAAAGACTTTTTAAAAATAATTAAGCAAAAGTAATTAATAAAACAAAAATTATAAGGGATATTAAAGCAAGGATAAAAGTAAAAGGATTAATAAGCTATATTAAAAATATATTAATTTTACTAATTATAAAAGATAAAACATTAAAAAAATTAACCTTAGCTATTATTCCTAAGTTATTACGATAGTAAGATAATTATTTTTATATGGTAAAAAGCTTATATAATGGTTTATAATACTAATCTTAATTATATTATAATAACTATACTTAAATAACCTATAATAATTTAACCGGTATATATTATATAATAATATAAATAATACTAAAATATTTATTATATTATAAAAAACCTACTAGTAAAAACCGCTTCGTTATAGTAATAATATTAGATAAAATATTTAAAATAAATATTTTATAGCTTATAAAGCTAATCTTAAGCATTAAATAAAAAATTACTTAAAGATAATAATTTAATACTAAGCATTATTATAATATATCGTAATAACCAACCCTATTAAAATAGCTTATATTATTAACCTTAAACATTTTCGCGGTATATCGTAATAACTTATAATAACTTAAAAAAAAAACGTTTAATATTAATTTCACATATTATTTTCTTAACTTTAAACTAATATAACTTTATTAAATATAAGTATTAAATTAAGGTAAAATATATAAAATTTATTTAAGTTATTCTTTTATTTAATATTAATTTTTAAAGTTATTAAGATTAAAAGTAATTAAGATATTATATATATAAATAAAATTAAAAATTAT
>KZ111297.1:0-87399 GCA_002120335.1 Hypoxylon sp. EC38
TTTTTTTAAATTTATTTTTAATTTTATTAATATATATTTTAAAACTTTTTTTAATTTTGTTAATAATATATTTTCTTTTTTATTATTTAATTAAAGGATTATTTTATAACTTAATTAAGTTATATGCCTTTTTTATTATTAATTTCATAACGATTATAATACTTATTATTAATATATATATATTATTTAATATTTTTTTAATAATTTTTTATATTTAAATTTAAGTTATCCTTTTAGTCTTATAATTAAATTTAAGTTATATACTAATAATACCTCTTTTTAAAATAATTAAATTTAAATAAAAATAATGGTATATTTAAGGTAAAAAACTTAAGTTTACCTTTATTAAAATATTAATAATAATTAAATATTTATTATATTTCTAATTATTAATAAATATTTAATTTATAATATAAGATTATTTTATATACTTATTTATTTATAATTTAAGATTTAATTAAATAATTATATAATATAATAGAAATAAAGTATTAAAAGAAACTTATAAATAATATTATTAAGGTTTAAATAAATTAGAATTTTTTTTTTAAAATTTATATAAGTAATAATTATTTAATTGCTTAATTAATAAGATTAATAATATTAATAAGGCTTAATAAAAATTAGAAATTAAAGTAAATAAAAATTAAGAATTAAAGGAGGTAAAAATTAAAAAAGGTAAAAATTAAAAGGGGTAAGAATTAAAGGGGATAAAAGTTTTATTTAAAAGCCTTAATTACTTATATAACAATTAAAATAGCTAAAAGTAATTATATTTTTATTAATATATTTAAGTTAATTTAATATAAAATAATTTAATTAAATATTTATATATAATAAGCTTTATATAATAATATTATGTTTAATAATTTTAATAATATTAGTAAAATATATTTATAAATATTTATTTAAGTGTTTAATATATTTTAGGTTTATATGATTATATATTTACTAATTATTATAATATATTAAAATATTTAATTATTTATTATATTTATTTTTATTTCTTTTATTATTCCTTTTTATTTTTAATATATTAAGTAAATATTCCTATAATGTTTATAATTGTTAATAATATTATATTACCTTCTTACATAATAATTTATTATAACTTAGCTTAAGTTACTTTTTTTTGTTTTAATATTTCTTTAAATATTTTTTTAATATTATATAAGTGTTAAAATAAGATTAGTGGGTTTAATTTTTTATAAGATTTTTAAATGGGTATATTATAAGTTAATTATTATAAATTTACTATATTTTTAATATTAAGAAATTATTAAAATTATAGTAATAAATTAGATTTAAAAATTTATAAGCCTTAATAAATAAGCTTAAGGTATTTAATATATTTATTTCCTAATTTTAAATATTAATTTTATTATAATTTCTTTATAAAGTTTTAATATAATTAAAAATTAAGTAAGAGTTATTTGGTTAATATTTAATTTTATAGTTATTTCATTTTTTTATAAATTTCTTAATATTATATTATATAATTTCTTTATAAATAATATATAGAATAATTTAATTAATTATATTTTTTTAATAAAATTATTTAAAAGTTTTTAAATCTTTAAAATATATTTATTTAAAGTTAATATTAATTTATTAATTTTAATATATATGTTAAATATATATAATTTAATAATTTATTATTCCCTTATATAATTATTACTACTATTATTTAATTTTCTTATTTCTTTTGTTTATTTTTTAAATATAAAAATTTAAAATATAATCACTTTAACTTTATACTTATTAAATATTATTTAAGTATATTATTTTTATTATTAATTTAATAATTTTAGTTAAATTATATTAGGTTTAAATTATAAGGGGTAATTTAATTTTATAATTTGTTTAAGTAAGTTATAGTTAAAATCTTAACTTAATTATAATAGTAAAAAATTACTTTAAAATATTTATTAATAAAAAAATAAATTGGTAAACTTTATATTACATAATATAATAAAAATATATATTAATTATATTATATATTTTAAATTTAACAAATTAAAATTTTTAATAGCTATTTATAAATTATATATAATTTAACTTAAAAATAATAAATTTCTTTTTTTTATATAAAAAACCTAGTTTTTCTTTATTAGTTTATTATTTTTTAATAATATTAGTAATATATTTTTTAAATTATTATCTTTAATAAAAGAAGTTTTGTATTTTTATAAATAAGTTTATAAATATATTTCTTTTTATAGTTGTTTAATATATTCAAATATTATTAATAATTATTAAAAAAGTTTTTTAATAATTTTATAAGTAAAACTTAATTTTTATTAGTTAAAATCCTTTTATTTATATTATTTTTTACTTAGATTTTAATTAAGAAAGTATATAAAATATTAATTTAATGTTAATATTATAATTTAATTAATATTTTATTATTTTTTAAGCTTTTTATAAAGAAATAATATTAAATAAATGTTAAAAGTTTTAAGGTATATTTTATAAAGTTATAGTAATATAATTTTTAAGTTATTACCTAATATTTAATAAATTATAATTTAAGTTTAATTTTAAATTGTTCTTACTTAAAATAATAAATAATATTAAATATATTTAATTTTATTTTAAAAAAGACATAAAATTTTATTTTAATGTTGTTAATATGTTGTTTATTTTTATATAAATATTAATCTTATATAATTTATTAAAGAGAATATATTAAAGTTTAGAAATTATATTTTTTTAAAACTTTATTAATAATTTGGCATTAAAAAAGCTTATTATTTTAATATTATTAAGTAATCTTTATTTTATAAGTATTTATATTATTTCTTAGTTATAGTATAATAATTTTAAGTTATAATATATTTAGTTTTTAATTATAATATTTTTTAAAAGTGAAATATATTACCTATTTAATATATTTATTAGATAAAACACTTAAGTAAATTTAATAATTTTTTTTTATAATGCTTATATTAAAAATATTTATTCTTTCAATAATATTTATAAATATTTAATCTTTTTTATTTATAAAAGTAAATAAAATTTTTATTATAAGGATTATTTTTCTTATATAAGCAAATATAATTATATGAAAATATATATATAAGTATTTAGGTAATTAATATTTAGCTTAAGGTTATATATTTATTTACCTTATATTTAGTTATAATTAATATTTATATTTTTTATTATAATGGAAATTTTGTTTATTTTTGTTTAAGTAGTAATTGGCTTTTTATTTTAATTATATTAGAATTAAACCTTTCTTTTTTTTTAACTTAAATATTAAATTGTTTTAAGTAAATAATTATATATAAAATCTCTTTTTTTTCTATTATTTATATATTTTGTTTTAATTATTAAGATAGTTTTAATATTATTATAAATTTTATTATAATGAACTTTATATTAAACCTAATTTTTAATTTTAAAATTAATTAATAGGTTTTTATATATATTATTTTAATTTAGGATTTTTTAGAAAATCTTTATAATAAAATAAAGCTTTATGTTAAATATATAATTTATTAATTAAAAAATATTTTTTATAAATATAATAAGCTTTATAATTTATTTAATAAAAGAATATATTAAATAAATAATATTATTATTAAAGTTAAGCTTTAGATTTATTTAAGTAAATTTAATTATAAAGTTAATAAAATTATAATAGAAATGATTAACCTTTTATAATATTATAAAGAATATATAAATTTTAAATTTATTATAAAAGAGTTTCTTAATATTTATTTATAATTGTTATATAACTTTTAAAAAATTAGGGTTTAATTATTTTGCTTTTAGGTTTTTTATAATAATTTTATTAATATATTATATAATATTATAACTTTAATATTTAAATTAAGTAAGGAATTTATAAAGTATTTTTGTTAATTATTATATTTAACAAGGGAGATATTTATTACTTATTTTATTAAGGAGATTTATTAAATAAATAAGGCAGCTTAAAATTTAATAGTTTAAATTATATTTAATATAAAAGCCTTTAAAGATTTAAATAGGTATAATTGTTAGTGTAAATTTAAGTAAATGGTAAATAAAGTAGATAATATAATATAGTTGAAGTTTTAAATATAATTATATTAATTAAAAGATTTAATTTAATAATAATTAATTTATTAAGTTATTTAAAAAAATCTAAGGCTAGGGGGGGTTTTATTTTATAATTAGTTATAAATATAATAATAAATAGAATTTAATTTTAATTATAAATTTAACTTAAGGTTAAATTAATTATAAATTATATTTAATATATATAAATACTTAAATAAATAGTTTAATAGATTAAATATATATATTAATCTTTAATTATCTTTAAATAACTATTTTATATATAATGTATGATTTATTAAAATAAAAGTAATTAAAAATATAATATTATTTTAAGTTTTAAAAAGTAAAATAAGAAATAAGAAAATAAAATTATGCTAAAAGTTAATAGTTAAAAATAAAGGTTAATATAATTTATTAAATTAATTAATAATAAGTATTAAATTTAAAAAGGAAAAGATTATTTATATTTTAAATGGAATAAAGGAGTTAATATTTATTTATTTAAATAATTTAATATGTATTATTTTCTTTTATTTTTTAATAATTTATTTAAATAAAGTTTTATTTCATTATTATAAATAAATATTAAAAAGATGTAATTTATATACTTTTAAGGGAATATAATAAGTGTGATTTAATAATATTATATAAAGAAATTTATTTATATTTTAACAATTATATTAAATAGTATTTATTTTATTTAAAAATATTTTTTTAAGCTATTATACTTAATTTTATATATTAAAATTAATATAAGATAAATATATAATAGAAAATATTAAGTAAATAAGTATAATAAATATAATAAATATAATAAAATTATAAAGGATTTATTATATATTGTAGCGATAAGCTACGTATTTTAAAAATGGTTTTAAGGTTAAAAATAGTTAATTTTATACTAATAACAAGTATTATTTTTACCGTTGTTTTTTTTATAATAATTCTAAAAATAAAAATTTTTAATTAATTTTAATTGGTTAAAATTTTAAATAAGTGGGGCAAAACTTTAAAAGATTTAAAAGTTGTAAAAGGTAAAACTTAAACTAATAGCTTAATAACATGTAAGAAATTCGCACATAACCATTAAATTAACCGGTTAAGTGGCTAATCTTTTCGATTTGTTAAAATTTTACTAGGTTATTTTATTTTATAAGCTAATATCGCGCATTCTTCGAATCCACATTTATTAGCCAATTATATGTAATAAATTTAAAAATAGTTTTTAATATAAAAATCACTTCGATTATATAACCATTTTTAAAATACGTAGCTTATCGCTATAATATATATTAAACCTTAGTTTAAAAAATTCTTAACGTTTTTATTAACCTTTAATTAATTTTATAAATAATAAGTTAATTATAAAATGGTTAAATATAATTATATTAATTTAAAAAGAAAACTTTTTTAACTAAAAATAATAATAAGTTAAATTTAAATTAGCTTAATATAAGATAAATAGTTTATTAAAGGATTTAAATTTAATAAGTATAAAAATTTTAAAAGTGTTTAAATATATAAAATGAAAGAATTTTAAAAAGTTAACCTTAAATTTCTTATTATTTAAATAAATTAATAGTATAATATTTTTTAATATTTACATTATTTTATATAATTTTTATATTATAAATAAAATAAGTAAAGAAGTATATAAATTAGTTAAAAGGTAATTTAAGTGTATATATTATATATTTACTTAAATTTATCTTTATATTAAACTAATTTAAATGTATATAATAATTAAAATTTAAATTAAAATCCCTTTAATTAATTTTCTTTTATATAATTAACTTATAAATTATATAATTAGGAAATATTTATATAATATATAAAATATTTTTTAAAATGTATGGTTTTATAAATTTATTTAATATATTTAAAAGATTAAAAATAATATTAATATAATTAAGTTTAATTTATATGATTAATTAATAATTATTAACCTTTATAATAATAAAATACCTTAGAATTTAATAAAAAATATTATAATTTATAAAGTATATAAAGTTTATATAATAATATATTAAATTAAAGTTAATGGTTTATTATAAATAAACCTATTAATGTTATTAAAATTATTAATAATCTTATTTTTTTTAGCTTTTTTATTAATAAAAAAGATTAATTTATTTTTTCTAATCTTTTTATTAATGAAAATAATTGGTTTATTTTCCCTAGCCTTTTTATTAGTAAAAATAATTAACTTATTTTTATTAGCCTTTATATTAATAAAAAAGATTAATTTATCCTTTTTATTCTTTTTATTAATGAAAATAATTAGCTTATTTTTATTAGTTTTTATATTAGTAAAGAAAATTAGTTTATTTTCTTTTATCTTTATATTATAAGTTAAAATAAATTATTAACCTATAAATTTAAATAATAATACTTAGTTTTATAACCTATTATTACTTAAATCTTAAATAATATTATATATATTAATAATTTATTTAACTTTTATATTATAATATTAGAAAACTTTAATAAAATATTTTATACTAAAATTTTTATAAGAAAATTATATTTTAAATAAAATATTAAAAAAGTAAGTAAAAATAATATATTTATTTAATATTATTTTTTTTAATTATAATTTAATATTATATAAAAGAATAATATAATTACTTAATATTTTATTATATTAATGTTAAAAGGTATTAAAATAAATTTTAATAATACTATTAATGTTAATAATAAATTCCCCTTTATTAATATTATACTTTTTTAAAAATTAATATAAATACCTTTAATAAGTAAATAGTTAAAAACCTTAATATAATCATAAAATTATAATATAAATAAAAAAATCCTATTTATACTTAATATTATTATATATAAACTTATTAAATTACCATTATTAAAAGCAATTATAATAGAACGAATAATTAAGATTTTAAGTTCTAATCTAACAACCTAAGCTTTACCTTTAAGGTATTAATACTAATCTATCTCTTTAATATAGTTAAACAAAACTTCGTTTTATCTAAGGCATTAACCTTTACTTTTTTATTTAGTTTACATAAAAGCGTATAATAACTCCTTTGCCCACAATTATAAATTATTATAATACCTTTATTTAAAATTAAAGGATAAGATATAAATATAATAAATATTATTTTTATTAATTTATTATTCCTAAATAATATAGCCTTATATAATTTTATATTATAAGGAATATAAAGCTAAGATTTAATTTATTTAAAGTAATTATATATTTTATAAAATAATTTATTAATAACCTTTAAAAAGGATATATTATTAACTAAAATATTAAATATTAATAATAAATGCCTATTATTACTTAGAAATTATACTTTTATTATAAATATTATTTTAAATCTTTAACTAAAATAAATACTTTATATTATTATTTAAAAATATAAGGTTAATTAAATGTTAAATAAACCTATTACTTTACTTAATAATAATAATTTTATAATATAAAATAAAGTAAAAATCACTTATTTAAATTAATTTATATAAATATATTTAAATACTTATATAGCTAATATTAAATTATTAAGTATATTAGTTATATTATTTAAAATTATTTATAATAATATATATAAATTAATTAAAATATATTTTAATTAATAACTTAAATAAATAATTATTATTTCTTATATTATTTTAATATAATTTTTTAAATACTTTAATATAAATAACTTAAAATTATTATTTTTTATATATAACCTTTAATAATATTAATTAAGTAAATTTAAATATATAAACAAATTTATATAATTATTTATTATATATTATAATTTATTAATATTTAATTAAATAATTAAATATAATTATTACTTATTTTCTTTTCTTTTTTTTCCTTTTTTTCCTTTTTATTAGTTATTATAACGATAAGCTATATATTTTAGAAATAATTATATAATTCGAATAATTCCTTTATTAAAACCTATTCCTAAATTTATCGCGTTTAATTGGCTAATAAATGTAAATCTTAAAAATGTACGAGATTAATATATAAGATAAAATAACGTATTAAATTTTTAACGAATTAAAAAGATTAACTACTCGACCGGTTAACTTAATAATTACGTGCGTATTTCCCACGTAATATTAAGCTATTAGTTTAAGTTTTACCTTTTATAACTTTTAAACTTTTTAAAGTTTTGCTCCACTTATTTTAAATTCTAATTAATTAGATATTTTTAAAAATTAAAATCGTTATAAAAAAACAACGATTAAAATAATACTCGTCGTTAATATAAAATTAACCATTTTTAACTTTAAAACCATTTCTAAAATACGTACCTTACCGTTATAATACCTTTAAAATATAAAATATAATGAAAAGTTAAATTAAAAATTATAACTTTTTTTTATATAAAATTTTTTTAAAAAAATATTAACTTAAATAATAGTATATCCTAATTATATTAAGTTTTATTTTTATATTAAAATGAAATAATTTTTTATTAAATCTTTAAAATTATTTAATTATAAACCATTATTATGTAAACTTTAAAAATATTAAGGTAATAATAATATGTTATTTTATTATAATTTTTTATAATAATAAGATTAACGTTATACTAATATAAAATTATATTTTATTAATATTATTATATAAATTAAAATATATAATTATATAAATCTTAAATTTTTAAAATAAAAATATTCCTATAATTTATAGTTTTAAAAAATATTTAATAATTATCCTTTTATTAGTATATAAATAATATTATTACTTTATTTATTTTAAATATTTAAAGTTTATTAGGTTATATTTAAATAATTTTATAAGGAATAAAAGTATAAAAATGATATAGTAAAATATTTTTATAAATTATTAAATATAAGAAAAAAAAGGTTTATATAATATTTTATTTATCTTTTATATAAATGTTTAGTTAAATTTTTAATATGTTTTATTAAAGATATAAATTAATTATAGGTTTTTTATAAGGTAATAGGATATAAAATAAATAATCTTTTATAAGTAATAATTTTAGGGAAAAAGTTTAATTATAAGCTTTAAATAATATTAATATTAAATTATATATAATTAATATATTTTAACTTTATATTTTTTATTATGTTTTATTATTTAAATAGTTTTTTATAATTAATTATTAAATGAACTTATATTAATTATTATTTTTACAATTTTATTCCATTAATTTTTTAAAATTATATATTAATTCATTTTATTTAAAATTATTATAGGTAAATATTAGTGGATATTTTCCAAATTTATTATAAGGTAAATAATATTTATATTAATATTTACTAATAAATTTATTAAAAATACTAATAATAAAACTATTATAGTAAGGAAAAATTAAACAATTTACCTTAAATTAAATATATATTTGTAAATAATTTTTATATTTAAATAATTAAAGAAATAAAATTAGTATTATTAAAATCCTTAAGTTTTTCTCATTTTATTAATATATATAATATTTAATTTTAACTTATATTTGTAATAAAATTATATTTAAATATAAAAGTTTTAAATAATAAGTTTTTTTTATTACT
Organism: Hypoxylon sp. EC38; assembly: GCA_002120335.1. Lineage (NCBI taxonomy): Eukaryota > Fungi > Ascomycota > Sordariomycetes > Xylariales > Hypoxylaceae > Hypoxylon > Hypoxylon sp. EC38. The sequence goes on from KZ111297.1 coordinate 9,556, forward strand.
TTTCTAATGTAAAAATATCTTTTATAACATTATTTGTATTTAATTTTTTTTATAATAAAGTTTAAGCCTTAAATATATATATTAAAATAAAGCTTATAATAAAATAAATTTTAATATTTATTTAATTTTTTAATATTAATTTTATTTAATTTATTATAAATTAAAAGATCTTTTATTATTATTTTTTAACCTTATTAACCTTATTAGCCTTATCGCGCTTAAATATATTTACTTATAAACTAAAAAACATTAATTCTTTCTTTTATTAAAGATATAAATCTTTTAGTATTTTTTATAACTAATTTCTTTGCATTTTATATTTATTTTAAAAGATTAAACCTTTTTAATCTTTTATTTAATATTAATTTAATAAGTAGTTTAAAATTTACTTTATTTTCTTTATCTTTTAAAGATATTAATAATCATTAAATATTACTTTATTATTATTTAAATAATAGTATTCTTTTTAGGTTTAATATTTTTAATTAATAGTTTATTACTTAATATACTTTATATAATTAATTTAACATAACTAACTTTTATACCAATTTTTTTAACTTTATTACTGCTTATATCTTAAATAATAACACTTAACCTAATTAATATTAACCTTAAAATCTTTTAATAATATTATAAAAGCTATTTAATTATTAAAACTATATAAAAAAAGTATTCCTAAATTTAATAATATAATTTAAACATTAAAAATACTAATATTAATAATAAGAAATGGGTTTATAAAACCTATATTAAAGAAAACGGTTTAATTCCTACCATATATATTATTTAATATTAAAAATAATTAGGTTAATAAGATAAATAATAAGAAATTATTAAATTAATTTTAAAAATAGTTAAACATTATAAATAATATTAAATAAGTAATTTAAGTAAATATAAATAACTTTATTTTAAACCTTAAACTAATATTAATTAAGTATTTATGCAATTATATTATTAACCTTAATATATTATTTAATTTTATTTCATTATAAAGTATTATAAATTTTAATTAACATTATTATATTAAAAGGCTTAATAGGTTAAATAGGTTAACTGTTTATTCTAATATTAACCTTTTTATATTAAGTATAAGTTTTTATAAATTATTTTAATTAATTTATAAAATATATTAATTTAATTTATTTATTTTAAATATTTAAATTAGCTATAATAAAGTTTTTATAAACCACTTTAATTATAATTATAATATGTTTTTATTTAAATATATTAACTCATTTAAAAATTTTTTAATACTTATTTATAGCATATTATAATCCAATTATTTTAAATGTTAATTATAGTTAAATATATTATATATATTATATCTTAATTTAATTATTTTACCTTAATTATAATATAAGCTTTATTAACTTTTTTAATTATATTTATAGCTTTAAATATAATAATTATTTCATTAAATAAATTAGATTAATAACATTTATAATACTTAATCTTATATAAGATTTAAATTATTACTTATATTTACTTATATTTTTATTAAAGAAATTTAAAAGGGATAATTAAATAAGGGTTTATAAGTTAAGCCTTAAAATAAGGTAATATAAAATTAACATATTTTTTTAATATATATTATTAAAAGATATTAAAATAACTTTATTATTAATAATTATAAAAATAATATTAATATAAATAAAAAGATAAAGATTATTAATTAATTATATAAATATAAAAGTAATTAATTTATTATTTTAAAACTAATTTTATTATTAAAATTAATTTTATTTTATTTAATTTATAATATTTATTCTATAAAAGATTATTTATTTATATTTTAATTATTTTTTATTATATTTGTTTCTTAATGTATATAAAGAAAGTTTTTATCCCTTTAAAAAATCTAAAATAATTTTAATAAATTAAAGATTATAATTAAAAAAATTCTATATATAAAATTAATTATTTTATTATATATTTAAATAAATTAATATTTTATGTTTACTTTATTTAAAAAATTACCAAGTTTAAATATTAAGTTTTAATTAAGCTTTTAAACTTTTTATTAATCTTATTTTTATTTAAATTTAAATTTAGCTTTAGCTTATTTAAGTCCTTAATTTTCCAACCTTTTTTTTAACCTTTAAGGTATAAATAAGATTAGATAATATCTTTAAAGGTTTTAATTTAATAATTATAATTGTAATATTTAATAACTATTGTTAATATTAAAAAAGAAAATGAAAAAATAAATATAATAATGGTTTAATATGGTTTTTAATAGTTTAAGTATAATAAAAAATAGAAAAATGTTAAATGTATTTTTTATTTCAAATATTTAAATAAAAATTTGGCTTTAAATATAAGCATATTTTTAATTAATAATATTTATATAAATAAATAAAAAGGCATTTATATATATATATGTAAATTAAAAATATAAAGTTTTTAATAATATAATATTATATTATTTAAATTTAAATATTCCTATATTTAATTTATATATTATTTAACTTTTTTATTTTAAAATATTATAATTTATATTTTATTAAAATATTATATTTCTTTTTCTTTTTTTAAAATTTATCCATATAAGTTAATTTATATAAGATAAATTTTATAAATATCTTATTACATAGTTATTATAGTGCCGAATTTCCTAATTAATTAAACAATATAAATTATTAAAAAAGAAGGAGCTTTATTCCTAATTAATAATATGTTTTAAATATATATAAAATTGCCTATTAGGTTATATACTTTATACGTAACTTAGCATTTTAAAATTATAATATATTCCTTAGCTATATACGACTTAGGATTAAGCTCTTACCATTTTAGTTAAAGTTTAATTACCTTATTTTAGCCTTTTTTAACATATTATATCTTATGTGTATTAAGTTTTAAATAAAAGAAATAAGTTAATAGGAATGTGTTTTAATCTTTCTTCTATTAGGTAAAATTAGTATAATGTTTTTTAATCTTTAGTAAATAAATTAATTAAATGATTTAAAAAATTTTATATAAGAGCTTAAAATATTATAACTAATTTAGTAACGATTTTTTAAGCGTGTGTAAATAGCTTTACTTATTTTAAAGCTTTTAAAATAGTTAATATTAAGTTTATTTATTTATTTATAAATAATTCTATCCTTATATAGGCTTTTCCAATTCTTTTCTTTAATCTTATCTTTTAAATTATTTATAAATAGCTTTAATTTAATCATTTTTTTAATAGTTCCTTTTTAATTTAATATAGGTAAAAAACATGGTTACTTTTATTAAATAGTTCACTTAAAAAAGGTTTAAATAGTTTGTAAAAAATATATAATAATTATATTTAAAGTTTTAAATAATTTATTTATTTTAAATTAATCAACTACTTTTATTATCTTTAAGGCTAATTTGGTTATTCCTAATTAGTTAATTACTTTTATTAACAATTAGTTAATTACCTTTATTATTAAGATATTTTCTTAAGTTAATAATTTTTTTTAATATAATATAATTGAAATTTTTAATAATTTTAATTTCGATCTTAATATTAAATATATTATTGCTAATTTAGCTACTTCTAAGCTATTAGTTAAGGTTGAGAAAAAGGTTAATTCTCTTAATATTTTATTTTTTATAACTGGTAAAATTAATATATTTTTAATATAGCTTATTAATTTTTTTACTCCTATCCTTACTTTTATACCCTTTATAACTTTTATTTTATTAATCATTCCCGCTTAATTATTTTTGGGAAGTCCTTTAATTAGTTATAAAAGTAAAAGTAAAGGTAAAGCTATAGCTTAAGCTATTTTATCACCTATTTTAACTTAAAATATATTAACTATTAACAAGTGTATTCTTAAGCTTAAACCGTTAGGAATTTATTATTATAATTTTTATTTAATTTATATAAGAAGTATATTAATTAAAAAGCTTAATTAATATTATAAGGACTTAATTAATTTAGATAATAAGTGTTATTTTAAATATATTAATAACTATAATTATTATAAAATATAAATTTGTTTTTATTTTTTTAAAAGCTTAATTCTAATAATTTAATCTTAATGGTTATATTATTAATCATATATATTATTATTTATAACACTTAGTTTTACAAGGGGTAACTTTTATTAAGCCTTATATAAATTTTCTTATATATTTTTTATTAAGTCTTTTAATATTAAATAAAGTTTAAAAAAATATAAGCGTTTTATATAACCATTTAAATATTCATTAAGAATTTACTTTTAAACCTTAAGTTATCCTTTAAATTTAAATTAAATTTAAATAATAATAACTAGGATATTTCCCTTCTTAACAATTTATTCCAACCAATTAAATAACGTTATACGTAAGACAATAATAAAAATGATAGAACTAATAAAAATTCTATAATAAAAGTAATTAACAAATCCTTAACTATAATATTAATAAATAATACTTAAATAAATATTTAAGGAGTTAAATATTAAATAAGTTACTCTTTTTATATATTTTAATTATTTTAGTGTTTAAAACTAAATTGGAAAATAGTTATTATATAACTTATAATTTTTAAATAGTTATTATAGTATTTTATATTTTTACCTTATAAATTATTAAGTTAATTTAATCCTTAAATAACTCTTTAATAATCTTATAATAATTTTCACGATGTTAAAATAATTTTTTATTAACTTAGCTATTTTTATACTTATATAATAAAGTCTTTTTTATACTAAAGTATTATTACTTTTTCTTTTCCATATAAAATTTTTTTAGTAAAGTAATAAGTTGTTTTTTTTTCTTAATTAATTACCTCTTAAATTCAAATTAAATTCAAACTATATTTTAGTAAATTCTATTAATTATTCTTTTTAATCTTAATTATATTTGAGTAATTAATAAATACTTTAATTATAATAGCGCCTATTAAAAAAAAATTAAAGTATTTAAGCGATTTAAAATTACTTTATACATTATATGTTATAATAATTTGAAAAAAGTATGGGCTATTTAATTTGGTAATATAAGAAAAGCTTATTAATTACCTTTAATAAGTGATAATTCTTAAGTTAATATTAATAGCTTTATTTTTAAAAAAGCTAATAAATTTATAATGCCTTTTATTTATTATAAGTAAAAATACCTTATTATTAATTTTAAAGTTCCTAAAGTATTTAATATATTAGTTAATACTTCATTAATTAATAATAATATGCAAATATTAGTTTTTATTTTTAATTTATCGCTAATATTTATAATTACTTTTTTTACTTAGAAAAATATTTATCTTTTTATTAAAGCGCCTTATTATATACTTTACTTAAGTTATGTAAAAAATATACTCGCTAATTATCTTTAAGCTTTATATAATAATACTTTAATAAGGTAAAATACTTAATATTAACTATACTTTAATAAATACTTTTACTAAAAACTATAAATTATTTATTTTACCATAATAATGTTACTTTTACTAATTTATATCTTATATATAAATCTAATAACCCAATTATTTAATTAATAATTTGTTATTTATAAAAAGCATTCCTAACTAATGGTGTTATTTAAAACATATTAATAAGTTTCTTATAAAATTTTTTATTTATTCTTTTCTCTTATATTAATTAATATATATAAGCAATTTATATTTTATAATATACCTTATTTATTTTTTTAAAGTATAAGTTGTTAAATAATAAAAATAAAATTAAGCTTATAAATATAAGTAAAGTTAGTCTTTTTATATTTAACTTTTAATCCAAGTATTAAAAAGATAATAAAAATAATAATAAGAAAATGGGTGAAATAAATAGTAAATTTTATAAGAAGGTAATTTAAGGAATTATTTAAGCTTTAAAAGTATTTTATTAAAGTATTATATTTGTTTATTTATTAATATAAAGTAATTAATAATATTAATAAATTATTTATATAAGCCTTTTAATTATTAGTTAATAAATCTTATATATTTTGTAAATTAAATAACATTTAAAAGTGTTTAAATCCTTATTTTAATAAATTTTTTATTAATTTATTTACTAATATTTAATTAATTAATAAATAAAGTATTTTAAAGATTTCAAAAATATATTCCTATTATAACCATATATTTTATATATTTATATAATAAAGTTTAGTATTAATTTATTCCTTTTTTTTACTGATTAATTTAATTGTTTATTAATTATCGCTATAAATTTGCCATATGTACTTTAAGTTAATTTATATATTTTTAAATAAGCATTATAAAGTTATTACTTCTTTTATTATATTTGAAATATTAAATAATTTAACCTTTATTATAAAAGTTAATATTATTAGTAAATAAGTAGCCTTTTAAGCAATTGAATTATTATATAAATTTATAATTCATTTATGAGATAATTGTTTATTTTTTATATTATTTACAAATAATATATTATTTAATATAAGTAAAGCCTATGCTTTAATATTCTTATCCCTATATTTAATATATAAAATATATGTTATATATAAATATCTAATTATTTAATTAGTTATTATTATATATTTAAGTTTTAAATTAATTAAATAATAGGAAAGTTATGTAGTTGTAAATGTAATATTAAATCTAATCATTATTATAATATATAAAATCAATCTTATATACTTTTGAAAAACCTTAACCTTTATCTTAATAATTTCTCCTTTATATTTAAAGAATAGCTTAAATAATAAAGGGGTTAATAAGATTTAATTGTTATTATTTAACTAAAACTTAATTATAATTTTCTTAATATAATTATTATAAAATAAGGAAATGATTTATTATTTCCTATCCTTAATTATTTTAATTCTAAAATATTAGTTAATTAATCTTTAATTCTTTATTTTATATAAGCTTTTTAAATAATTAATCACTTTTTATATCTTAGTTATATATTTAAAAGTATTTATTACTAATATATTATTTACATATATTAGCATATATACTTTTTTATTAATTATATAGAAAAGGTATAATTCTTTTATTAATATAATAAGCCTTTTAAGCTTTAAAATGTTTTTTATTTCCTTATATTATAATAAAGGAAAGTTATATAATTTATATAAAGCTTTTAAAAGCTTAGTATACTTTTTATCCTTATTTTTATAATTTTTAGGGAGTTATATAATAATTAGCTTTTTGCCTTTTTAAAAAGTATTTATAAATATATTTTTAATATTAAATTACCATATATTTAAATTAAGCTTTATAACTAATGCTATTATTATTTGAAATGATTTTATTATAAGCGTGGTAACATATATATTTTAAAGCGTTAAGTATTAGAAATTATCTTATATAACGAGTTAAGATTTATATTTTTTTAAATATTTATTCTTATTAAATTTATATATAAATATTTATTTTAAGGGGAGTGGGATATTTTTTGCTTTATTATATTTTATAATATATTATATATTATTTTTATTAAATGTTTAAATTTTTTTTTGTATATTTTCTTTAAATTATTTATTAAATGAGTAATTTATTAGGTTTTTATATTTCTTTAATAATGGTTATAAAAGCTTATCCTAATAAATCTTTAATTTGTTTAAAGTTATGTTAATTTATTTAGCATTTTTTTAATATACTATTACAAAGATTATTATATATAGTATTTAATATTTTTAATCTTTTTAATAAATCGCTTCCTATTAATTAGGTAAAAAGGTTTTTAAAAAGTTAGATTATTTTAATTTAATAAGTGGGAAGATCTCCTCCCTATTTTTATAAATTAAAGTTGTAAAAGTTAAATTACTTAAGTTTTTTTCTTTAAATTCCTAACCTTTAAATCTCCTACTTTTTTACTAAAGTTTAATAAGTGCTATTATAATATATAGTTAAGCTTTTAACCTTTTTAAGCAACCTTTTTTATGTTATAATTATAATATTAGCATATTATCTTTTTTACTTTTATTAATATTCTTCCTATTATTTATTAAGCTTAAATATTAATTAAATATTTTTATTTTAAAAGAATTTTCTTTTATAAGGTTTATAATCCCTTAGAATAATTGTTTAATGTTTAATAAAATATTACCCTTTTCTATTTTTAATTTTAAGATTTTTTCAAGGGTTAAAAATCTAAAGAATTAATCACTTACTTATATACTAAGCTTTCCTTTAGTAAATTGTTTATTTGGTTTTAAATTTAGGTTTATAAGTATGTTTTTCTTTAATTTTAAAGCTTTTAGTTAACTATTTAATTACTTTTTAACATTTATATCCCTTAACTTAGTGATTTGTTTTATATTTTAATAATTTGGTAATTTCTTTTTTATAAATCTAATATTTAAAATATTCCTTCCTTTATTAATTATTCCTTTAACTTATTAATTTCGTTAATTTTTAATACTTTTAAGTTAAGTGTTAAGTGTTTAGCTTTTAGGATATAAAATATTTCTTTATTAAATTATATATCCTATATAATAATTATTTTTTTTTCTTCAGGGATTTATATATAATATAAATTAGAAGCTTAATATTTTATTAAATATTTTATATAAGCTTTCCTTATTATCTTAAATATTCTCTTATTTATATTATATCTCCTCTTTTTTTTAATAAGTATACTTTATATTTATATACGTAAATACTATTTTAGTTAGGTTATAAATCACTTATTAATACTTTGGAAATTTTTAGGGTATAAAATTTAAAATATTATTTAAATTAATTATTAAATACTTTAATTAGTAAATATATATAATAAATAAAGCTTAGGCTTTTATTAATTAATTAGGTTATTATTTAAGTAATTTTAGGTTAAAAATTAATTAATAATTTAACTTTAAGTTATATTTTAAATATTTGGTTAATTATTTCTTACCTTATTTATTTTATTCCTTTAATAGGTTTATATATATAGCTTAATAAGATTTTTAAATTAATTCTTTTTTATTTTATTTAATGCTTAAACTTTATTAATCTTTAATAAGAAAATATTATATACTTATTATTACTATATATTTTATATATATTAAATTTAAACTATCTTTATATTTAATTCTTAAATAATTAAAATTAAATAATTACTATTACCTAATTTTTATCTATAAGAGAAAATATAAAAAATACTTTATTATATTTATCTTTAATTACAAATAGTATATATAATCCGTTATATCCTTTTTTATAAAAGAATAAGTTTTAAATTATCTTTTAAAATAATTTAATTAATCATTTCTTAAAAAATCTCTTACTTATAACTTAATAAGTATATATTATAATGTAATATTTATATTTAATTTTAGGGGTTTTATTAATCTTTATATTTTAAGCTTTATAAATTAAAACTTTAAAAGCTTTTAGCCTTAAATATTTAAAGTATTTATACCAAAGATTTTTTAAATTATTTTATAGCTTTGGTAAATCTTTATTAGGTTAATGGATTATATATTTCTTATTAATCTTAAAAATACTTATTATACCTATTATATTTATAAGTATATTATATGGGATAATTATTAATAAAGCTAATAGGATAAATAAGTAAATAAAAAAAGGCTTATATTTAAAGAAAATTAGGTTATACTTACGTATAAGTTGTTTTATTATATTGCTTTTTTCTAATTTTCTAAACCGTAAAGTATAGTTTTAACCATTATATTAAATGTTTATTATACGTAACTTAACCTTTAAAATAATATTCATGTAAAATCCCTTTATTACTATTACATTTATTAATATTAAATCATATATATTAGGTTTTAATTTACTTATAAAACATTTGGAAATTATTTATTTTCTTATATTAATAATTAGGAAGCTTATGATTTTTATTTAAATTATATCGTATATATTTATAGGTTTAAATGATTTAAGAATTAAAAGCTTTTTATTATTAATTAGATTAATTGATTTATAATTATTTATTATAATACTTTTCGAAAATAAATACTTTTTAATTTTAAAAGTAATAAAAACTTTTAAAGCCATATAATTCTTAATAATTTACTTTATAAGCTTTTAGCTTTTTTGGAGTAAATGTAAGTTAATTAATATTATAGCTATATCTTTTAGTTAATCTTCTCTTTTTAAGTTTTTACCCTTTTAATAACTAATTTTATTCTTATTAATTAGTTTTATTTTTTACTTATAGGCATTAATCTTTACTTTAAGCTATTTTTAAATAAGGGTTTGGTAAATTATTCGAATTTCTTTGTAATGCTTAACATTTAATAATTTAATTAAGCAATTTATTTTAAAAGTTACCATATATTAAAGATATATATATTTTTTAAAAGCCATTTATATATTTAACTACTTTTTCTAAGGTATAAATACTTATTTTTAACTTATAATTTATTATTCCTAACGTTTTTATTAATAGTTTTATTAAATCTTATACTTATTTTACTTCCTTAAATTATAATAAATTATGCTTTAATCCCCTTTTTTTAATGTTAATATTTTGGAAATATAATTATTCACTTTATATTAAAATTTATTAATTTAGGGTAAGTATTAATTATTCTAATTAATCGGCTTAAATTACTAATTAAAACTAAGTATTAACCTATATTAAATTAAAACACACTTTTATTACTTTTAAAAATACTTTAATGGTTAATAATCTTTTTATATTTAGGAAGTGGTAAACTTTTATATTCTTAAATGTTTAAGTAAATTTTAAAGTTTAAATAAAAGGTGAAATATTTAGTATTTTTATTTTAATAAATATCTTATAATATTTCTTTTATATTTAAATAAATATACCAATATATAAAAAAGTTAGGTTATTTTTAATTATTATAATTATAGCCTTTAAGTTATAATAACCCTAATATTTTAATTTAAGTAGTATAATATTTATAATTTTTATATTAATAATTTTCCTAATTTAAGTTAAAATGATTATATAGTATTTTCTAATTATTATATACTTTTTTCTATTACTTTTATAATTTACTAAAGTAACTTTATAAAAAGCTTATAATTTATTAGGTTTAAAAGGCTTAAGTAACTTAATTAATAAAGGAATTTTTAATATATTAAATATATTATTTAATATAATATTTAATGTTAATTAAAATAAAGTAGTTATTAAGCTATTAGCTATTTTACTTAATAGAATTCTAAGTAATTATATGGTTAATAGGTTATATAGTATAATTATTATAATAAAAGCTTGTAAAAGATCGTAATTTTTCTTTTTTATTTCTTTTATTTTTACCATTAATCGGTTTTAATTAACTAAATCTTTAACATATTTATTAATATACCTTTAATTTTCTTTCTTAATTATTAAAGTTTAGATTAGCTTTATAAAATTAATTAACTTATTAAGTTATTTAGGGTTAATATATTGTTAAATCTTATATTCCTTTAAAAATTAAATTAAATAATAATATTAAACTATAAAGTTATATATACTTAAGTATTTAATATACTTAAATAATTTATTTAAAATTTCTATAATTAATTAAGTTAAAATATAAATTACTTTAAAAGTTAATTAAGCAATTAACTTTTTATAAAGAAAAGATTTAAGATTTTAAAATAAATTTATATATAAAAAATCACTTAAAGTATTAATACTAAGCGTAATTTAAGCTTATAATTATCACATAATTATTATAATATTAAATCTCCTAATTAATTAAACGGTATAAATTATTAAAAAAGAAGGAGCTTTACTTTTAATTAATAATATGCTTTAAATACGTATAAAATTGCCCACTAGGTCACATGCTTTACACGTGACTCGACATCTCGAAATTATAACATATTTTAATTTAGGATTAATTTAAAAGGATTTTGTTTTATAATTAGTATTAACATTACTTTAATAACTTTATTACCATATTATCTTTAAGTTTTTATACTAATATAATTATTATTTAATATTAGGAATTAATTCTTTATAATTAATATATTAAAATAAACTAAATATATAAAGTTTTTAATTAAAAAAATATCTTTACTATTAAAAATATTATTATTAAATCTAATTATTTAAATAATATACCACCTTTTTAAAATCACATTATATTTAATGCTAATAATATAAAGGCTACTAACTTAGCTTATAATTATTTATATAATATAAATATTAATATTCCTATTATTCTTTTTTAAAATAAGGTATATTTATATTTTATTTATTATTTATATTTATTATATTTTATTATAGTTAATAAATATTTTTATTTAAATTATTAAATGTAATATATTAATTTAAATATATATTCCTAAGGTTATTTTTAATGTTATATAACCTTACCTTACCTATTTAAAAAAGGTTTCATTTAAAAATTAAATAAAAAATATTTTTAAAAAATTGAATTAAATTAAATAATTATTTCTTGTAAATTTATAAAGGCTATTATATATTTATAATAATTTTAAACCTATTAAATCTAAGCAGATTTATTAAAAAGAATATAATATATTATTTATAATAATTAAAGTTAAGGTAGGATTAAAATTTACTTATAATAATTTTAATTAATTAAATATTATTATTTAAAATAAAAAGATTATAAAAATAATTAATTAGAAAATGATTAGGTTTTTTAAATTAAAATGTGTTATTAAAGTTTTTAACTTATATTATATCTTAATAAAATTGCTTTTAAAAGATTATTACTTAATAAAAAAAGAAATTTAAGATTAAATATTTTAGCATAATTTATATAAAAATTTATAAGGGTTTTTTACTTTTTTTTCTTTTTTTCTTTTATATATATAAGAAATAATAGTTATTTACTTATAAAGATTATATTATAAATTTCCTTAAATAAATAATAGGTTTTTATACCATATGGCTTAATATTATTAATTTAAAAGGAAAATAAGTAAATAATATAAGTAAAAGATATAAGTTTTAAGTTATAAAATTATAATCTTTAAAATACAAATATAATTTAAAAAGAATAAGTTATTTAAATAAATAGTTTAATTATTTCCTTTCTTATTTTTTTATAATCTTTTTTCTATTCCTTATAAAATTATTCTTATTATAATAAATAATTTAAATAATTTTAGCTATTTTTTTATCTTATATGTTATTATTAAATAATTTAGGTAATATTATTTAACTTATTTTAAATATATTAATCCTTAAAAGAATTTATTAAATTTAACTTTTTTAAGGTTATAAATATATTTATATATTATTTATAAATACTATTATTATAAATATATAAATTCTTTTCCTTTTATATATAATTAGTATATTTATTTTTATATTATCCTTTTAGGTTAATATATTTTAAAAATAATTATATAATTAAAATAGAAAAGTTAAGATTTAATTTATTAATTATATTATAATATTATTTATTATATTTTTAATATAAAATATTATTATACTTTCTTTTATTTATAATAAGTAAGTTTTAAAGTTAATAAGGTTTGTAGAAAAGTTAATATATATAATAGTTTAAGGGATAATTATAAATTATTTTAATATAAATTTAATATATTTGCTTAAAATACTTTAATAAGGTATTTTATATTTTTAAATTTAGGTTAATTGTTTTTTAAAATGTATTTTCTTAGCTAAAGTTAATCTTTTATTTATAATATATATCTTTATTTTTTCTTAATAATTCATATATATTAATAACATAATAACATTTTTTATTTAATAATATATAATTATAATATAATAAATAGAAAAATTTATAATAACTTAAGTTATATTAAATTTAATTTTAAAGCTTATTAGCTTTAAGTTTTTCTAATCTAATTAAATTAAAAGCTAGTTTATTAATATATCTTTTAATGGCTATTTATATTATAAGGTTAAATACTTTTTTATTAGCTTAAGTGGTTAAAAGGATGTTATATTAAAAAAATAAATAAAATATTAAATTATTTTATTTTTCTTTTAAATGATTTAAGGTAAGTTTATAAATAATTATAGAAATTTTATAACTTAGTTATTAATAATATATTACTTTTTAATTAATTTTTTTCTCTTTTTAATATATAAGTAAATATTTAAATATATAATATATTTATATATTATTTTTAATTTATACCTCCTTTTTTTATTAATTATACCTTAAATTTTACAATATAATTTTAGATTTATTAGTAATAAATTAATTATTATATATTATATAGTTTATTAAAAAATGTTTAAAAGTAAAGTATATTTTAATAAATTATAAAAATAAGGATTAAGTTTTTTTTTATTATAATAATTTTAAATGTTATTTATTTTATTAAAAACTTTTAACTTTTTATATAATATTTATTATTCAAAACATTTCCTATATTTATAAGTATTTCTTAATACTTTTAATAATATATTAATTTTATAACTTAATATTTTTCTTTTTTAAAAATATAAATTATATTAAAATTAAAAAATACTTTTAGCTATATATGTTTAAGTAATATAAAAATATGTAATTAATGGTATAATAAGATTATTTAATAGTTTATTATAATATAATTAGGAAAATTAATAAAGGGGATTATTTATTTAATTTTAATTTTTAATTATTTTTTAAGTTATTTAAGAAAATATATAATATTAATATATCTTTTTTTAAATTTTAAATTATATTATACTTAATTAAAATATTATATTATTAATATATATAAGGGATAAAGATATAATATTAAAAATAAGGTTAATTATATATTTCATTTAATTTTTAAATAAAGATAATTATTTTATAGTTTTAATTTATAATTATAAATATTAATATTAGATTTTTATAAATTTATAATTATATAATTATAAGGATTGGTTTAATTTAATATTTTAGTATTTATAATAATGGTTAATAAAAAATAAGTTAATTTTATTTAAAATTAATAATAATATTGTTTAAAATTATAATATTTTATATTATATTATAAAATAATAGAGTTTTTAAATTTATAAGTTAATAATAATTAACTTTATTTAAATATTTATAAGGAAAGGGTTTAATAATTAGGTAAAGTTTTATAATTTTAAAATTATAAAAAAAGAAATAATTTAATAATAATTTAATTAATTATATTATTAATTAGGCTATATATTTAATATAAATATATATATCTTATAAATTATAATATTATTTTATTATAACTTTATTTAATAAAAATAATTATATATGAAAATATTATTATTATTTAATATTATAATAAATAAATATTAAAATACCTTAATAGATTTATTACCTTTATTATTATATCTTAAAAGATTTTAAAAGGTATTAATTAATATATTAAATGTCTTATAATAATTATAATCTTTTATAGGAATATCCTAGGATATATTAATAAATTTATTATATTAATAGTATTAAATTATAATTTTTAATATGGTAATTAATTTATTAAATATATTTAATAAAATGATTAAGTTTTTAATGTTTAATATAATTAAGTATATTAATTAATATATAAATATTTTAATATTAAATGTTAATTAATTAAAGTTTTTAATTTATTTTAAATTATTAAATATATCTTATTAATATTCTATAATATTAAAATTTAATATAAATAATAATTAATAATGTTATTTATTATTATTATATCCTTTTAATTAATAAGGCTAGGATATAGGTAAAGATAATATATTTAATATTTATAATAAAAGTTTAAAAATTTTTTAAATAAAATTCTAATTTAAAAAATATAAAAGTTTTTATAATTTATAATATTATTTATTAAAAATAATTTATTTATATATTAATTATTTCTTAATTTAATAATTAAATAAAATGGGTTAATATAAATATTTTATTAATTAAGTTATAATATTTATTTTATAATTTTTAAATAAAAATATATTATTTAAGATATAAAGATATATAAGTTAGTATTATAATAAGATTATATATTTTATTTAATAAAAGGTAAATATTATAATTTAAAAAAATAATTAAAATATAGGTAAAATAAATAATTATATATTAAAATATTTGGTAAAGGATAAAAATACTATCTTTTTAATAATTAGGTATTTACTTATTTAAAATATTATTTTAAAAAATTTAACTCTTAAAAATTTATATATTATTATATTTTATTAACTTTCCTTAAGATTTACCTATTATAACTTTTTCTTATAACTTTATTTTATAACCAGTTATTTTTTTAAAGTTAATTTACTTTTCTTTACTTTATTATTTTTTACTCACTTATTTTTTATTTTATTACTTCCTAAATAAAAAGTATTATTTAAAAACTTTATAAATTATTTTAAAAGCTTTTAATAAAGTAATAATATATTTTAAATTATTTTCTTTAAATATAATATATATTTTAATAATAAATTTTTTATCTTTAATATATTATTTATATTTATTACTTTATTAAGTTTTTTATTTAAATTTATTATAATTATAATTATAAATGGGAAATATAATTTAATTATAATATTTATTATATTTCTTTTTCTTTCCTTTATTTATAAAAATATATTAAAAATATATATATATAATTTTTTATATTAATCTTTTTAGTAATATAAAAATGTTAATAAGATAAATAATAAAATATTTTTTATATTTTTAATTTTAGTTTTATTAAAAGATATAAAATTATATTTTAATATTACTTAATATAATATTAAAAATAGTAATAATAAATAATATAAGATTATTTCTTTTTTTTAAATATTAATTAAGTTTTTAAATAATATTAAAATAAATAATATATTTTATAATAACCTAATTTTAAGTAATTATTAAAGGTTAAAAAGTATTAATATTAAAACTTTTATATTTAATTATAAAAAATAGAAAATTAAATATACTATAAATTTTAATTAATTTATTTATAATTTTAAGGTATTAAAATTTTTTAAACTAAATAGGTAAATTATTTTAAAATATATTAAACTTTAAATAAGGAAATTTTACTTTTACTAATAAATTTAAAAGAATAATTTAATAGTAAATAAGTTTATTATTAGATTTTTTAAAATAAAAGTTTATAAGCTTTTTTATTATATTAAATAGGTAAAAATTAAATTTTTTCTTTATTTTTATTTTTGTGAATATAATATTAAATATAAACCTTTTTAAAATTATAATTAAATTTAGCCTTATTATATAATTTTTCTTTAAATTAAATATTTATTTAAAGTACTTTTCCTATTTTAATAAAACTACCTTTTAATTTATTTAATCTTTTATATTTATTTCTTTATTTTTTATATTAAATAATAATAATTATATATATTTAAACTATATCTTTAATAATAAAAGGTAATTTTCCTTATATTTAATTTTATTAATAATTTAAATAATATTATTTAAAGTATTATAAAATTTATTATTAAAAAATATATTATTAAAATTAAAATAATAAATATAAAATTTTAAATTAATAATTAAATTTATATATTTTTTAACTTTAATTTATATTATATTAGTTTTATTAAATTTTTAAAACTTAATATTATTTATATTATAAATTAAAGATATTAACATTTTATAAATGAAATTTATAAATAATATTTTAATAATTTTATAATTATTTAAGGTTTTTTTAAGCTTTTTTAATTAAAATAAATTATAATTTATAAGAATATAATAATTAATATTAAAATCTTTAATTAAAGATAATTAATTATTTAATATTTTTTAATTTAAATTAAAATATGTTAATTATATAAAAATAATATAAAAGGTAAATTTAAAAAAAATATTATTAAAAATATAATCTTATAAGAATAAAAGAAATAAATAGTTAAAGGTAATTAAAGTTAATTATAATTAATTAATTTATATAAAAATATATTAATATAAAATAACTTATTTATAATAATTAAATTATTTATATTTTAATAGTTTATTTTATTCTTAAAAATTTAAATATAATATTTTTATAATTAAAGTTAAAATTTTTAATAAGAGGATATATTAATTTAAACTTAATTAGTTTAAATCTTTTTATATAAGATAATTTAATTTTATTAAATAAATTACATTATTTCTTTTAAAAAAGATATTTCTTAAGTAATAAAGCTTAATTTTAAAGGTATATTATAATAATAAAAAAAGATATTTTATAATTATTATTAAATTAAAATATATATTTATATTTATATAAATATATATATTAGGGAAAGTAATATTTTTAAGTTAAGATTTAAAAAAGATATTAAAAAAGTAAATATATTTTTTTTTAATAATTAAAATTATTATAATAATTTTTTAATAATTTTAAATAGTTAAAATAAAATAATTATTTATTATATATATATAATATATTATAAATTTTATAGTAAGGTATTATTAATAATATTATAAATATTATTATTATAAAAGGAATATAAAATATTTTAAAGGCTTATTTAAAAAGTATTTCTTATATTTTAAAATTAATTAAAAAATTATAATTTAATAAAAATAAAATAAAGTAATTAATTAAGGATATAATAATATAAAAGAAAAGATAAAAGAAATAATAATTTTATTATTAAAGATAATAACTTTTATTAATATATTTAAAAAGAAAATAAAATATAATTTAATTAAAAAAATATAATAAATTAAAATTTATTAATTATATTTATACTTATATTATATTATATATATATATTTATAATATATTTTGGTATATAATATAAATTATTTAAAAATATTGTTAATATATATTATATTATATTATTAATTTTTAGAGTTTTGGCGGGTTAGTGGTTTATTACCAAATGGCCAGCTGTCACATATAATGAATAGTTCTTAAAAAGGCTAATAAACAAGATTCTCGGTTCAAAAAGATCACTGGCTCAGTGGTAGTCTTAGCAGTCTGGCGACTTTCTCGGTTTATTACGCATGAATGGTTTCACAACAGAACTTGTCGACAACTGATACCGGCTATAGATTATGAGAATTTGAGAAATTCGTGTAGTCCTTGACGAGTGTTAACTTAGAACCCCGAGTCCTTCTTGATTGAAGTGTCAAACAATCAGCCCCCTTTAGATACAGAACAGGCATATGTTATATAGCCAATCCCGCAACATCCCACCAAGCTATATGGAATTATTGTAGATTCAGATATGGCTCCTTATCCACTGCAACAACGAGAGTCAGTGATTAATTCTCTAGATAAGGGGTCCGATAGTTTCGAGCATGTCTTGGGAGTAGAACCTTAAGTCCCAAAGCAACTCGATCGGGAAGTTTCAGGCCCAAAAACAGTTCATGAAGGCAAATAAAGAGCTCAGAGTAGTACATGCCTCAACATATTCATTTAGGTACTCGTCGTTGAAATATGCAGTGTGCGCGTCGCTGTCACCGCCACGAGCGCAGACTGGGTCATCGACGAAGCACCATGATTGAAGCAACTCCGTAAACCTATTCAATGATTGGAGCTCGAGCTCTGGCCGCGGCCACAACCGTAGAACTATTTAGTATCCGGAGCTAAAAGTATGTACTCTTAGAGTGCTTACTCCGTTTTCGTCTGCGCCAGTTCCTGCGTTATAGGTCTGAGAAGCCGTGTGGCGCAAGTCGCCGAAGAAAGTTGCCGCTACAACTAGAGGGCCCAGTTAGCAAAAATGATTAAAGGTCGAGGCTACGGAATCGCGTACTCTTATTACCAGGCGAACTGTCGGGCGATAATGGCGTGTTTGTCGGCTGCGTGCATATATCAATTATGAATGAAAAGTTACCTCCGCCGCCTCCGAGAATGTCGCCCACAACGTGTGCCCCCTGAGAATAACCCGTCAAAATCAACTGCGAATCAGGACAGCTTTCAGCATATGCCGTGATCTGTGCGGTGCCATTGGTGACGCCTGCGAATGCTGAATCGCAGTAGCCCGCGATTGGGTCGAGTGAGGCGGGATATATAATATCTTCATACCCGCAGCTCGACATGCCCTCGCAGACTGCGTTGACAAGGGCTCCTTGACGCCCTGGATATTCTTCATCTGTCCCGCGGGCGATGAAGAAGTGGATATTTTCACAAGTGCTCTGTCGCTCTGTTAGATCGACCGGTATTGCGGCAGCCACCTGGATGAGGGCGGTGGAGAGGAGATATCTGATAGTAAACATAGTGACTCGTTGATTCTGTGTAGACAGCTGATGAATTATGTTCGTGTTACTGTTACGAGTGATGGAATGCCTGGGGGCTTCAAGTATTCTTAAATCTACCTACGGCTCCTGGCTATGGACTGAATGTCTTATGTAGCATGACAAGATACCTCCTTAGGATGTGATGATGCACAAGGTAGGCTTGAGTCGGCAGCAGGTGTCACTACTTCCTATAAATTAGATAAATACAACCTCACCGAGGCCTAGACCGACCATATTGAGAAACAGAACTTGGCATGACCCGGAGTAAGTCCTGGATCCGGCTGTTGACACAGGATCAGCGTATTCCATGGATGTCAGTATCCTAATATGTCGTCTTACTAAGGGATATGATAGGGCCGTTAAGTTGGCAGGGAGTAGAGGAACAGATGTTGTTCTTGTAACACCGCAGTATTTATGGCTTGCATACAATTCTTGAAGTGTCAGCATGCAAGTCTCTTGGGAATGAGGTTTTATACCTAAAGTCAAGATCATGAGACCATGCTATGGTTGAATCCCGGAGTTGCGCAGGTCTTCAGTACTGTAACCCACCAAAATTGACTGGACAGTAGGTTGTCTCTCGTAGTGTCTTGGCAATATTTGACCCGTTGGGTTTAGTATAGGAAAATTACAAACAGAAAAATTGGATTCTGTGCTTGTCCATGTAAGGGATGACCCATTTTGAGAGGTGAAGGGGAAAACGTTGGTTCTCATGGAGAAGAGCTACCCTTTCTGTTGGTACTATGGAAGCCAACAGAAAAGTACCCGATAAGAGCGACTCTTTGACAAACCTCCCATTGTTAAAGAACATATGTCGATAGATATTCATGAGCCATAACCATGTAGGCTTCTCTGCTCAACAACATAATGGATCCAACGTTAGACCAGCTACGCGTTTTGGCGACGCAGGCTGATGGTGCCGAGAGACATAAGATCCTCGATTTCATGCGTGACCTCCAATTAAAGCTCGAAACACCGCATGATACACTTTCGCGGTTCGCAGGCATGGTATGCAGCCATTCCAACTAACAAATCAGGGCTAATTCGAAGGACAGCAATTGGAAATCACGGCTGCTCGGATTGCCGAAGACTTGAATATCTTCGACATTCTCGATGGGAGTAACGATGCCTTGAGTGTTACAACATTAGCAGCTAGAACTGGGGCTGCGCCTTTGCTGCTGGGTTGGTATTCCTCTCCATGTGGCGCCCATCAGCTGATGTGATCTTGTAAGGTCGGATTCTGCGATATCTTGCATCTGTAGGGATGATAGATGAGGCTGGCGAAGGTATTTTTGTAGCCAATTCTATCACGAAGACGTTGGCACAACCTGGGTATCGTGGTGGCGTGTATCACTTCTTTGATAATATCGGCCCTGTATTGAGTGCTCTTCCGGCCTTTCTTGCTGAAAATAAGTACCAAGATGTCAGCAATGCAGGGATGACAGCATTTCAGAAAGCCTTCAGCACAGATCTTCCTGCTTTCATGTGGCTTCCGACGCAGCCTGAGCGTTTCGGTCCTTTGCAGCAAGTCATGACGGTCAATGGCGCTGCTGGTGCTCCATGGTTCACCGTCTTCCCATTCGAAAAGGCTATAGGCACCTTCCGAGACCAGGTTGTCTTGGTTGATGTGGGTGGCGGTTTTGGTCATCAGTGCGTCGCGCTGCTTGCTGCGTTTCCTCATCTCCACGGCAAACTCGTCCTGCAGGAGCTTCCTCAGACTCTGGCTCAGCTACCCACTCAACTCGACGGCATAAAATTCGTAGAGCATGACTTCTTCCAGTCACAGCCAGTCAAGAATGCACGGTTCTATTATCTCCGCGGCATCATGCATGACGTGAGTGATTTACGCAATTGTTTCCTTCCTCTTCTTGACCTGCTCGGTGATGTCTCTTTTTCTAATACCTAGGGATCATTTGAGATACATGTTTTGAGACACACTTGCCGACTCTCTCTTCCTTGATTTTGTTAGTAATTACTGACGCCTATTTTCGTAGTGGCCAGACGATAAATGCATCGTGATTTTGAAGAACCTCATCTCGGCTATGGGTACGGACTCCCAGATTCTCATTGATGAGATGGTGTTGCCCAATGTTGGCGTTCCTTGGGAGGCGGCGACTATTGACTTAACGATGATGGCATCTCTTGGGTCTAGAGAACGAACGCAACAGGAGTGGCATGACCTACTCGATGCTGCCGGTCTAAGAACCATGAATGTATATACCTACGTTCCTCGGCGCCAGGATTCAATTATTCAGGCTGTTCCAAAGTAGTTCGCCACCTAGGTACATAGTTTGGACACATCGTTTCTCGCATTTCGAGATTGATGTCGGTTGAAATTTAGAATGAATGAAAGAGGTACCTAGAGAACTATTCCCTATTAGTGGCTGATAGCATGTTCTAAATGAACCTTAGATGGAAGGCCCTGAAAAAAGGGGTCTCGGGTGAAAGTTTAGTGAGGTGGGGCCTATAATCCGTACCACTGTTAGTGGAGGCCACTGAGAGCTAGGTAGTCATTACCTAGGTAAACCTTCAAGGCGGCGGTTAGCTAAGGAGGGGCACACCGAGCACCGGGTTTTACCGTCCTCACCACCACGATATCGAACTATTGAGCCTCGAATCCGAGGTCCCAATTAAATCTTACGACCGCGCGATAAAACTTACGATCGACTGGTCGATTCCTATAGGTGTTGGATTCGTTGTAGCTCTATAAAAAGTCACTTTCAAGCTGTGTTACGCGATGTCGAGACCACAATTCGGCCAGTTCGTCTTATTACGGCCACGGTTTCCAAGAGCCAATCGACTAATCCGACGATCCTTCACAGCTGGTGCAAACAGGACCAACAGCTCGCGCTGGGCCAACGGAGCTGCTATTGCTGCTATTTCGATATCGGGGCTAATATACGCAATGGTACATGCTCTCAAATCACTTCCGTAGCTCTGAATCACCCAATTGACCAAAATTACGTGTTGTT
Source organism: Hypoxylon sp. EC38 (assembly GCA_002120335.1). NCBI lineage: Eukaryota > Fungi > Ascomycota > Sordariomycetes > Xylariales > Hypoxylaceae > Hypoxylon > Hypoxylon sp. EC38. The sequence goes on from KZ111297.1 coordinate 32,448, forward strand.
CTAGACGTCTCAGAAGCCAGTTAAGTTCGATGCGCGCTCACTCGCTGAGCTCGACGAGCGGACGAAACGCGAAAAGGGCGTCGACGAGAATTCGCCGATGCGTTTGCGCATGGAACAATTTATTCGCGAACAGCAAAAAGCTATCGTCTTCGAGCTCGAGAAGCTGGATGGCAAGAGCTTCCGCGAAGACACGTGGACTAGGGAGAAGGGTGGTGGTGGCATCTCCTGTGTCTTACAGGAGGGCAATGTGTTCGAAAAGGCCGGAGTGAACATCAGCGTCGTGTACGGAACGTTACCAAAGCCGGCGATCGCGAAAATGAGGGTCAACCATAAGAATCTTGCCGAGGCGGACGAGGTCGACTTCTATGCCCTTGGCTTGAGCATGGTACTACATCCTTATAACCCAATGGCACCGACCGTACATCTAAACTACCGCTACTTTGAGACCATGCGGCCGGATGGCACTTCGCAAGCCTGGTGGTTCGGCGGAGGCAGTGATCTGACGCCAAGCTACCTATTTGACGAGGACGCGGTACATTTCCATAAGACACTGAAGGATGCCTGCGATAAGCATAACAAGGAATACTACCCCAGGTTTAAGAAATGGTGCGATGAGTATTTCTGCAATACGCACCGCGGCGAGGCTAGAGGAATAGGTGGTATTTTCTTTGATGATCTCGACGAGTCCGTCGCCGATGCCGATAACACATTTGCATTCATCCAGGATTGTTTGAAGAGCTTTTTGCCTTCGTATTTGCCCATTATGGAAAGGAGGAAAGACATGCCGTACACCGCAAAGGAGAAGGAGTGGCAGCAGGTGCGAAGAGGCAGGTATGTGGAATTCAACTTGGTTCACGACCGCGGTACAGCGTTCGGTTTGAGCGTCCCTGGTTCTAGGGTCGAAAGTATTCTAATGAGCCTCCCGTTGACGGCATCCTGGAGGTACATGTATGAGCCGGAGCCTAGGAGCCGGGAGCAGAGACTTGTTGATGTTCTCAAGAACCCCAAGGAATGGGTGTAATGATTGCTTATGTAAGATATAGAGACCATGGATCATGACGTTATTTAAGGCGTAAGAAAAAAAAGGAAGAAGTTATAAAAGGCAATGTATAATATCAGATACCATTCATATAGTAAATATGTTAAAAGTATATAACTACCTATACGACAACTATACATAGACTTATATCTTGATGCATTAGTTTTATATTTCAATTCAAAAATACTTACCTTAGTGATCCTAACGAATTGGAAGCAGTAATAACAGATTGATGATATCGTTGGTGATAATACCTAATCATAAGGTCTCTTCGCATTCCATCGATGCCTATCATGCAACTGTGCGCCTTTATCGAATAAGCAAAGCAATCCTCCATCTCGAGTACAAATAGAACGGTCTAGTGTGCTGGTGTCTTAATTTAATATTAATTGATTGATACCCGTATGGCACTTAGAGACCCGACAGAATGGGAACCCAGTTTAAACTATTTGGCGTTAACCGTTAAATGTCCCGAAAGGCAACGAGCACGTACCAATTTCTGACCTACGCATGTCGTAAGGTCGAAGAATCGTAGTGGGGCTGTGACAGGCGCGGCAAGACAGGATTGGGAAGGTGCCTGCCCTGTCTGCCTGTCTAACGTGGTGTCATCAAAGAAATCAAACGTACCCTCGAGACTCGACCTTGACCTTGACCTTGAAAGTTCTAAAAAAACATTCCAAGCTTTCAAGCTCTAAAGCTCAACATCTTCTCGCAACCAATAGGTGACATAGAAATCGACGACGTATTCTCTCTCCGATCCGACCCCTCCAACTCAATCACTTTGGAATTACGCTCATTAAGTTACAATCCTCTTACGTTGCCCTGATCGTCGATTACATGTATATATACAACACATTAGTTGCTTCATGTTCAAAGGCCGTGTCGATCCTTGATATCGTGACGATCCATTTTTCGTATGCGACAGTATCCTAGATAAACAATCTATTTTGTTAACGACAGGAGAGCTGTCGCGTCCTACGTCTATCCTTGTTGACATATTCTATCTGTCCTCGGAAGACCTAACGCTATTCCCGTCCGAGTCATGTTCGGGGTCGCCCTGCGAGATCTATCTTACTAGATCCAACCCCATCGGAATGCTCTCACATCTCCGCTTCCATAGACGGGGCCCGTCCAATCCCTCGTCTCCCATACCCGAAAACAGCCCGTGGGATACCGCAACCCTTCAGCCAGCCCAGCTAGTACCCGAGGATGGCGTCCCGGCCCCAGAGATCCGGCCACGATCCGCTACCTCCGTTCCCTTCGCTCATAATCATGGACAACCTCCCCCGCAACCAGCGCCACCTCAGTCGCAACAGCTTCCCGTACAACACCACCAGCCGCCAGTCTTGCCACCGATTGCCCGAATTTCCTCGGCCGATTCTGATCTATCCCTAGACCTTGCGAACCTCGAGTTGAAACAACGCGAAGAATCGAAGCCTTTGCCACGCTCGCCTTATAATGAGGATACTGGGTTTATTGGTGGATTGGCCCTCCAAAATCACCTACGGGAGCAAGAGGCGCTGAGACCCGGCAACTTGGACAGGAATGCAACCAATGCGTCAGATACGCTATCATTTGGCGCCCATGCGGGCGTAAACAATTTCCAACCCAGACCGTCGCTGCCGCCGCTTGCTAAACCTACTAAGGCTGCGTCCTCCTTCGTCACGCCTACCTCTCTTCAAAATGCGCCTACAACTGGCCGACGGCCGCAAGGTACCAAAATGACGCCAGAATCACAAAGTCTGCAAGGCCCAGTCACTGCTCAAGATGCCCCTAGGGGCAAGAAGAGCCTTCCTTTCCTAAAGAATCCCATGTCGACATTATTAATGCGAAGAAAAACCAGCCAAAATATACCAGACCTGACTCTGCCATTACGAGGTCATGACGAAGAGCCATCGTATGATCCTCGAATTAAGGGCACTCGGGTTCATGATTTCAGCGCACCGCGGCCGAGAAAGGTTGTGTCGAGCAGTGAATCAAGCACTCAAGCAACTGAGAAACGTCGCCAGGATATTGTATCACCCGCTGCAGAGTATAATTCACCCGCCACGGAAGCCCCTCCGGTTCCTCCCAAGGACGAGACTTCCCTGTCTACTCGAACATCCTCGACGCATTCTCGTACATTATCAGTAGACTCTGCGCCTTCACAAAGGATCAGAGACTCTAGAAATGGTCAGCATAATGTCGAATTTAGAAATGATCAAATTAGCCAAAGAAGGAAAAGCTCCATCCCTCCGTCGCTCATGTCATTATCTCGCAACGTGTCAGAAGCCTCTGCTCGTGACGTTCTCTCGTCACTTCCCAGGCATATGAAGAGCACGTCATCTCGGTTTAGTTTTGATATGATCGGTGCAGCAAAACAAGAAAAGCTGTTGGAAGAACGACATCGACAGCGACAACAGGACAGAAAATTAGACGAGCCTTTCGGTCGCCGGGATTCTCGCTTCGATGATTTTGACGAAGATGCATTTGATTATGATGCAATGGATTATGACGATGGCTTGGAGGAACGTATACCAGGTGTAAATGCCGATCTCGAGGAGGAATACTTTGACGGCGCAGATGATCCAGATAATGACCAGGAAAACTTTGCTGGCTTTGTTTTCCAGAGGTCCAACCCTATATCTGAGTTGACAAGCCCGCATAGTGCTGGAGTGTTGCCTACGCCTAGAGACGAGACTGGTAACGTTATTGGCTATGCAATGAGTCAAGAGACATTGAGTGTCTTTCAATATGCTGACAATTCCCTTGAAAGTCAAGGCGAAGCTTCTCCAAAGAGGCCATCGGAACGGGATACTCCAACGGGTCTTGGGATTCAGGGACTCGAAACGGTTAACGAGATGCCTGAAAAGATGTCGTTTCAACAACAACCCCCAGAAGTAATGACGCAAAAACCCCTCGCCAAGGATGATGAATTATACTTCGATGATGGTTTGATTCACGAATTTGATGGAGAGGGAGACGGCTCGACCTTTGACGAGTCCTTATTTGATTTGGATGATACTGATCAATATGGCCGGCCAATTCCGGGACTGTTTGCGAAGGCACTATCTCAGAAGAAGGCTGCCGAGGAGGCAAAGAAGCGGGAATCCGATATGACATCCAGACTGTCAGCACAATCAGAATTATCACACTCTACCGCTCACACGTCGCTTAGTGCAGACCTACAGTCCAAGCCAGTGACATTGGAAATCAAGGAGGAACAAATTCCGCGCATGGAAGAGCGGCAATCGTCAGTTTCAGGCCTACAGCCTGCAGATCAAGATCAAATAGCAGCCTATCAGGCAGCTTTAGCGGCGGCTGCCCATCAAGCTGCCGCCTCTGGCAAGTTCCGTCGAGATTCATCTCCGCCGGCTCCCGCCGAATTAACGATCACATCTCCAACAACATCTGGATCCTCCAATCCGCATTCTCACACCGAGGACTTAGACGACTATGAATATGATAACGGGTTATCCTCCGGGTTGGACGATTATGAGCTTGATGATGATGATATTATCGCAGAAGCAAATGCTAGCGCTCTTGCCAACGACTCGGATGGTTGGTATGGACAAGAATTTGGGTTTTATTCTGCGCCAGCACCACTAAATATTCATCATAACGCCAACGCGCTCAGTGAAAAGAATCTCTTCCAATATTCTCATGGCGGCTATTTCGGGCCAAGCGGAGTCAATCGAAGTACCTCGGGTCGCATTGTCTCGCGAGAGCCGAACTTGACGCCCATCACAGAGCGCTCCGAGTACTCGAACCGAAATTCAATTATGAGCTTAGGCGTACCTCAAAGCGCCAATGCCAATGGCCCGCTACAAAGTCCTGGCTTAGCTCAATTAGCAATGATGGCCGACGACGATAACATGTCTCTGTCAGCGCTACTTCGTCTACGATCCAAAGCATGGGGTGGCTCTCAAGTGTCACTCGTAAGCTCGCGTGACGGATCACCTAGTGATAGAAATGGGGCTACTAGCCCATGGGGTCAAGATCCGCTCGGCGTTGGTAATTCACATGGGCGCAAGAACTCTGCATTTTCTATCTTCAGTCAGGACTCTACAGGGGCAGGTAGCGGTTCAGGCAGTCCCACATTGACCATGTCAATGGCCGGCATACCAGCCAATGCTATTCCGCCACTCACCGTACCGCCCAACTCAAATACCACTTCCGCCACATCTCCTGTTAGCGCGCCTGTCTTCTCTCCTTTACAAACATCTTCAGTCTGTCCACCTGTTTTTGAGGATGAAGAGACGAGCCCGCTTGAAGAAAGAAAGACTGAATCAGGGACTGCAAGTATGTCAGCATCCGGGACATTGTCCAGACCCTTTTCCGAGAACATGAGCCCAACAATCGGTGCTCCTTCACAGAAACGGCCCGGCATGGGGCATAGACATAGGGGCAGTGCAGACAGCATTTCCTACACAAAAGAAGAAGATAGCGGTGAGACGCGATGGATCATGGAGCGACGCCGCACTGCGGAGTCTGGCGAGATTGAGATTCTAGGTCGAGAAGTAGTCGACAGGGGCAGGATCTAGCGGTTTCTAGAATGTCTCCCTGATATACATCTGGCGATTGCTCATTCCCACTAATTGGAAGCTGGGAAGAGCGGGACGGCGTAAAAGATACAAGTTGGTGGCATACGGTTCATGTGTTTTAGCTTATGTCACGCTTGCTTGGGTTTGTTTGGCATAGCATTGGGGGAATTTGAAGGCCGGTAGCATAGATGTATAAGGGTTTGCCGGAGTACAAAAGAATGGGGTCACCTGGCTTTCTCGAGTCAAACGGAGTCTATTGGGCGGAGGTCGTTTTTGGCCGTGTACATCTACACAATTCGTATACCTGAGCATAATAATGCCTTTCGGCTGGATCGAGTCCCTTTGGCGAACATCACATATCATGAGCTGACCCGTCATTTAGGTTGTTGAAGCTCAAGCGTATTAGATCCTATCGCAACGATAGTAATGTTTACTATACTAATTTGGTAATACTAGTACCTACGTTCTAGGTAGCTTTCGAATTAGTTCGGTTTCTTTCCAGTTTGTGCTTTGTATGGTGCCAATCCATGAGAAGCCTAGCTGATGGCGTGGCCAGACCCTGATAAGGAATGCCTTGACCTATCTTGGCCTACCTAAAGAATCAAAGATGATGTCAGTCAGCCCCACAGAGGAAGCATTATTTAAGCCCTGTACCTCGTTCGTAATATTCAAGCTGAGACCCAGACGAGAAACCTGGAACAACTGGTAGTTGAAGTAAACTAGATATGTCAGTTAGATCGCCTCAAAGAGCTCAGAGAGATCGAATCGACCAAAATACCAATCTAAGCCACATGCGTAACCCGTGGGGCTGTGTATAGACATTGCATCATAGTCATTCCTTCAACTTAGATATTAATCTGAATCGTCTCACTCTAGCACGTCGAAGCGACTCTTTCAGTGAAGAAATCATCCATTATCCATCTACCTAGGCAATTTACGTATTGCAATGAAACCGTTTCCAGAAGCCTCCGCTATAGGCGAGGGGCCCCGGAGTGGGCCGAGGATCCCGCGCATCCTTCGACCTAGATTGACATGGCGATACGTTATCTGCACCTTGATCGCAGTCTACATCGTATATTGTTTCATATTCTCAAAGCCTCTTTTTGCGCACCCGTTGCCCGAATATAGCGGCCCATATCAGGTCGGCGCCGTCGACATCGAGGTCCCTCTTACGTTACCGCGTGTTATCGATACGGCAAGATTTAAAGAGTCGAAGGAGAAGCCGTTCGAGCTGGAGACAGTACTATTCACGCTGTACTACCCAGCCGCCCAGAATGCCGCCAGTCATAAGCCAAAACACCACTGGATTCCAAAACCGGTCTCGGTGACTGCGGAGGGCTATGCCAAGTTCGCGCATATTAACAATGCCTTCGTGAATAAGCTCATAACAAAAGCGGTCGACAAGCTCGTCGGGAATATTGAGATCCCTGCGCATGTCGATGTCCCGCTGGCCGATCTCACAGAGGAAGTCATATTAGATCCAGAGATTCAAGAGAATGATACGGAGGTGAAGAAAGTACTCCATATAGTAAAGGGCGGACACCCGGTTATCATCTTCTCCCATGGCATGGCGAGCAGTCGCACCGATTACACGCACTACGCAGGCGAGCTAGCGTCACGAGGCTACATCGTCGCCCTCCTCGAGCACAGAGACGGCTCATGCCCGGGGTCCGTCGTCATGAAGAACGGCTCACAAGACAAAACCAAACTCACCTTCAACGCGCCCGAAGTAGAGTCCGCCAACGGTAGGGAATTAACAGTAGACGAGTTCAAGCGCGCGCAGCTCGACTTCCGGGAGGCCGAGATCGAGGAAGTAGTGCGCGTCCTAAAGCTCATCAACGAGGGGCACGGCGACGAGGTATTCAAGAAGAACGCGCGCGGCGAAGGCGCCGACTTAAAGAATTGGAAGGGCCGCCTTAATACCGAGGATATGGTCGTCGCGGGCCACAGCTACGGCGCAACAGGTGCCATGCAAGCGCTGCGCGGCGGGCCGAGTCCACATCGCCCGTTTAAGGGGGCTATTATTCTGGACCCGGGAAAGCAGAGTGGGCGGCTCAATGACGATATCCGCGTGCCTGTGCTCGTGATCCATAGTAACTCGTGGAGCAGCAAGAGCAGCGTATTCTACGGCCGCGCGCACTTCGATACGGTTAAGGATATCGTCGAGAACAACGTCCTGCGCAACATGCCGTCGTGGTTCGCGACATCGCTGGGTACGTCGCATCCCTCCGTCACGGATGCGCCGCTTTTGGAGCCGTTGTTGTTGAGCTGGACGACGGGCGCGAAGATCGATGTTTATGAGGGTCTGAGGCAGTATGTGCATGTTTCGGAGGATTTCTTGTGGTTTTTAACTACGGGTGAGAAGAGGAGCCTGTTGAAGGAGAAGGCCGAGTTCCCGGAGTATGATGAGGGTAGTGGATTTGGTGCTTGGAAGCCAGGCCAGAGCGATAATGAGACGGAGGGTGGGCGTTGGTGGGATTGGAGGAGGTATTGGCAAGTTCACGTCGCGCCGAATTAGATAATTTGTGATATAATTGTATGACTACCTCCTATATATATGCAGTTTCTTACTAATTGGCCAGTCAGCATGCCGTCTAGAGGTCTCGTATCTCAATTGACTATTTGCAGTTTACTATACCTGCCCTATAATTGATGTCTTGTAGCTCACTATAGCTATAGTGGCTTTTAGCGCTATATGCTCTGTAATTATAGCGTATTCCTATCACGGAGTTGGTTGACCAATTGAGGACATATCCATCAATCACTATAATTATAGTTATAGCGACATACAGGGCACTCCAGCTAACGCCTATAATACGCTGACTAATTAAATTGCGATATCAATCTCCTCATATACTGATCAGTCAACTGATATATCAACAGTCAGTTAGTCAGCCAATCAATTAGACTGCTATACTGACTGTTGAATGGACTGTTGTGTATGTCTATGGGTGTGTGTGGATATTGAAGCCGAATGAGGACATTATAAAATAAAAGCCGGCCCACGTTTTGATCGGGAACTTCTCCATACCATACGGTCCGGGGTGTAAATATGCATTTTGGGCATTCAATTCAATTCAATTCAATTCAAAAAAAAAAAAAAAAAAAAAAAAAAAAACAGAGAGCTATAGATATGGGATGGGGGCGTTTTTTTCTTATACCGTCGTGGATAGGGGGGCGATAATGTCCTTTTCCCATTGCGATATGCTCATTATGCCGCCCTTTTTTTTTTCGCATCGGCAACCTGAGCAATTTCACAATAAACCCCTCGACCTAGGTAAGCACAATTGCAATATTCAAGAGGAATTCACCCTTAAGGCCATTCAGATGTGTGAGACGGAATTTTTATCGATCTTAATAGTCGTGGTTTTCATAAAATACACTAAGCCCAAGTAAACCTGAAGAGTACCTAGGGAACGTTCATGACGCTGACCGTGACCTTATTCGTCGTACTTGGGGGCAAATGACCTCCTCCTGCAAGTAAGAGATATCCTGGGTCTTCTTGAAATACATGTAAAGATCTGGTATATGAGGTTCCCTCGGGCGTCGACACTTTCCTCCACGCATTCTCAGCTCCTAATGCCTTATTGATATAAATCTCAGAACAGCAGCCTGAGGACACGATGATCGTTCCGTTTGCGCCACCAGCCGAGGACCAGACTACATACGGTGAACCAGTAGGAACCGTGCCATCGGTAGTTCTCAGCACATGGTGAGTGGCGCTGCTGAAATTCTCCGGGTCACTGGAGAGACGGTAGTAAACTGGGAAGGACCCTGAATTTGCTGGATTCGGGCCTCCGCCGTACTCATAGGTGTACATGTACTGGCCGTTCGGAAGTAAAGCTACGGTAGGCATACCAGGTCGCTGACTGTAGGTAGGATACGCCACATCGTCGACCACGGGACCCCAAGTGAGCAAATCTGTGCTAGTTTGGTGGACGAGCTTCTGGCCGTGCTTCGGGTCTCGCTGATCCGAATAATAATACAGAAGTTTCCCCTTGTAAAGCATCAAGAACGGCTCCCAGACAGGGGTTAAGCCATTATTAGGTCTAGCCTCGCCCCCAGCGGCAACATGGCTGAGGAACTTCCAAGTTTTGCCGCTGTCGGTAGACGCGTATATATCGAGCTGGGTGCTGGAAAGATCTGTCGGGATCGACGACCCAGCTAATAGCACGGTACCCTTTTTATATCCCGCAAAGTCCTCAGGCAACACATAGAGGAAAGGCTGATATCGCAATCCATATCCGTACCCTTGATCTTCAACTTGGGCGATCTTCGTCCACGTCGCACCTTGATCACTGGACTTATAGATAGGGAAGTATACCGGAGGAGGTTCCGGGCTGTAGTTTTCCCAAGTCGCTAGAATATCATTATTTGGAAGCTGAGCAGTCCGTGCATACAGCACCCTTGGATCGGTATAGGTCGAAGGTGGAGTAAAGATGACAACCTGCGAGAGCTCTTTTATAGCAGAAGCCTGTGGAAGTGCAGGGATAGCGAGCGGGAGCGAGGCTATAGCCAAGCTAGCCAATAGTCGCTCGCAAAGCAACATCTTCACTGACGACGAGGTAATTAATTGAGAGCTAAAAGTTCCTTACGCCGGAGATCCACGCAGTGATTAATCTCTTGCCATGTTCCAATTATATAGTTGCATTTCGGGCATCCGGTTAAACCCGTCAAGAATATTCGCTATGCTCTTCGCCGAACGGCTCCGCAAAAACCACGATCTTCCCCTGTTACCCCAGTTTTTAGTCGGTCCAATTAAGAGACCTCACTCAAGACGAACTCGGTAAGCTCCGTGGCCTATGCCTAAGCCGATTCATGGAAATATCTTATAAGCTTAATAGTGATATATTAAGGTCGTATTCCATCATTCACCACAACAGTTTACGAGATGATTGGGGAGAGCCCCTGATTTCTCCTCAATCTCCACCCACACTATTCCATGATGTGATGCGATTTGGCATCGTTAAGAGCCTCCTTAGGCGCACCATTGGTGTGATGCCACTATGACAAACCCAATATATATTCCTAGCTATCTAACACTCTTTATAAACCGTGCTGAGTAGCCAAGTCTTCGTCCACGAGAAACAACATCTTACCCTTCACAGTAGTGCCGGATATTAGGAGTCTGTGTGCTCCCACGGCTTCACTTAACCGAAGCAGCTTGGCAATGGTAGGCCTTAGTTCGCCCTTTCTTACCTTGTCCAATATCGTATAAAAGTCGTCCATCCAAACCTGACGCATCTTCTTATAGTAGGTCTGGTCAACACTCCACCGTTCCATCCGTGGCTGCCATCGCGCGGTTAGTAGAGCGTTGGGATCGAACTTCTCTTGCGAAAGGCCGGATCCATCTTGTGTAATTTCTGCCATAATGCCGATTGCAATGACCACTCCGATATCCTTCTTCGTTGACAAGTGGCTTTTACGGAGGCTGTCTTCGCTCCCTACCGCATCATATGCAACATCTACCCCTTCGCCATTCGTCAAAGCCAGGACTTGCTCTACTAGATCGGGTGCATTACGATCTACCGGAATCACTCCTAGCGATTTGACATAGTTGAATTTGGACGGCGAGCACTTTGACAATGAAAATTAGTAATCACTCCATTATGTTAGCAGGTAATTTCAGGGGCATTCTGAGACCATCTTGGAAAGGACAGACTCCTTCATCAGCTTGATTTTTAAAACTCGAACTTCTCTTATACACCAAATAGAGTTAGGCGAAAGGAAAATAAGATATACGTACGGTTCCGATCATCTTCAGGTCCAATTTGAATGCGTGGACTAGCTCTGCCATGGCTGTCCCAACGCCCCCACTAACAGACCCGATGAGAATACTCGAGCCAGATACTAGATTAACTCCACTGTGCTTCAGCAATCCCCAAGCCGTCATATAGTTAAGTGGCAGAGCGCAGACCTTGACCGGATCATCATCATTGCCGATACGGATGAGTTCGGTAAATGGTAAGATAATATGAGTAGCATGAGAACCAGTGACACACATGGAGGCGACACGGTCTCCCACAGCCAATAGACTGTCCTCGGGTGACGCGGATCCCAGTGCAATGACCTCTCCCACGAAATCGTAACCTGGCGTAAACCCGGGCTTCGAACTTCGAGGGTCGGGATAGCCACCCACTCGTTGCAGATTGTCAGGCCCTGCAATACCAGCAGTGATGATTCGGACGAGAGCTTGGTCTGCAGACAACTCAGCGTACGGGTCCCAGGTCTCCCATTTCAAAACTTCCGGTGGGCCAAACTCAGATACAACTGTCATGTTACACCATGGACAAAGAGTCATATATATATCCTAGCCGTAGCCAGATAGTTTCCAGTCCCTCGCGGAACAACGCGTTCTATTCTTACATGCAAGGTGCGCCACGTGACAACAACCCATCGACCTGCTTGGTCGGGGGTAGGGCTGCTGTTTCTAGGCATTTTCAGTTGAGAGAGGTATATAAGAATTAGATGGGTAGGTAAGTGTGTAGTTAATTTGATATGATAGCTATGATACCTCCCTGGGGCGAACTTCAGCGTATAAATAAGCGTAAAGTGCAGTAACGCCCATTTGTCATTAATGGACTTATAATTACACCGATTTATAATTCGAGTCTAGGACTCTTAGCTGTGAGACTCAAAATAGGTATATCCTACAATAGGTAGAGTTTTGTATAAGGCATTACGAAACCATGAAATCAGGCAGTATTCAAGATTAGTGAGGGGTTTAATACCAGCTGCTTACGTATCTGGTAGACTATCATAGGCTATTGGTGCAATCTCGCGCCTTCGCCTAACTGAAGCGCAGTGCCGAAGGCACGAGATCAAGCCGTAAGCCGGTGCTAGTATTCATGTCAGTTGTTTTAAGCCGCTTTTATAGCACGTGGATGACATGCTCTCGGGTCGTAGGGGTTACACTGGCGGCCGCCGAGGATCCGCTTACTCCTTAGCGTCCGAACCGGATTGTCCGGTGCATCCTGTAAATATCGGCCGCAGATCTAGAAACATTGAGTTGGCGAATTGGAAAGTACCTACCTACCTAGATATCGAGCATACCCTAAGCGATTTAAAGGTGTTCGACTTAGGATTACGTCCATTACACTCCGAATCGTGGGTAGGTGCCTAACGTTGTAAGATTTAGGTACGTACCTGGTACCCTTAGTAGGTAACAACTTCAGAAACCAACTTATATTCTTCCTAACTCATGTGGTCCATACCTACTTAACAGCTTGGCCTAGCTCCAAGAATATTAAGAATCTCGCGTGCAAGAGATTGTCGTGGACTTGAGTCCGCGTACAACAGCTAAGCGGGCTCTATATCATCATTAATAGTATAGAGAAACAGACAATACTACATTTATCCTGCGTGTAATCACGGAAGACAACTACCTATAGAGGATAGTTAGTGACTATGACTGATCACGCCATACTTCAGACTTAGTAGTTCGCTGAATCATTTTACCTGCCTAAGACAGGTAAATACTTAGTATCCTCTAGGTCGAATCCAATAGATATTCTCTTTACCAAATCTCAGGAATCTTTCATCTTAAAGGCAGCTTGGCATCAGTTCAGTTTAACACTTGCCGTGGTATCTACACCGAAACAATAAATATCTTGGGTACCCATGACCCTTGCAGCACAAACCCATCATTCAGCATGAGCCCCCTGGCCTGCCGATTTTCTACTCGGAAGTGAATAATTTTAGGTAGTCTCGGGATTCGGTTTCAGGCAGAATTCCCGCAAAGTCATGTTGAATGCTTTTATCGGTATTACCGAAACGCACGTTAGCTGCCGAGTAAATTGAGTAATACAGGGGACTTATCATGGTATTTGAAAGAGTTCCGGCCGCGCGCCTTCGCACGCCCTAGAATGGTAATGTTTGTAGAAAGACTCGCAATCCAAAGAAGAGAAATGAGGCAAATAGTTTGCCGTCATTTGATTTGTGTTATTCGAACCCCCTTCGTAGTTCCTGGTTGTGTGTCATGAGTTTTAAATATCTGAAAAATCACCACCAAGGACTTCTACTCGGCTGCTTTGAAAGGTCATCATTCACTTAGCTGCCTTCTTCAATAATCCCACCAGCGCACTTGAGAGCGATTCGGCATCTAAAACATCTATGAAACTGAAGTTATGTTGTAATTGAGACACTGGGATGTCGGATATTCCGAATTCAGATGGGTAGGGTGGATGCACAGAATCTCTCAGCCTGAGATAGTATATTGGCAAATAAAATGGGTGTTTATTATATTTATAACAAGAAAGGGTTTTTTTTTCCATGACACCGTTTCCTCAAAGTTGCGCCCTGGTCTCTTGGAGCACAATAAGTCCTACTTGGTTGATTCCTCACACATCAAGGGATCTGAGGTAGCAAACGGAGCAAGGACAAGGGAAAATAGTTGCAACACCGACATAGATTCTATACCGTGAAGATTTACCAGGAGTAGAATTTATGGAGGAGAGCATGGCCTCCATAGCCTAACTAAGTCTACCTTGTAATCTTGGTGCAGCCTTACCCCCCAAGTTAGTAATACGTGTGAGTAATGCCGAGTACCAAGGCGACCTCAACTTTAAGAGGTAGGTAACCATTATATTAAAAGCCATTGAGATGTGCAATTCAGCTAGTTAGCCACGATTTGGAGCAAGTGAGCAAAGCCAACTATTATTTTCATGTGCTTAGAGATAATCTTGAGTTGAGATACACAGTAGTGATCATGGAGATGGGTCCATAGTGTTGGTCAGGGTCTGGAAATCACCTAGGATGCTCTACAATGTAGTAAAACAATAGCATCCGGAGAACTTGATGAAGAGTAGGATGTTAGGCCCCGGCAATATGAATCTTCCTATACAAAATACATGATCAAGACCATAGTAAGTCAGGTAACCGCTGAACGAAGAATTTAACTAGTATATCAACGGTCTCCGCTCTCGGCAACATGGGTTCTGACGCGTCCACGGTGGTTGGCCGCTCACAATTTTACAAGAACCTGGGTTAAGAGGTCCAATTCTGTACTTAACTATGTACCTGGCCATACAACTTGTATGAGACGTTTCCATATGTTTCCTTTACTTGTGGATATGAAGAATCGACCTTGTGGCGCTTAGTATTTACTTATACCTTGTTTGGGGAGAGTATTCATTCACTTGCCCCTACAGGGTCCATAGCTTGGGTAGAAATTCTATATCTTTGTCGATTCGACCCACGGTCCGAGTATTTAATAGTTTACCCACTTTAAAGCTTTCGTAATAGCAATCGTCACATCGTCTATACTAGCACATACGGCTAGTTCGAGTATCTAATACCGTAGACATGACGGGGAACCGGGTTCGCTGATTGCTTTCGGGCATCGACATGATATCCCGTATTTGTTCTCCCTTGCGAGGGGACGTATGATTCGTGGGCATGAATAAACGCGAGTCATACACATATACTCTTAATAAGCTAATGTGTAAACTCTCGCCTCGCTTCCTGGCAACCTATGACCCTCCCATCCTGATAAAACCTGGTTTGCTTCGAGGCGTTTGCCTCTAACCGAATATTGTCATACCACAATGGCGCCTTGGCTCTGTTTCCCCACGGATAAAGTGCCGAGAAGCATCCCTCTCGGTAATCAGATCATGCCTTTGACCGGGAAATAGACCGCCGGCGATGTCGTCGCCTGGTCCAAGTGGAGTAGTAGCACATGGCGTTCGTCGGTGGGCCTTCAACTAGCCTCGGGCTATTATATGCACACCCTTTCAAGACCATGTCTGGTCACCCCACAAAAGCTATAACATCCATGGATGCTACAAGACATACAAGGATGATAGCGATAAAGTTGGAGGCCTGTGAGCCTGGATTAATGGGTTTCCTGCTTGTAAAAGGTGTGTATAATGTACCATAATACATATCTAAGCACTAGTGCTTGTATATACTGTGGTAGGTGTGCTATAAGAAAAGGCGTCTACGAGTAAAGCCATCACGGCGCCATTCCTGAAGAGCTTATCATCCACAAAGCTTTTCGGCGGCTTGGCTTGTAGAATTGATGGGTGGATTCTATTTTATTAGTTAGTGCCTTGTCAACGGCGCCACACCTACCATAGAGCAGTGAAGTTATGATGAGTGGACCTTGGTATTTCAATAGTGTCCTGCAGCACTGCCGTTAGCATCTTTACCAGTAAAAAAGACTAGATACACGCGCAGTACTGCAAAGGTATTCCATCCCGCGTCTTTCTGCCTACGGAACGCTAAAGCTTGGGCTAGAGGCGGCTGTCAGTGAGGTCGAGAGTCGGGTACCGTACATGATGCGTCTTCGGATAGGCTCCCCCGCATCTACCTTACAGGGGGGTTCTTGAGCCGGGGCTTTCACTCAACTGGACCTTCATCATCCTGAACATTAGTGAGGCGGGCCTAAGATGCTTAATGCAGGGGCACCGCCATTATTGCATGCGCATTGTACCATATACAATCTGACATATGTACGCTTAGAGGAAGATATGACTTCCGGCGCCACACAGACAGTGGGGGTTAGAGACTAAGGGAGATGTTGGAGGGGTTTTCGAGATCAGGTTGCTATTATGACGGTTGGGGAGAGGCATTTTCGATCTATCCTTGGACATCGGACTTTTTAGCAGATAGAATATGTGCTGTAAGGCATTCAGCGGTGTGATAAGAGGGAAGAACAAGCGCCACGAGACGAGTGGCGCCGCTGTGTGATCTATTCCCAGGTACCTGATCACCTAGGGGAAACCGGAATAGGTAGGCCGGGCCCCATCACATCACACCGATACCGCAGTGATAGCGCAGTGCGGTGGACTTATTTAACAGAATTAGAACCTATAGACCACTATAAGCCATATACTGACCCGTTAGCAATATTATTGATGATCTTGAGCACGAGCCAGTCGAGATCGTCCCGTTTCTTAATTTAGGAGGGGAGAATGTATGCCATAATTCCTACGTAATGTTGGTCGATTCCGCATGAAGACCCCGAAAGGGTCTTCAGCTCGTCACATTGCACTCGGAATTATGCAAGCGCGCAGGGTGGGGTGATGAAGGCGAAGACAATTCCCTTGTTGTTGAAGATCTCTTCCTATTCTTCTCAGAGGAGGCAGGACCAGATATGCGGGGAACACGGAACCCTCGTGGAGGAAACAATCAGGCTTCTCGAGGCATGTGATGCTGCAAAGGGAAGAGAATAAGGTCAAAGCGCTATGATTAGAGATCCAGTAATATGCATTGTGACATTTATGTCATGATGGACACCATCCGCGATGTTCCAATATCTTTGAATCAACTGCAAGCACAAGCGCAGTACGGGGGCAAAATCTCCTCTAAGTACGAGTTGATATTTCTCGGAGAAAGTAAGGGTCTAGAAGACTTGATCTATGGAAACCATATCTAAAGTTCCTCTTCAGGTGTTTCGAATCGCTGCGCCCACCAGTCCGGATCGCCATGTGTGAGAAGAGAATGGGCTGACTTGGCGCAGATAGAAATATGTAAATGTCTTCCTTTTGAGACCCGGATTCTCGTTTCGCCGACTCTTGATATATCCTATTCGAGTCGTCCGAAACTTGATATTTCTTGCTATAGGAAATGCACGTGGCCACGGGACGTGCGCGTTTGAAGACTGAAACTGGGATGGTCTGATGTTGAAGGCAAACCTTGCGACAGATCACCATGAGATCCCCCCTCGTCCAAGTTTTTCATCCTTGCGTTGATGGAATTTACCAGGTCCACATCGCGGTAACGATACCCTCATGCCTACGGAAGAGGATGTGTGCATGTATTCCTAGCAAGGTGGATGGCAAAGGGAAGCGGTCGTGAACCCGGATCCTTGGCTGGTCTTGAGTCCCTGATTTTTGATGGCAAAGTAGAGAGACATGGCCGCTGGGTCACGTACATAATACGCTCTGTATTAATGTAGATATTGCTATAAGAAACGCATTATGCGATTAGTTTTTTTCGGTATAGGTTTATTCTGTGGGTGTTGCGATAAGCTGCACTGAGCATGGATCGATGCCTACCTAGAAACCAAGAATTGATATCACCTAACTTCGATAGCCGGATTTAAATCTCCGGGTTGTCTGTTCTATACAACACAGAAGAATAAGACATCAGATTCGGTTGAATCTGCCAAATCTTTGCGATTATTTCATTTATTTTCACGTGCGGTTGTGATTGGTGGTTTAATCTTTAGCGATGAACAGTGAGGTGCACGTAAGCTGGTGCTGTTTAGTGGCCAATCATCATAGCGGCTGAGGACATGAGCTGAAAGCATTGTCCAAGTTGCCAACGGCAATAGCCGTTAATAGAAGCTAGATTACTAGATTCGTTGCATCGGCCGCAAATTGTCAAGCCGCAACGCCGGCATAGCTCCCCATTGTAGTAATTGGATGCCGAGCGGATGGAGACATCGTGAAATGAGGATACGACCTTCTTCATCAATTCACGTATTATTCTACCGTAGAAGCGAATATAACACGCGTATTCATTGCCGAAGATAGCCTAGAAGACGATGACATAAAAGGAGTTGTATAGTCTTCACTTAATAACGAAGCTGGGGTTCTCATCGCCTCTCTTCAACGCAAAGATGAAGCGTCAAATCGCCACCTCGGCTGGCGCACTGGCACTGTTAGCCGGTGGCGTGTTAGCAGCCACTAGCGGCGAGTTCAACATCCTGAGCATGAATGTCGCGGGTTTACCAGAGTTCCTTAACAATAATGAGGTCCCAGGAGACAAGGCCACGAACTCGGAGACAATTGGCACGAGGTTTGCGGAGTATGGATATGACATAATCCACGTGCAAGAGGTACGCAAGCCATTAAATCCTTCCCTTATACTGTAATTCTCCCTGCGTTGATGATACGCAAGAGTTTGCTGGCGCAGTCGAGCTTTGAAACCATCTACATCCTTGTGCCACTTGCCCCCCCTTGCGCTGCATTCCTCTTTTGTCGAAACAGAGGTCTGAGAGCAGGGGCACCGCGCACGAACTACATACCCTACATAGATGAGAAAGACTCCGAACTAAGCGTATAGTAAAGGACTTTAACTACCATGCGTACATCTACGAGACGGACACGCATCCGTACCGGACGGCAACTTCCGGTGGGGTCCCCTTCGGCTCCGGGCTCAATACCCTGGCCAACTTCGATTGGATCGATTTCGAGCGTGTCAAATGGGACACCTGCAGCAACGATTCGGGTGCAGACTGCTTGACGCCCAAGGGCTTCACTTTTATGCGCGCAGTGATCGACGATGGCGTTTATGTCGACGTATACAACCTGCACGCGGACGCGGGGACTGAAGATGGAGACGAAACTGCCCGCGCTGCTAACCTCCAACAAGTGGCCGACGCCATTGACGCCCGTAGTATTGGTAATGCTGTACTCGTATTTGGCGATACTAACAGCCGATATACGAGGCCTGCGGATGGCATCCGAGTCTTCTCCTCGCAGAACGGTCTCACGGACTCCTGGGTTGAGCTCATCCGCGGTGGTACCGTCCCTGATACTGAGACCATCTGCGAGAACCCCAGCACGACCAACGAGTGCGAGACTGTCGACAAGGTCTTCTATCGCGGAAGCCCGCTTCTCGATCTGACTGCCACTTACTGGAATTACGAAAGCACCAAGTTTCTGCAATCCAATGGCAGCATCTTGTCAGACCATAACCCAATCACGGTGAACTTCACATGGTCGGCCGGGTCGTCTCTGCGCCAGTCAGGTTTCTGGGGTGGTCCCCACGGTACCTGGTTCAGCGATGTGACGGCGCTTGCGACGAAGACAGCGCCGAAAGTGAGCACGCTGAATTTTCGAGGTGCGTCACGTCTAGACAGCGTAGGTCTTGCCTTGACGGATGGCACCACGTTCACACACGGTGGTGACGGTGGCGATGCCGCGACCTTGACACTTGGAAGCAATGAATACTGGACCACCGCCCAGCTCTGTCAAGGCCAAAAGAATGACCGCACACGCAACTTCTATATCAAGGCAACAACGAGTAGCGGTAAGACTCTTGAGGCCGGAACTTCGACATCGGACTGCGCGACTTTCACCGCGCCTAATGGGTGGGGTATCGTGGGCTTCCTAGGCCAAGATGGCGACGAGATGGACCAGCTAGCTTTCGTGTACGCGCCACAGTAGGCAAAGGTTCCCTGTCGAAGATCATAGTAATCCATAATCATAATACATTCGGTAAAGAAAAGGGGCTAAATTCTCGCGAATCTGCCGAACGCATTTAAAGTATTCGGCTATGTAGAGCATGCGTCACATTGTGGTAGCAACTTGAATGGTGGATATCTAATTTTTTGTAGCGTATCTGCCGGGTCTTGGTGTTTTAACGTGAAGAAGCGAGGATCGGCGCTGCAAAATGCAGGCAGATTCAGATCATCAGATCCCCAAGGTGCGGGTGAGGGTTGCAGAGTATGCGGCCACGACGTCTCCGTCCTGTTCCATTTTTGCTTATGGAAGAAAAAAAAGAAGGCTAGATGCGTAATTATAATTAGATTAGGATTCCCTCGTGTCCATTCGCTGCACCTGCGTGGCTCGCGTGGCTCCCAGGGTAGTAAGTATTTCAGCCTTGCAGTATGATTGTGTATGATGAGATTAAATGTTTCTCATCCAAACTGATTTTCACTTACAGTAACAGCTGTGCAATCCTTACCATCACCCCTTTCTTATTCTCCGAACAATTCAAGACAGCAAATTTACTGTATACGGACGTATACGGCCCAGCCGGAAACACCGGCAGAGGTAGACCAACACACCACCAGTTGGTTGAGATTTTTCTGGCTGACTGGCGGTTTTGCTTATCAAGATGTACTGTTGGCGGGTCACCGATCGTTTGAGTAGGTACCTACAGGTACCTAGTTAATTGCCTCATCTCAACCAAATTGAGAGTTCGTCCCCCCGAAGCGAAGTTAGAATCAAAAGAATGATATAGTACGTGACGATTGTTCCCTGTATCATTTTTTCCTTCGTTACACGACAAGAGGCGAAACAGGTACTCAAGTTAGCCGTGATAGCCTATGCTTGCGGCCGTGCTCGTGTTCATGCATTGTCCGGAGTTCCATTAGATCCGAGCTTTGGGCGCTGTAGCATCCCTGGAGCGATCACCCCTTCAGCCCTTTGAGTATCACGGCTCCCTGGAGTCGCATCCGCGAGATCTAGCTTAATCTAGATGATGATTTGAAATACCATTGCGGCCGCCAAAGTGGATGACCATATACATATGTAACGGCAGATCCGCGAGAGGGTCATTCCTTTGTGGACGATGCGGCTGAAGACTGTCATTGGGTACCATGTAAATAACGTTCTGTATATTGAACGTTGGATGGCGCCCGGATCAGTGCCGGAGACGGATGCGTAACCCGCAAATTGGTGGTGTGAGCAAAGACCAACTGTTCCTGCAAATTTGCGATCGCTAGAGCAACCTTTCACTGCATTATTCTAGAACTTTGGCACATTAATAAACCAAGACGCCGCCGTCGAGTACGGACATTACACTACGCCATAGTGTGTGACTAGGCGCGGGAGACTCGCCTCGTACCGTTGCCTCGTTTTTGCTTCGCCCCCCTTTTGCTATAATTTTTCTGTCTTAGGGGCGAGCATGAGGACCCTTTTGTGTCTCAACTGAGCCATGTGGCGTGCGCCGCCTAGATGGCAATGTATTTGATTGGTTATGTTCCAGAAGTAATTGCCTATTCCGTTCCTTCAGACCAATGAGGGAACTACGCCGATAGGTATGATCAAAGCGGTAGCTTAAGTGCCCTTAATTTCGAACTTGCTATGAGATAGAGGGACGGGAAAGCTTCACAATCTACGCTAGACTAGCCAATGTGAGCTAGGTCGGACTGGTAAAGGCGAGATAAAGGGGGGACCCTGAATTCTTGGGGGATTCGCAGCCTGAGTCAGAAGGGGTTACGAAGGCGAGCCGTGATAATTGGTTAGGTAGGCAACAAGGAAGGTTATCACTTTAGAAAACACTTGTAATTAATTCCGATATTATTTTCTTTCACCAAAGGACCCATGGAGAGTTTGTTAGATAATGTGTTCGGCGTGGTTCTCACGTTTTTTAATTAAGACAACGCGTCATATCGCATACGATGTAATCCCATCTTCCCGGTTACGAATGTGGATGCAAAGTTAGTAGATCTACACTGTCAGCATTATTCGTATCTATTAGCGGGACATCAAAAAGGCTGTGACACTGGCTCGTATATTAGGTAGTGTATTGAGAGAAATCCCTTGCAGGATATTTGTCCCAGAGGGACTCTTGGAGGCTCCTAGCGAGTGGATCTAATCCAGGTATGTATTGTTGAACACGGAGATCATCCCGATATGACCGCGACTGATGATAAAGCGAGCCCGAGAGCCCGGTTGGCCCTAGTTAGTAGTATGTGCCCCTTAAAATTTTTCAAGTAAACACCTCTCATTGATAAATTGGGAAGAAATAGAAAAGAAGTGAGATCTAATCATGTATTTAGAGCTGAACTGGAATTAATTGTCAGAACTGACTCGTAATTTGCCTAGACTAGGACACCGGGAATCTCGGGCACATAAGTTGGATGTTGGACACATTTTGATCGATTGATGTCGGATGATTCTTAATGGTAGAATAGGTGTAAGACATTTCAAGGGCTTAAAGTGGTTTTTTAGACTGTTTCGCATTAATTCTTAAGATTTGAATTGCAATAATATCGTGAGTAAACCTGGCCTAGTGGTACCGGCGATGCTGCGGCGAAATGTAGCCATTGACTATGATGACAAACATTTGATTGTGCTCTCCGAGTTTCGGTGAGTTAGCCAAATAAGATTTCCGGATAGTACCTGGCTTGCGTACTCAATTAGTGCTTTCAAATCGGTCATCTACATATGTATGCATGGCAATAAGCGATCCCGATACTTTGGGTTCTCCATGGTGACTCTCCAAGGATACTTCCTCGAAATGGCGTCAGGATTTTTCCGTTTGATCATTCATCCGTCCGAGATGGATCACTTCGGAATCGCTTCCGGAATAGTATGTAACGGGGACTCTTCTCAAAATCGATCTTGGATGTGAAGCTAAAGATTGCTTAAGGTCGATAGTGGGGAGCTTGTAAGGCATATGCTCAAACCCTTTTAAGCAGCTCGGTTATGGAGAGTGCGCACAGACATGGCATTCTCACATGCCTAGGCTCCTCGTCGATGATGAATTGAAAGTGTTTCGTTGGATGTGTACCTCAAACGCTATAGATTCAAAGTGAATTTAGTCCGGAAATGGGTTTCCTATGGTCCAATGGTCTAATCATGAAACGTCTATTGTGCATACATGTTTTAGTTTTCGATGTGCCCATCTATTAGCCCTACCGGGCGAATGGTTCTATCATTAGGTAGATATTCCCTCTCTGTCCATAGCAACCAACGCCGTGGAGCATTTCTAGAAGCGGAGTCCATGCTATTGGGTGGAGTCTCTTCAATCTTGCAGGATGTTGGATCGCTCCCTAGGATTGCTTTGACCCCGATGTTGGCGTTACTTAATGGGTTAGTTGGTAATTATGCGAGCGAAAGAAAACGGAAAGTAGAAGGGCAGGGGTTGCCAACAGTTTGAATAGGAAATAGGTATACACCGTTTACGAATGGGACTTATTAAATGACGTCTAGCTTTTGAGGGCTTTTGAGGGCGTGCTGCTATCGGATACACAATTCTCCTATGATATCGTTGTCCTTTTGACAGCATGGCCATAATGTGACGTTATTGTTGTTATTCGCTACCGAATGATGATAAGGCGCGTGTCTTGGCTGTACAAAGATCGCGACGACTAGGGGGTTCTCGGCTGTACTCCCCAGATTGGCACCCGAACAAAGTAACGGGGTGGTCGCTCGTAATCACAATTTAATTCTTCTGGGATCGGCTCAGACTCTTTGTGGCAGTATGGTCAAAGCTCATATCTTGGCCGTTGGTTCCTGCATCGACACGATCCAACGAACAAGCTTGTGTGACTTGCTGCAAACTCTGCAGCATGGCTGGACGTCGCCGCAGAGAGGGGATTATTATGGCGCCAAGACGACTTGCATCGCGGGGTGCCATTTCGTGATCTCTACACGACATTTTCCGCAGACCGCAGGCAATATTGGGTAATTTTCGACGAGATAGATTTTGTAGTTAGTTGTCATCAGTTGAATCTATCTACTATTGGAGCAGAATGCCTCCCAACATCTGGATCCAATGCAGATACGAGCCTTGACGTTGGAGAAATTCCACGTCTACACTATTAATTGGATCTAAGGGTTCAGCTCACAGATGTGCTCTAACGTTAAGAATATCGTGGCGGGAATGTGTAGCCACTAGCTACGGCTTCTCACAGAGGGGTGTGAAGAACCGTGAGAGGTCACCATAGCCGGGTGATGTCGCTATATCGCTGATCGTAAGGACGTCGAATCCGGAAGCAGGTGAACCGGGTGAAGCGCCGGGCATTTCGCATAATCTAGTATTGCTGACGATCCGGAAGAACACACATTCTTGGCGACTTCCCGAACGTAGTCAACGTGGATGCTCCAAGTACACACATGTCTCAATGAGCTTATACGGGCTGACGGGATAAGCTGGGAGGCTTGCATTAGCAACTGGAGTCTTTGCCAGGCTAGGCAGGGTCCTGGTGCTGTCACAAGGAATCCTTGAACGGTGCGCTGCGTTCCGTCCCTCTCGCAGATAACAGTGTTAGAACATTCCTCATACGGTATGAAAGCCGAAATGTTTTAGCATCTTTCGCAAGGTGGCTAATGTCAACCTTCAAAGCAACATACGCGAAGTCTAACACGATTGATAACGCGAAGAAACCTAAATAGTCCTAATTGGGTTATTTTTTGGGCCGTAAGATAAAGTGCCAGATCCGATGGCGACATAAAACATTCCTTGAGGTGATCGTGCCGCCGCTAAGGGCGTCATTCCAAGGCGCCGGACGGCGCAGATGGTGACAATCCATGGATGTAAGCCTCGGAGGCTTGTAACTAATCGGAGCTGCTCCAAATTGTCTTGTGGCAAAGAGGGAGATGGTATGCGAAGTACCTAGGTGGGTAAGACCTGGTAGATAAATTTGATGAGCCGAACATTGGAGTGGACTAGTATTGAAGCTGTTGGAAGCCATCTGAGAAGCTCATTGGGAGAGTTGAACTCGATGCATACGCATCTAGTGCCGCGTATAATCGGGAACGATGCTATTGATCAATTCATTGTCATCTAGACCCTTATAGCTTTGTACCTGAAGATCAATGGAGAAGAGGATATGTGGGATAAGAAAAAATGGCGTTCTTTAGCGGGAGCAATAACAACGGGTGGTGGAATTAGACGATATTACGTCCAATGTTGGGTGGAGGGTTGAGAAAGAGATGGTTACACTACACGAAAGAAGCATGGGATGGTTTGCGCTTCTATTGGTCTAGCAGCTATATGTACATATCCAGTTGGTGGCGTGATATCAGCGGGATGTATATGTACCAAGATAATCACGCTCTAGACTCTGGTGGAAGATGTTGTGTGACTGCAACATACTAACGATTTATCTCGAAAATCCATCTGATAGAACCATTCGATTCAACCGTTGTTAAATTGCTACATACCTACATAAATAGGTTGGAATTGGGACTGTTTCATTACCTACTCCAAATATGTAAATGAAAGTATCAATTATATGTATATGTACATAACACGGTTAAACAATATTATTTTCATAGCCGAATACACACATGATTTGTTTCCCGCCTCTTGTCGATACCCGAGATATTCCAACCTTATCTATGTTCAGATAGTCACATTCATTAGGTAGTCTAGCCGCCATTCCCACCCTCAAGACGTAATTCAAATGAGCATAAGTCACACATAAAATTTATTTTCTGTTCAACAGCTCCCAATGGCTCGATAGGATCTACTATCTCGATGTTTTGCAAAGGCCGGTACGATCCGCTGGGCTGCTTACGACGGCCCATATTTTCTATCAGCATGGTACACTAGCTCCAAAATCCCCGACAATACAAGCAGATATAAAGGCATCATAATATCGGCGGTATTTATCACAGTCAGCTTGGCATTCGCACCAACAACTGAGGTTCCTACAACATTGTGTCTTGCAACATTTTACCCACATACTTCTTGTTGTCTGAGACTATTTGCTGTTCAAAATATCAATTTGTTCAAGATGTACTACATGGCTTTGAAGCGGACATCACACCAATGTATCTTCTATTATTCGGGATTATATAGAGAGGGTGCTCTCGTAATCGACATCAATTTTAAGCTTTCTTCCCTGGTTTTCGTTGACATTGCTTCAACGAATGTTCAAGGGTGTTTTACAACAAGAAGCACATTTCAATGGCGTTAATTCTCACCGGAACATCTTCAAGGTTCTACTTAAATGTTGTGTGTCTACCGGTGTGTTGAAGGTTAATGCCACATTATGTGCGGCTTGCCAATGGTATAAAAGGTGGCTGTCCGCGGATAACGCATCTTGCAGCTAGACGAGAGTTTTCACGAATTAGCATCCGAATCTGCAGATGTGATCACTAACGGGCGGGTAAGCCCTCTATGTAGAAACGAGTTCTCGAGGTCGGCGAACAGAGGTTGAAAAACGTCATGGAGTGGATTCATTTGACAACATTACTGCGTAGTAGCTTTTAAACCCGCATCCATTTGAGCTGGGAAACGCCTCTTGTGGAGAGAGATTCCTGCGAAGCTCTCGGTTACAGTAGTTGCGTGCACTGTACCACCATCCTCATCGAATACAGTAGCTACCAAATACCTAATTGACTGGGGAAGCCCCGGCTTGAGACCCTGCAAGATTATGGCATCCCCCATATCCCTGTCGCCGCAGTCCCCACTCCTAAGCTTGCAGGTGCACCCTGGCAAGGTCGCAGTGGGTCAAATTAGCAGCCGTCCTAACCAGAGCTCTTAACTGTAACCCACCAATAAGTGGCGCTAGACCATCAACTGCGTACTAGGTATGGTAGAGCTTTCCACCCTTAACGTCTCTAATCCCTCAGGGTTGCAGTTCCTGAATATGTACACACCCCGGTCTTTCCTTCCCCTGGAAAGTGTGCCAAGGGTAGGTACTGTGCAAGTACGTACTAATGTACATATTCCCGGCTCACAGGTCCATCATGCCTAATAAAAACGTTGCCGAGTCTTTGTTAGGCATAGCTGCATGGGGGTTACAACGGGTAGGTCCAATAACGTGGATAATAAGAAAATAGTAGATAGCAAGACATGCAGGAGGTGCATTGGCATCTTTTTCTCCTGCATCTCTCCTACCATACCGTATCTGTGTTTCGTCCTACCATTTCCACTACACTTACACATACATCCGCATACACAAGCTCGGTTTGACTTTGCGAGTCACTTATTCGCGGCGGCACAGGACGCAACCTAGTGATCGGACGGTTCTGAGAGTACAATACAATACATCAATTCCATATCCTCTCCCTCCCTGTTCATCTACTTTTCCCACACAATCCCCACTTGGTCTGGTTGATTTCCCAAACACCTTCGATACTCGATCACGAATACTTCTCTATTACTTTCCACAACTCTCTTGGAATTGGTCCCGCGCCTGAAATACGCTTAAATGCGAAGTAGGATTCAGAATTAAGGAAAAAGAACGACCCGAACGAAATCATCAGCAAGAGATTGGGCCTTTTGCGCAAATTGGTGGATTCACCTGGAGCAATTCTTGTCGTGACCTCGACTATCGTACCAGCTTTTGAAAAGCCCCAATTGGAATACGCTACCCACTGGCGTCTTTGGCTATCCCATTGGAGGACTGTAGAAAGGTGAATTGTTATTCTCTTTGCATCTCCTGGGTGTCTACGTGCATTCTGGCAACTTATACGAAGAGGATCGGGAGCATTGGTCTTCCGTTTGCCGGGTTGCTGCATCAAAGCCCACGAAGTACGCATACTAGCATACTTCCCTTCCGACTTCCCATTGCGCATGGTGGAACAGTGGAAGGGATCTCCCTTGGTACTGCGGCATACCACCGGCTTAATGGCAAGGGCTTCGTCATAAGGAATATGCGTGAAACTCTGGGTCAAGAGCATACACCCTCAAGTTGTTTAGCTAAGCCTAGACATTCTCGGCATTCCTTGCTTGGGTCCCCTCCCGCCTTAGAACCCGATAACACACTCTGTCCTCCCTTCATTCCACCATGTCTTGATATTGCTTGCCTCCTGGAAATCACAAACAACAGAAGACCGCGTACTAACATATTTCCCGTTTCTTACACAGGATCTTCCAACTATCATACTACACCGTACCTACGTGGATAGGAAGCATTTTGGGCATCAATCCTGCGCCAAGATTCGCCGAACTCTCTAGCCGATTCTATTGTTTATGTTATCTGGAAAGCTACCAAGTCTCGAGATCTTATAGGAAGACCCAAGACACGAAGTGGGCCTACTGGAGGGTATCTTCGTCTTGAGGAGCCCGAATACCTCCTCTCGAATTCGCAGCTGTTGCGAAAGTAACAGCAACAACTTGTTCCCATGGTTCTCTACAGTGCAGTTTTACAGCAATCATGATGCTGGATGACCAACCTATGCGAGCGAGCCTCCAAGTGGCACCCCTCACGATCAACAAAAACCGTTCCGAAAATGTGGCGAAGGATTCAGAGGATGCCGAATCATTGGCATCTACAAACCCTTACTCTCAGTCCCAGATAACTCCGCCTACAACTCCCAATGATTCGCAAGAAGAATTAGTTCCCCAGCCAACGCCGGCCAATCCCATCTTCCACAATTTCCTGCGAGCCTTTTACCCATTTCAGCCGACATACGCAATGACCGATTCGACCGTTACTCTACCTCTGAATGAAGGAGACGTGGTTTTAGTTCATTCCATTCACACTAATGGATGGGCTGATGGGACTTTGCTGGTTTCGGGCGCAAGGGGATGGTTACCAACAAATTATTGTGAAGCATACGACCCTGAAGAGATGAGAAATTTACTGAAGGCTCTTTTGAACTTTTGGGACTTACTTAGAAGCACGGCAACAAACGATCGAGATATTTTTGGCAACCAGGAGTTCATGAAGGGCATCATTGCAGGTGTGCGCTATCTATTGGTAAGTTTTAACCTACATGTTCAATCACAGTTTCGGGTTTTGATGGCTAATTACTTCACAGGAGCGTACCCATTGCTTAACTCGGGAATCTGCCACGATCCAGAGGAGTGAAAGCTTGCGAAGAGGCAGAAAATCCCTGCTTTCTGAGCTTTCATCTTTAGTAAAAACTGCGAAACGTCTACAAGAGACGTTGAGGGGCTTTATGCAATCTTCTGATGATGTTAATGACATTATTGATGAGATGATTTTGAAAGCATTCAAGATTGTTGTCAAAGGTGTTCGATTTCTTGACCTGATTGAGGAGGATAGGCGGTTACGCGCACCAGCGGTAACGGTGATGGCAACTGTTGTTGAAGAGTCGTTTGTTCCACCAACGCCACCTTTGGAGTCGACGGAGTTCGAGAATGACCAGATAGATGACCAAGCTGCATCTTCCCGACCGGATGCTGAGGCCGTAGTTGCTAAAGGATTGGCACCCCCAGCAGCCGAGGGCGTACAAACGAGCGAATCGATCAACAAGCGTTTGTCATCAAGTGTTTACTCCTCTAGGACGTCTCAGATAAATCCGTTACACGGAAATCGATTATCGGCTAGTATATCACACAGAGTGTCTTTAGCTGGTCCTTCACCATTGTCGCAGTCACAGAAGCTTGTTTCTGAGCGGCTTAACTCCTGTCACGATACCTTTTTGTCGCATCTTGGATCTTTCATTGGACGGTTACACGTCCAATCACAATCGCGGCCGGAACTGGCCTTAGCTATCAAACACTCGGTTATCTCTGGCGGGGAGCTTTTTGCCGTGATTGATGCGATATGCGACCACAACACGTCTGTTTCGGAGACCTTGGGACAATCACGTGTAGCCATGTACGATCGTATCAGAGATTTGGTCTACTCAGCGCGCGAAATATTAGGTAACAGAGGGCCTGATGGCGAAGACGTCATCATTCCACAGGACAACAGTCGGCTTCTCTCAGCTGCTACTGGATGCGTCAAGGCTGCTGGTGAGTGCGTTGCGAAAACCAAATGGGTTCTAGAACGAATAGGCGATTTTGAGTTTGAGGTCGAGAACGGAAATTTGGGCATTGATCTGGGCGTGTTCGAAGCCGTGTCTGAAAGTCGGCCACGAACTCCAGCTGAATCAACTATATCAGAATCAAAAGCATCTGAACCATCGCCTAGGCCTGCTCACTCAGTTCATTTATCCATGGACAAGCCTCTCCCCGAAGTGCCCGTTGACAGCTCAGCACAAGGCCAGCAGAGCTCTGAACAAGCATCCCCGCCACCATCTAGGCCTCAATCCGTGATTACTGATGATGCCGCTTCAAGCATGGCATCATCTGTCTCTTCTCTTCGTCCTTCACTCCCGACTCTCCCAAGACTTACTACTTCCCTTCTACCGGACGAGCCGTACAGCCCTACAACGGAGACTTCACATGATAGTGAATATCATAGTTCATTCCGGTCCGACACAGGCACCGCTTCTAGTTCTGGAAGCAATAGCACATATCTAAGTCGTGACTCGGAAGCTAGCATGGTCTCTGATACCTCAACACGTGCTACTACACCTGACATTAACCTTGTCCCTAAGACTCAACCTTCTCTATCGGATTTGAGCACAACAGGAAGCTCAAGTGTAAGCGAGGAGGTTGATGAGCTTGAGTCTAAATTGTTGGAGAAAACATTTGCCCACGAACTCATGTTCAACAAGGAGGGCCAGGTCACTGGTGGCTCGCTCCCTGCTCTGGTTGAACGTCTCACAACCCATGAAGCAACACCTGACGCCGTGTTCGTGTCGGCTTTCTACCTCACCTTCCGACTATTTTGTACGCCTACTAGGCTAGTGGAAACCCTCATCGAGCGTTTTGATTATGTTGGAGAAAACCCTAGCACCGCAGGTCCTGTTCGATTACGTGTCTACAATGTGTTGAAAGGGTGGCTGGAATCACATTGGCGAGAGTCTACTGACCATGAAGCTCTTCCACTTATTCAGAACTTTGCGGAATTCAAGCTCGGACCACATCTTCCTCCTGCAGGCAAACGCATCATGGAACTCTCGCAACGCGTCTCTTCCACAGATGGTTCGTTGGTGCCCCGTTTAGTATCGTCTATGGGGAAGACGAGTACATCCATCTCTCAATACATTCCCGTCGATACACCTATGCCCAACCCTATTTTATCTAAAAGTCAACAAGGTCTTCTAAACAACTGGAAGTCGGGTGGCAGTTGCCCGTCATTCCTCGACTTCGACCCTCTCGAGATTGCTCGTCAGTTGACACTGAAGCAAATGGGCATTTTCTGCTCGATCTTACCTGAAGAATTATTGGGCTCTCAGTGGATGAAGAAGAGCGGTGCATCCTCGCCAAACGTGAAGGCAATGTCAAGTTTCTCCACCGACTTGTCTAACCTCGTCGCCGATACCATACTTCAATATCCAGAGGTTAAGAAGCGTGCTATCGTCATCAAGCAATGGATCAAAATTGCTCATCAATGCTTAGAACTGAACAACTACGATGGTCTCATGTCCATTGTATGCAGCCTGAATAATTCGGTCATTAGCCGTTTACGAAAAACATGGGAACTTGTGAGTCCGAAGCGGCGCGAAATGCTGAAATCGCTACAAGCTGTTGTCGAACCCGCCAACAATAACAAGGTGCTTCGAGCCCGTCTTCAAGGTCACGTTCCTCCCTGCCTGCCGTTTCTTGGCATGTTCCTAACCGATCTCACCTTTGTCGATATTGGTAATCCGGCCACAAAACAGCTGCCCGGGTCCGGTTCAAACGACAACGGCTTGACAGTCATCAACTTCGACAAACACACCCGAACAGCCAAGATTATTGGAGAGCTCCAGCGGTTCCAAATCCCTTACAGGCTCACAGAGGTTCCAGATATGCAAGAATGGATTCAAGCGCAGGTTACCCGAGTCAAAGAATCTGATCAAGGCAATGTTCAAGTCAGCTATTACCGGAAGAGTCTACTACTTGAACCTCGAGAAAATCTCTTGAGAACGCCGATTGATGGTCCTGCCACCACTACAGCCGGTCAGAAAGCTGACCTGTTTGGCTGGATTTCGAGAGACCGCCATAATAACAATAACGCAACCGTTTCCACCTAGTAACGCCTACTCCGAACAATAGTCGCGACAATCGCTTTGCGGCTTTATAACCACCGTCACCACCCTTCTCCACTTGTTGTCACTACCATTAAATCGTTTTTTTCATCACGTCTATTGATACCCCTGTCGTTCTTGTTTTGTTACCGACCCGATCATGAAGCATTCGATGTTTTATGGAAATCTGGTCCACCGGGTTTACTCATCATTTCATGTATCGTAATAGATACTGGCGTTGCGGGTAGGGAAATGGAAATGACATTACCGGTTCTTTTATCAACACATTGTTTATTCACGTAACGTAACTGGCGAACGAGCGTCCTTGGGGCCGACCCATGAACGAGACTCGAGTATTCGCCGTCATAGTTGTTTAGGCTAAAAAGTTAGTGGAGTTTGGCATATCTTCGAGCAGCATTCGCAGGGCAACGGGAAAAGCATTAGGGCCTTGACGAGGGTGTTGTATGCGGATAGAATATCAGGGGAATATGCGAAATATCCACTGTCCACTAACCACATTGGTGGGAAAGCGTATTCTATAGGGTAGTTTGTACGAGGTCCTAGGATATGTACTGCCTTGGCTCTCTACGCTGGAGCATAGAGGTTTTCCATCAAAAGCACCACGATTACCGTTGAATTCAAACCTGCCTACCTGTCAAGTAAAGTAAAATACAATCATGGCAGATTCAGATTTCAATCCGTCGTATTTTCGAAGTGAAGCCTCTAAGTGTATCGAGATATTCTAGTATAGCGTTTCGTCCGCGAGGACGCAGATACCCCTTAGTTGTAAAAGCCCATGAAAACCTACTACACCTTTCCATATCCTATGGTAGACTTCCGAAATTCCGCTGGGGTTTACTTCCAAATAATACTTCACAAGATGTTAGATGGTTCCTTGGTTGGTAGAATACTAAGAGTAAACATTTTACCAACATGCCTTGCTTGACGCTACAGCGACATTGGTTTCGTTTACAGAATGCTGTCATGTTTCTTGGACATCCTGTTTCACATGTAGGCGCCTATCTCTATCCTCGACTTCCATGACCTCTAAAGGATAGAGCGCAGGCCTAGACATATATATAATGCAGGGAACGCTCACTTTACTCGCTACTAGCTGAAACTCGGTTGGATTGACTCCCTCGCACGTCACCGTAGCGTCTATACTTTTGATTCAGGCGTTGGGTTCGTCAGCTCGAATGGAAACACTCGCGTCATGAGCTGAGTGGGCCGTGGCGGAAACGGCAGCGGAAATAGAAGGATATTAGCCATAAAGGTGAGCCGCTAGTTTCAGCTTCTGTGTCATAGTAGGTGTATTAGATGTTGGTTATGCTGTTAGATGAAATATTAGCTTCACTGTTTAGTATTTTATTGAAAATGGTCTCGTTCTGGAAATCAGGTAAAAATTACTTAGAAGAGAGATATCGACATATTATTTCATGACATGGAGCAGTATTAATAAAGAATTGCTTGTGAGCTTGAGGGCCGAGCCTGTGCTCTCACAAGCGTGCTTAGCAATATGATAGAATGTCTACTATGCCCGAAATATTAGGAAGATGATTCAATGGATAGTGGTAGGTTAGGCAGCTAGCCAAGACCTATGCAACATTTAAAATAATTACACTTAAAGTTAGAGTTGAAGTGGGCATCGTGGCGTTATTCATGTACCCCAGATATCTCGATACCTTGCCCTAGTATCCGTACAACGTTGCGAGTGGGTCTAGCAAACAGGGAGCTTAGGCGGTTCCATTACTCTGGTTCAACGCCTTTTTATCACGTGGCTCCGCAATATCAGTTTTAGAAGGTAGGTACATGTATCTACTAGATGCTCGAAGCAGGATAAACTTCACGATGGTTTCATTACTCATTGGTCTACTCACGGTTCAGCTAGATTTTGATTCACATGTAAGATTTCTAGGCTGTCCCGTTCGCAATGACAGAGGTGAGGTAAGCCGTAATGTTGCCACTGTAAATAGCTAAAAATTGGTGGCTTGTTGCTGATATTGATCCAAGTTGAGTTCCAGCGTCAAAAAAAAATAAATGTCGTAGAGGATAGGCAGTTGTTTCGAGGGTGTGCATTTTACAACATATATCCAATTACTGGGATATCCACAGAGGCTTTGACCATAGCTTCCTTGACGACTTCTCATGTAATGGTGAGTAAGAGGAGAATAAATAGACCGCTAATTCTTAGCCCGTGCTTACGTTGACCGAGAGTCTCAACACAGCCGCGTTGATCCGGCAATTGCCCACTGAGGCTGAATCTTATTACTTTGTGTCCGAATTGATGTGAGCATGCAGTATTCCGTAAGCAGGGATACCATGACGACGGTTATGAACGCCTGAAGTCAATCGTCTAAGCGCCCGTCCGTACCCAACTCAAACCGAATCGTGTTGGTGGATGTAACAATTGTAAAGATCTGGCGTTACCTGGTGCTTACCGAGGACCCGGGAGCTATGACGCTTGGGGGACCTAAGGTTAATTGAATGTCAAAATGACGATGAGTTAATTTGTCCCAGTATTAACACATATGTTTCGGGTTATTCCAGAAGCACGGCCTGTCACGTACACATCAACAGGTAGGTAGGTAGGTAGGACGTAGGTATTTTTGGACTTGTTTTCGGACTTGCGGACGTGTCATTGAAGTTACCGAGCAGCTGAATATGGGATGTAACCTCACACACACGTACGTAGGGTGCATCATGCACGAAGGCAATTCGGTCCTAACGTGTCTGTGATGCCGCGGCGTGTCTCAGTACACACGATTGATTACAATCGGAAGAAAGCATCCTCGATGTGCTACAGTCTGAGGTTGCAGACGTGCAATCATTAGCGTACTTTATGCCTCCGATAAGGCGAAGCTTTCTTTTTACCCACAGAGTCGATTGGAATATTCGTGACACGTGGGACAACTAAAGTTAGATTCTAAACCTCAGAAAAGCTGTTATCTTTGTAACATTACCCAGAGAGTCGGGACTGATGATATGCAAGGTAGCAACCAGCGGCCAATCGAAGGAGAGATTTTACGTTTGAGTGTCGACAACATTTGGTCAGTGCAAAAACGCCCGTCGTTAAGCTGGTTGCCAATTATTGTCCTCGTGAAGGAAATAGTGCGCGAGAAAAGACGAAAATTGGGCAACGTTACATACGGCACTGGGCTGGACCAACAATGGAGGCTAGGTGGTGTCGAGTCTGGGCGAATAGGGGGAACAAACCTTTGTCTCTAACCGGGCTTTAATGAAATCCTGCCCTCCAAGATGGCTGTACAAGTAACTTCCTTCCCCGGACAGCGTCATATCCGCCTAGCCAATGATGGTGTTGAAATGACCAAGTAGGAGGGTCCGCCTTGTGACTTGGGATTCACAATGGCCGAATTCCGTCCAATTAGAATCAATATGATTTCCACATTCGGCCCGCTGCTATCTATACTCTTATCGGCTATCTCGTCAGCTATGGGTGCTTATGTGCTTATCCTTGTCTTATGTTACTTTGAGGATTGGGGAAGAAAGTCTAGACGAACTCTGTTCATTAGGGGTCCGTTCACCTGGACGTTTCGTTAAACTTAAGGTTGTTTTTAAACTCAATGTTGTGTATTATGTATTACCTACATGTAGGTAATTGAAACAGTGAAGAAATGTCGGGTTTTTGTTAACTGCTAACCTAAGCAGGTTTCTATCTTTAGGTACTTTTACATATACCTGCCCTGGATATATGTGCGAATAGCAATAACACGAGATTCCTACGGTACTAAACAATACGAAAGAGTATCGTACGAATTTCCAATGATAAGCAGATAAAGCTCTCTCACCTTTGGTACGGAGCTACGCGAAGGATTACCTGAAATCTGCCCACTTATCCGTTTAAAAAGTGCTTAGCGCGTCTCCAATGCCCCCAGATCCCCAGACCCTAAATGTTATTAGTGGAGTAACCAACCCTGGGAACTTTCTCGTTCTCGTCTCGTGCTCCGATGCAGCTGTCAAAAAGACACGGATGCCGGGTGTTTAAGCTAGGCATTGTCACGTAACCATCATCTAGAGCAACATTTAAAATTCACATCTGTATACCTAGACGGAATAGATTCGGTGCTGGAGATATTTGGCATTGCTGGTGTTACCATACCATACTGTATATGTAGTTTGTAGTGTACCTGATGCCTGGGTACATCCCGTACAGTAGATCCAAGCTAGACTAAGCTGAGATAGTAGCATCAGATCACCGCTAGGTTAGGTAGGTACCTGTCTCTCTCTTTGTTGGGTGTATCCATGGATGCATAATGTTATTTCACACGTGCCATACATCGTATTAATCTAAACATCGCCTTATCTGACTAGTCAGAGAAAGCTACATACCAGGTTCGTAACAGTAACAGCGGCACAAGGATTATTTTATATTTGTTTGCCCTGCCCACTCCCATTGCATTTTGATGCTTTGTTTTTTTTTTCCCTTCCATCTCCTGCCAAACCTAAAGGTCAAGTTAATTTAGCCGCGACGGCGATCAATAGCTCGAAGCAGGTACGTCCATTAGCCTTCTTCTATATCTACCCGGTTGTTTTCGCTAGTTCAATTGTGGAATGTTATGCTAAACTTTCCCCGGCACAATTGCGCATTTTCGATAACAGTGATAAGCTGACAACATTTTTAGGCCTCTATTTAAGAGCTGACTTCGGCCATATTTTGGATCGCTCGAGGAAATCGAGGAAATCGAACAAGCAATCACGTAACTCAGCGATTGTCGACAAGCGTCAAGATGGCAGATGCGAAAGACACGGGCATCGGGGCTGAGGCCGCTGCTCACCCCGGATCCCATTCTGACCTCGCTGAGAGCACACACGCCGTGGAGCCACGCCCTCCTCATTGGTACTACAAAGGTTTCAAGGTCGGCAAGAAGGAACTCTGGTATGCATCGCCAAAGATCCAGCTTCTGATGGTGGCTTTGGTGTGTTTCTTGTGCCCTGGAATGTACAATGCCCTGGGTGGTCTCGGTGGTGGTGGCCAGATCGATCCTACGGTCCAGGATCACGCATCCACTGCCCTCTACTCTGTCTTCGCTGTTGTCGCCTTTTTCTCTGGTTCCTTCGCCAACAAACTCGGTATCAAGGCCACACTGGGTATCGGAGGCTTAGGTTACTGCATTTACTCGGCTAGCTTTTTATGCTACAACCACACCCAGAATGTTGGCTTCGTCATTTTCGCCGGTGCGTTCCTGGGTCTCTGCGCCGGTTTGCTCTGGACCGCTCAGGGCGCCATTATGATGGCTTACCCACCCGAGCAGTCCAAGGGTCGATACATCAGTTGGTTCTGGATCATCTTCAACCTGGGTGCCGTCATTGGTAGCTTGATTCCTCTCGGCCAGAACATCAACAATTCCGGTGGAACTGTTACAGATGGCACTTATGTTGGCTTCATTGTTCTGATGTTGGTTGGCGCCGCTCTCACCTTCTTCCTTGTAAATGCCGACAAGGTTATTCGAGAAGACGGCTCAAAGGTCATCATTATGAAGAATCCTACCTGGCAGAGTGAGATCGTCGGTCTTTGGCAATGTATCTCTTTCAGCCCTTGGGTTGTTCTTCTGTTCCCCATGTTCTTCTCATCCAACATCTTCTACACCTACCAACAGAACGGCCTCAACCTCGCCCACTTCAATATTCGAACTCGTTCGTTGAATAACTTGCTCTACTGGCTCGCTCAAATCATTGCCGCCGTCATCTTCGGATACGCCCTTGATTACCCTAGGATCCGACGATCAATGCGAGCCAAGATCTCTTTCGTCACGCTTTTCGCCCTCACCTTCATCATCTGGGGTGGTGGTTACGCATGGCAGAAGCAACAAGTCTCCCGAGAAGTCAGTTCGGATCCAGCGTTCGAAAACCAGAAGGTTGATTGGACCGACCCTAAATTCCTCGGACCCATGTTCCTCTACATCTTCTACGGTTTCTATGACGCCGTCTGGCAGACATGCATCTACTGGTGAGTTAGCGGGATTTCAAATAGTTGGGAGATCTCGAAGAACTCATACTAACATGATTGCTAGGTACATGGGCGCTCTCTCCAACTCTGGCCGAAGAACCGCCAACATGGCTGGATTCTACAAAGGCCTCCAGTCCGCCGGTGCTGCCATCTTCTGGCGATTGGATGGTATCCACATCGAGTACAACACCCTATTCGCCGTTACTGTAAGTGCATATTACAATTTTTACCAATGCGCCCGAATTTATAACTAACAATAATTGACTCTAGTGGGCTGTTTGTGCCGGTTCTCTCCTCATCGCCGCCCCCATTATTTTCACTAAGATCCAGGACACCACCGACCTTGAGACGGATCTCAAATACAGCGACGAGAAGCCCGAAGACGTTGTGCCACCCGCAGCCCTTAACGATAAGCACGTTGATGTCTAAATACTTCCTTTTGAATCAGTGTTGGTTATAGTGGTTGCGTTGAAAATGTACCTATTGGACGAGTTTCGGGAGTTGTAATGTGGCCATTTATACTGGATGGGTTGGCGTAAGGTTACGCGTTGGTGCGATACTTGGTTGCTATCGCAAGATTATAAATCCGGTGTCACCTATATACCCTCAAGTCTACGGAATACATCGCATCTTGCATCCACTAGGTATTCGTGGTCTGTTGTAGTGGTTGCCAATGCCTTACGAGCTGGGATGTTCATGACTCTTCCACGGAATAATCGTTAAACCTAAATAATGCGCTTAATATAGCAAAATAATACTCATTCGGTAATATGATGCTTGGTTTGGTGTGCAAGACAGGGAGGGTTCCATCAGATTTTGAGCCGCTCTGACTTCATTGTTTCACACCTCCTTTTCCCCATCTTGTTCTTGAATTATCATAATCATCGTCACTTCCCCCCCCCTTTTTTCCTTTTTTTTTTCTTTTCGCCAATCTCCTTAAATCAAGTCCATCTTAGCTACTCATATTGCACCAACCAGCTGTAGCGGATTTCTTCGTTTTATAAATTGCTTAAATCTCCTCCCCCTACCGGCAATCTTACACTGAGCCCATATCTGCCAGGAAACTATTATAGCCACGGTGAGCGGCAAGGTGATAGCCCAGTACTTCCAAAAGTCTTCTGGAGTCCAAGCTACCATTGGCATGGCGAGTACAGTCTAGTTCCGTGTCATTAAAACATACACGAATTTGGCACATAGGATACCTAATTATAACTCACTGCCACAAAGGTGCCAGGTAAAAATACCATACTCAAAGCGGCGGTTGAAGTCATCGTTGAACTATCTTTCTTAGTCTCTTCTGCAATCGTAGCTGCATCCTCCGCGGTTTTCGAGGCCCGGGAAGCGATCTCGAGGTTGTTTTCGTTGTCGCGAAGAGCAAACATTGCATACAACTAATACCACAAGGTGAGCTTGGGATACAAAACAGCATCAGACCTACCCCTGAGATAGTAGTGTCAGCCTTAGCAACGTAGCCCTTCGCCATAGCTGACAACCAAATTTCTCCTCGCTCAATAAATTCCATTCTTTCATCAAGTTCCTTTCCAACGAGGTAAATGTTTCTGCCCATATAAGTTTCCAGGTGGGATTCAACCAAGCTGTTCTGAAATATCCTGATGCACTCTCTCGTCGGGCCAAATACGCAGCCCTTCAACCAAAACAAGGCCGTAGTAAAGTCGGATATCTCGGCTCTTAGATCAGCAGCTTCTCTGATTCTCTTGTAAGAATCTTTGATGAAGGCTTGTACGCTTGGGTTTGAGAAAGACCGAACACCAGCAAGTCTCTCCAAATCACCCAGGCGACCAAAAATCCCCCCTGATCGTTGGTGATTTTCCCTGATATAGTTAGAAGCAAGTAAAGTTGGAATCAACAGTGGATGAATTGCGCAAGTCCTAGACTCTTTGATCTGATGGATCCATTGATCATCGTCCATCTTGCAGCCTTCGTCGACGATGAGGATACCAGACACAATTTTTGTATACCGATTAAATGAAATCCCTGCTCTCTGGCAATCAGTCCCTCTAACACTCCAGGCTAGGAACCTGGCGTGAGTATTGATCTTGAGAGCCTGTAATAGAAAACTTACACTGAATTCCGTCTATTTCCCAGTCCTTATCGCGATGCACAATTGAAGGATCGAACGGTAGCGCTAGGAATCTAGGGGAAAGATGCAAGTATTCAACTAATAAATCCATATCTTCTCTGCTTAAGGGGAAACAGGTATGTGGTAGAACAGACACACTAACTGTCTCTATAAGCAGCTACTTCCGTACGCCACCGATACTCCGAAAGTTGCACTCACATGAGACGTAGACCTCCAATTGTGCTTTTATCTGGCTCTCTCTTGATCCATTCCAGTACATAATCTGCAGAGTGCGAATCTTCCCGAACGATTATACCTTGATTTTTGCTATGCAATATCTCGATACAGCGACAATGCTGTGGGCGAAAACTATTCCTATCCTCTCTTACACGATGATAATCTTTATCAAATAGCATTGCATCCATAAAGAGTAGATGTGCCGCTAAAATGGAGAACTTATCGTCCTTTACCTCGATCTACAAAGAACGAAAGAGATATTTTCAACAGGTAGGTATGGTAATAGACGGCGTAAAGAATTTAGGGGCTCGCTTCTTTGCCTGAGCAGTCAGTTACAGGCCTATATATCTATGCTAAGCACCGCAGTTACACGGCATCTTCTGCTTCCTCCTGCTTCTAGCGTATGCCTCATACGTGTGCGGCGCGATAAAATTTCACTTCTTAGCTTTAATTACCTCCACACCGATAGTTCTTGCTGGCGTATGTAAGCTGGACACAAACATATTGTTCTAGCTGTCTTGCTCTTGGAAGGGTTTTTATGCTTAGCTGAGAGTAGGATATTTCTGAGTCACTTGAAACCGTACCTATATAAATTGGTGACTATCTGTAGTCCATTAGACAGATCACAATACTATAACGAATATTAATATCATCTTAAGTTTCAGGGTTAGCTCGGCAGGTTAAAAAACACTTGATAGCATTTAATTATAGACAACAGAGAGGTCCAAACAAACCTGGCCGAAGAAGGGAAAGTGCTTTAGCTAGGTAGGTGACATAGGCCTTTAATATCCAGAGTGTGTTGACTTCCACGCTTTATACAAAATAGAACATAGACTAGCGTACTGGGTAATCTACAAAGGTAGACATTCTTGGATATAGGCTGCTCTAACACACTGTAACTATATCTATCGTGCCCTCAAACTAAAAACAAGAGCATGAATAAAGATCTGGAAGGTTAGTTACATCTCGATGTAGGCCCCCTCAAGAACACAACCGGAGAACAATGGCCTATCATAACCAATAGGCTTACTATACCTTAACGCTTAATGAATGGTGTGACTATATTTTACCTTCTTTGGTGTATTAAGAGTGTGAAATCACCTAGCTTTTAATTAGTCTAAGAATCACTCGCAACATCGGCTATTAGATTCATGGGCACACAGGAAAATAAACCAAGTGATATCCCATTGACAGAAGGTAGTTAAGACATATCCCACAAGACAAATGAATTGTTCATGATGTAACACAAATCAATGAATCCGAGAGAGATGAAGGTAGCTGAGTGTGAAGCTATATCGGCGTCCTTAGGAATGGTGACTCCGGAACTATGCCCGCCGGCTACCTTAATAACACATTAGTGATGCCGTCGACGCCGCCAATCTCCCCTACATCGTCGGCTTCAGTAAAGCCATATGGTCATAACTCGCATAACGGAAAGTTTATTCTTATTCTCGCAGCCTAGCCAGTCTGACCTTACTTCCAAACAAACATCAGGCCCGAAGAAAAAGAAGAACACTTTCCAAACAACTATCTACTTCTCTATCCTCGTTTCTTAGGTGGTATCCACTGATCACACCAAAGGCACTTTTACTTCAATCATCTCCAAGTCAAGGGTATTCATTCAACCTTCGAGGTACTTTCGATCATGGCTGACCACGAAACTCTTATCACTATGCCATCGGACGGAGAGTCGGGATCACCTAATACGCTGCATCTCCCGGTAGAGATAATCGGGCACTTAATTTCGGTCCTGCCGGAATACATGATTCCCTATTTGTGGTGGAAGTTGCGTTGCGTTTGCAAGTCTTGGAAGGCCGAAGTCGAGAGAGCTTTTCGTATCAAGTACCTTACAAACACTTCTATTATCTTTGATACGATCCCGCTCGGAGTATCCCCCTCCACAGTTCATCTTTCATTCGAATTTAACCGGCTTTCGGAGGATGATGACGCTATTCGTGCGTA
Organism: Hypoxylon sp. EC38; assembly: GCA_002120335.1. NCBI lineage: Eukaryota > Fungi > Ascomycota > Sordariomycetes > Xylariales > Hypoxylaceae > Hypoxylon > Hypoxylon sp. EC38. The sequence continues at coordinate 74,425 of KZ111297.1, forward strand.
CTTTCTTCCCAAATCAGCGGATAATGTAGGATTCGAAGAGTTCGCCCATGAGGCATTACAGACGAACCCGGCTCCCTACCGAACTTTTAACCACATTCATCACCAGGTTACAATGGCCGGAGTTGCAATAAGTGACCCGGACCTGGAGGGATTTAACCTGGACCAGGGTCGAAGGGAAGTGTCTGTGCTATGGAAGCCAATGATTAGCCAGCTCATGGGAGACGAGCTTCGTCTGCGACGCCAAGCCTGCAAGCTTATTAAAGAAAAGCTTGCCCAGGACCCCGAGCAGCAAGCCGGAGGCCCTTACAGGATGCACAAGCCACGAGATACGGCTAGCCAAAAGACTTCGCTTTGGATGATCCAGCGCCATCGATCCTTTATCGACGAGATTATTAAGGTCCGCGAGGCACGATTCCAAAAGCGTTATGAGCAGTGTGGCGTCCAATTCGAGTCCATCGAGGCACATGATGGACATGACTCTGCACCTTATTTCAAGAGCGACCAGATGTGGTGGGTGCGAATCCGTTTCAGATCTCCAGCAGACTACATGGAATTGTGAGCACGTTTTGCCTTACCTGGACGATAACGATACAGCAATGCCACCTCTTCTGTGGCCTTCTCCAAGCACCTCGTTACAGAATACAACTCTAAGAACTTCTTATTGTCCCGCTCGAGATGAAGTTTAGACCTGCGACTTTGCATAAGACCGGATGGATAGGGCCTTCGAGGCAACGGTCCAATACGAGTCTAGTATATCCGACGAAAAGAAAAAAAAATTGCACATTGTCCATCTAGAGTGCCGGTATCCAGGAGCCCGAGGTAAGACACCCGTTTTTCCAGCCCCAAGGCGAAGCGTTGTACCATTGCTAACCTCGATGTTTCATACTAGTTCCCTGAGCACCAAGAACCCCAAGCATAATAGTTAGGAATACTCTATTGCTACCGAGCAAAAATGCGGCCCTTTGCGGCTCTGAACCCATTTCAATAGTTTTTTTCATTAGTCTGTCGCGCATAGGGCGCTGGAATAGGGACGGTATAGTCACTGACTACGGGATTCTCTATATTGTTAGGTAGAGAAAGGTTTCCATAATAAAACATCCCACTATTTATCCCCCATAATAGTTGTTCTGATAACTCCCTGTGATCATAGAATTGTAACGACACATGAGTGCACTTCTAGAGGCCATTGGATTTCTTGATCGTGCTTTTATTTCGAAACTAACTCAAGTCTGTAGAATCCCATCCTCCAAGAAACATCATATGCCGTAATATGTCAGGCACTACGAGTGTAGGATGAATCCTGCGTGTTCCTTGGAACAACTCCATCCTGAAGCCGTCAGAACCCATCCACCCTTCACGATTCCAGGAGCCCACTCGCACGGCTCGAAGCGCCTCCCCTCCGTATCTTGTACCCGCGAGGAACAGACGCAGGAGCAGCCTCCTCAGCTGCGAGAAAGCCGCTCCTTGCGATAGTGATAGTGTGGATATACCGTAGTTTGCCATTCTCGAGGCGGAACTCATGGCTATCGGGCGCGTTGCTCAAATGCTCGAAGATGCAGAGCACGCTAATCGAGCCGTACGTAGGATCGATGACGTACCGGCGGTGCGAGTTGGGCGCCTGATTGTTATTCGTCGGGATCCCGACTTTGCATGAGTCCGTCGGTAGGCCGGATCCTGTGTACACTGTCGTAACGTTAGCTATTTCCTGTATTATAGACGTTCGGGGATTCTTCTTGGAATTGAGGCCTGAAATGCCGAAAGGACGTGTTTTTGTACATACCACTGCCTTCCAGGCGAACACATGGCTGCCCCCATGGCACCGCATCGACGGCGCTCTTGTTACTCCACATGTCGAGGTAGGCGTCTGCGGCGGTCTTGAGGAGCTCCCGAGAGGGACGCTTGGCTTCTTCGATGAGCGACCAGTTCTCTTTGGATGCGTATTCCAGCGTCCTAGTGGCGTTGAACAGCCATGATCCTGTAGTCGACACGATCAGGTCGATGAGATAGCAGCTGAGATCGCCCGGGCTGTGGCGGATCTGTGTGCCTATCACGTAGGGAGCCGGCTCGCCCGAGACATTGTGCGTTATGATGAGCTCGGTATAAGAGGCGCACTCAACGGTGTCGATGATGGTATGCCGATGGTCGATCTTGAGCGCATTGTACAAGATGCCGCCGGTAATATCTCGGGTCTTGTTATTCTCCAAATAGGTAAAGTTGTCGGCGATATTATCTAGGTTGTAGACCTGTCCCGTTTCGTGCGCTTTGACGTAGGCGTCTGCGAAAGACGAGATGTACGTCCGATTGCATTCGTATGCCGCCGCTACTTTGGGTAAGAATGCCCCAAGAGCTGCGGCGCATGCGCCTAAGAGATGGTAATGCATGATGGAGTTTCTATTTCTAGATAGGGATGAAGCTTTCGGATCTTGCTGAAGCTGCCTTAGCTCAAGATCCTAGGAAGTATCGCCAGATCCTTCTCCATCTATGATGGATTTTGTTACTAATAAATACATATTATAATCGACTCTCTAGAGCAAGTGCCGTTGTTGCTACCCCAGAGCCCGCTATTGTCAGAAGCATTCCCGGTCCCGGGAGAATGAGCGGGAAAATTGAGTCATGGCTTTATACTTGGGTCCTGCCTTACGCGTGCTCCGTGGATATTAAAATACGACGGGGGACCTGGAGAGGCTAAGAACATTCCAACCTAAAAGGGTAATAGAAGGAACAGAGATCCAACTTCTAGGAGCTTGAGCTCCCATGCTCGCATTCATCTCCTCAAGAATGCTCATTGGCCGCAGCTTGGCAGCCACATGTTTTCTAAATTCAGGAAATAGCTAGGCCTATTATCTCGGCTACTGATGAGAAGCAGTGATGGTAAATTTGTACCTGCCATGAAGATTGAGATACGTCGGGGTCTAGATTGTTCTACTTGATAACTTGCTTCAGACCCTTGACGTAGTCCCAAGAAGCTGTATTATTTCATCCTAACATGACACCGATTTAATGAATACGTAGAACATGATTGAACTAACATAAAGGATACCTTATCTGGGATTTGTCTCAAGAAAGAGGGTTTTTGTTGTGATACTCTTCAACACGTCGAAGGGTTGGAAAACACCTTAGCCTCTTCACTTTGTCCCTCTCTAACCCTGCGGTTGCCGGAATCAATGAGCTGGCTGGTAATAAACCCGATCACAATGATTGGATCCATTGTCAAGAGACTCGCTATTCAAGACTTCTCTGATTTGTTTCTCGGAATCCTTGCTGCTAAATCCTCCGGCGTCAGCGGTTCCTTGTCGAAGCCGTTGAGAACTTGATCCAGCATGACAGTCGCAAGGTCCGCAACATCAATGCTTGGGATCCCCATCGTTAATTTTACCACGGTGGCGGTGACAGATCTCATAATCTCGCCAGGCGCAGTAATGAGACCTGGCTTAGCGACAGTTACTTCGATGTCACCAAGTTCAGCTGCCAATGCAAGCACCTTGGTTTCTGTTTCGCCCTGGGTTGTTTCACTTAGCTTCCAACCCTCTAAATCTGAGAACATATACTATACTTACTCGCATGTGAGAGTACTCTGGTTGGAACTTCGGGGTCTTTGTCGGATCTCTCTCAGCTGCCGCGCCGCTCATGTACAAGAATCGGAAAGGTTTAGAGAGACCCGACTCGTGCATAGCCCTCAAACCGACAAGTGTGCTTGTCTGGCATACGCGTTTGACCTCTTCGAAATCATATGCCTTAGATTTCGATGGTGTAATAGCAACAGTCCTGTTCTCCCAAGTCAGTGATCTCTTTTTTCGGGCTTAAGGCTTATGTCCGTGCTGAAATGGGATATGAAGATGCAAAATCCGGTACCATATGCATGCTGAAGCTCCAGCAAATTCCCTCTTCGCTTCTTCGGAATACCGATCATAGTCTTCCACAATGATACTTTTGAGCTTAGATAGGTCAGCTCCCTCTGGAAGCTTTTCGGGAGTTGAGACTGGCTTCCGGGCCAGAGCCACGACGGAGGTGATCTCGCTTCTGCTAAGACTCTGGCGTATCACTTCTTTTGCTACGAAACCTGTAGCTCCTGAAACAATTAACTTCATCTTTGTGACTTCGATTTGTGACTATCTTGTATTTGCTAGTACTCGAGAGGAACGTGTTGAGAAAAGAATCAAGGGATAACTGCCCGACGGCTTCGTTGTTGACCTTGTTAAATAGGTATGTACCTAGGTACCTTACGTAATACCGAAGGGGTATTAGTCTGCGGCGGTGTATACGGGTCCTCTCAGCACGGCGCTAGGGATTGCGCCGACTCCGGTTCACTTTTTCACTGCCGTGCTTTATTCATATACCAGACTCTCGGTCAGTAAGCTAAGGTAGATGGTTGATGATTGGGGGTAATTAACCCTTTGTCTGCACTTCTAAACTTTTGAGACCGAGCCGGATATCTTCCAAGGGAGACTCCCTTCATGACTCTTCCCGCTAATAGATGTTAGGAGTTAATTCTATTCACCTTTCATTTTATAAGTGTTACAGGTATGTTAAGCTACGGCGTCATGCTTAATTGCCACGCCTAGCAGCCCTGTTCATTGATCCTAGTTTCTCCAGATTGAGAGCAAAAAAAAAAAAGGGGGGATTTATCCCGTATGATCCTGGGAAAATGGGTAAAATCCCCGCTGCTTGACGTGGACTGTATGTCACCTATGTCACCTGTGAGACACTCGAAGCAAACAATCCTGACTTTATAGTCCCTTGAAAGTCCAGGACCATTGTCACTCGTGATTTGTATTCGTTTGCTAGTTGACACCTACATACTACTCCCCCAACACTTTTCATCATGCGATGCTCCGTCTTCCTCTCCGCTCTCTCCTCCATAGCAGCTGTGTTTGGGCAGAGCAATCCTCCCCCGGTACTCCCGGCAGTCAACTTAATCACCTCAAAAGTTCCCTTTCAGTGCTCACCAGGCAAAAGCATCGGCATATCTGTCGAGCCTAGTAAAATCACAACTAGCCTCTCAGAAGTGCAGTTCCAGGCTACGGGTCACGGACGCACCGATGAATTCGCGAGCTGCGATTTTAGAGTGGCCCTGAGCTACTGGTACTACAAGTACCGAGTGGCCATCTCGGGCGCTACCATCAGAGGCCATGCCAATCTGACCGACGGAGTTCAGATCTACCAGTTCAACACTACTGCCATCTTTCGGTTGGAGCACCTGAAGAATTTCAGTCCGATCCAGCCACCTGAGATCACGAACTTGTCCATATCTACCATGGTGCGTCCCTCCTTCCTATTCCCATCTTATCTTGCTATTAGCACTCGGCGCGAGAAACATGCTGTTACTTGGTTCTCAGTATTCTAACGGAGAAATAGCTCACAGAGCTAGTCCCAACCCAGATTGGTGGAGAGGGTAACTTCGACGATGACTTTGAGGTTGCCGTGAAACCTCCTTCCAAGCTAGTATGGTCTCCATGCTTCCATGGTAGTGAAGGAGGCGGCGCACAAGATTCCACCTATTTCGACTTTATTGTCTCCGCTTCGAGCAGCGACAAGACCGGCAAGGGCACTGGTCAACTCACTTCTGGTTTGACTGTCGATTGGAATCTTGCCTGGGAGGAGTGTACGCCGGATTGGGACGAAATGTATTCCTGGGGCGACGTGCGCATCGATAATTGGCAAAGTTGTACGTACAGGTCTGCCAATAACCAAACTTATAAGCTCTAGGGTCTTTTGAATATAGTTTAGGGCTAGATCTAAAGAGTCAGTCTAGAACGGCTATCTCAGGGTGGAAGAATATTTGCGGATGCCTCACGGTAGAGAAATACAACTTTTGTTGATAGATTCTCAACACGCCACAAATCCTCGAAGTCACGTTGGCATACCCCGTCGAATACGACTTAATTAAGTGCAGACTAAGCCTTCCTCAAGCGGTGAGGCAGTGTCAATCTTCTTGAACCATGGTATTAATTTGGTTTGATGGATGGTTCCGCACCGTGCGCAGTCATACGATCTACGTACCTAGCTGCTAGGTAGATAACTCGTGAACCTTGAGGATGGACTACGTAGATCTGGCATATATCTGAACATGCCAATCATAATGCATTGATCTTCGTCCTAGAGGACGTATCTCTGCTGCTTTGCACAAGGTAATAGGCATCTAGAGGTAATATCTGCGTAGCCGCTAAAGGCTTCTAAGCCTCTTTCCCTGCACGAAGGTAGTCGCATCTGTCTACCAAGGGCCCTTTTGATAGCATATATCATCTTAAAACCTGTACATTACCTGTTAGCATGACTAAGGTTAATTAGTAGTTCATTAATCTCCATCTGTATGTTAGGTACATGAAGCACTCAAGTACCCCTTCGTATGAGCCCTCAAGCGTATGCTGTAATGTCGTTTGGCGCACCCTGGAGAAAACATTGCTTGCCATGTTGCCAAGATCCAAACTAAGATCATCGGCGGCTCCAGATGGAGCTAATGAAGATCACACCAGGTCTCCACAACGTCACAGACGTTCCTCTGGTCAAAGATACGCCCGACTTGGTATACCACTTTGGTTCTAATGAATTTGCTGATATGCTCCTATTTCTCGTTCGCGATTGTCAGTCCATGATGACGACAGGATTTCTTCTCCAGGACTTAGGAATAGATAAGGCTTATGTACATGACCCAGGGAAGGAGGTTTAAAATCTTCGAAGCTTTAATTCCGCTTTCTCGCCGCATCATACCTAGTATCTTGCATTTCAAGTAACCAAGCAATCAATCCCGACCTGGGTAGTCCGTGCATCCAGCTCGATCTAATCTCAGTTCATACCATTCCAACAGATTTCCAGAAGATGCCTCCCAACATGCCGACCTTGAAGTCAATAATGACTCTGACAGCCGATGTACGCGGCGATAGGACCCTTCGTCGAGCCTTCAGCACCAGTCACCTTGCGGACAGCCGTAAGCAAGATATGGAAAGTGAAAGCGAAGGTAAGGCTCACTGCGAGCGGATTACATGTGCAATCCTCGGTTTCCTACTGTCTAACTATTTGCTTGCGAGTAGGACGCGGCGATCACGCTCGCTAGCCTCGTCCTCTTGCCAGGCAGTAAAGTCCAGCTCGCTACTCCAGTCCAGATATCCAATGTTGCAGCTGGTAGTGTTAAGACAGTCTACCCAAAAGCACGGAACACGAAAATAGTAAAGAATCAACCCAGACGCCCGGCAGGTCCTCCAAGGCGGACAAGTGCGTCTCAACTATGAACTCTGCTAATGTTCCATTGTCGCTGGTGACTAATCCGACGAGTACACAGGTTCGAAATTGATTCATACGTGAATTCTACCATATGGAACTTTTTCTAAAACGGGGGTCTTCTCGTCTTTATAGATGGTTGCAAGATCCTGGTCGCAAATAGAAACAAGAGGGATAGAGAGGTACTCGGCGTTAGGGGGATGCTACAACATCTGGGTGAATGGGAAAGGGATATGAATTAAAAAAAGAAAAGTCTACGTCGTGACAGCTCGAGGGCTCGGATTTCGGGAATCAATTCTAATTTTAACCTAATCGTTAAATTCGAGAATAAACGTAGCCAACAGGCTTGAAACCAACTACCCCTGAGCACAGGGTATTATATGTTATATACCTTATAATCTCAACTACATCCTCTAAGTCTTAATGAGAGCTAAAATGATAGTATATAAACTTTATTACGTTGGTGCCAAATTTGACGGTATCAAGTTTTGCTAGAGTTGCCGCGGAGCTATTAGGGAGTTTCTTCCGTTGTAACACGAACCCCTGCAGGACTAACGAAGCCGGAGTTGTGTAGTTTCGAAAGACCAGTATCATGACTGTGGTTTATTCAGGGGTAACATCCGATTGTTAGATCACGGACAGTTGCACATGCGTGCCGGATGGTCGGCTCGAGATCGCCGGGAAAGGAAGATGTTATAGTTCGTCCAGACGCTCCCGATGCCAAGTGATCGCCTTGCAGCTGTGTAATTCGGACTCGATGCAAGATGAGAATACAGAACGCCACGATTCCCATTCAGCTGCGGGTATTTGAGAGCTTGACACACCAATCAGCGTCTCTTGTCCTCCAGAGGTTACCGTCCTCGGATGAGGTGTCTGTTACGTGTCGCCATAGGATGCTAAAGCAAATTAGCCCGTCCTACGGCTACTTGCAGCTGATCGGCCAGACTGAAAGAAGCAATGGTCCGTAACGCCATTAAGAACTATGGGACGTTGCCTGATCTCGCGGCCGAATCTTGTTTTAGCTCCACCCAAATTTTCTAGAAAAAGGAGTTTCTCGGCCAAGAAATCAAGGTCGGACCGCGTGAGAAGCACTAGTAACGTCCTTGCCGACCCCTATTAATATGTAACAGTGGCGTAGGAGGATCACGATGCATAATACGCAGAGAAAGAGCGGTCTTGAAGAGTCTAACTAACTTTTGGGGTTCAAGCCTACGGTGTGATTTGTCAAGAAGTAGCCGATCCCGGCCAGAGGTTTGATTTAAGCTGCGGCGTGACCTAACGTTGAAGTAATACAACTTTTAAGCGTCCTGGAATATCTCGTACTAAAAAATCCAGATTGTCTGCTCGTATCAGGCACTGCCTAGGACCGTAAAGCCTGCTTGAATACAGGACTACTTCCGAATTCTCAGTGGGTGCCTCACTAGTTATACCGACATAGGCGAAATTTATTGCATGTAAAATAACATGGAACAAGTCGGTGAGCCTTTGGTCTACGTGGACTACCTCTCGGATAGAGTACCTTCCATATAATGGCGAGTAGTGGTTTGTCAAACTTCAGCCTTACTTTTCCTATATAAAGAGAGGGCATATCTCATACTAGGTTCTATACTGAGAATGCATAGGCATTATTGGAGTTTACAAGAGTTCATACAATATTTTCCAATCAAATTATAAAAGCACCTTCAGCTATCTCTAGACTTACTCAACAATTGGATCCATGTCTTCTCAGTCATCAACTACTACACCAAGCTCCGACCTGGAAGATAGGAGGATATATGGTTTTGGACCTGACCATCGCATGCCTTATTCGTGTCCTTCCTGCCTTGGTACCCCAAGATTGTATGCCAGCACGGACAATATAGTCTTGCCAGAAAAACATGCTAATTGAGCTATCTACTAGAGTCAAAGAGTGTCGGCCCTGCAATGGCACGGGATTAAGTATGCAGCACTAAGTTCCTTTCCTTGTGCTACATTCAATAACTCGAAGCTTCAACAAGTTGACTGAGTGCTGCTTCTGACTTAACCTTCATCACCTACACTTTATATCTACTAAGGCAATGGCTGATTCTCATTTTTGTAGTGTGGGAAACCAGCTTGGGCAATTTATATCAAGGAAAAGAAGAGAGACAGCTAGCCCCAGGCGGATCGTCCCCGGGCAGCTCCTCGTTGTCATCTTATGGCCAGAGGGGGTGAAATAATCTACCACCTCATACAGACATGAGCATTCAATTCTTTCTACAATCACTCGTATCTGGATATATACGATATTTTACACCGGGGAATGTTCTATCCAGCTCTTATTGAGACATTTAAGAGCGATATTAAGATGAGATTGGCGATTTGTTATTAGGAGCTCGGATTCTCTGCTATAATGACGACGTGTTAGGGGTTTATATACGGCGTTAATTGTTATACTAATATGAATTATTTCATTTACAATAACTAGATATGGAATTTCTTTCACACACATAGAATTAATCAGTTATTAGCTGCGAGACTTGATTTCGTCCACGGTAGGACGTGATCCCGTCATACCATCCCATTGATAGGGTGTGCTATAATTACAGGGCACTTCCAAGGTTAGGTACCTCCATAGCAGCTAAAACCACCCACTGTACCTAATAATAGGGCGTATAGCGATAAAGCCTGCTATATTTATAGAAGGAGGGTTTTTTGCGGCTGGATCGGTCTATTTAGTCACTATAACTTCAGGACATACGTGCTATAACTATCATCTCTGGCGCTATAGCATGCCTATCAATAAAAGCGGATCTGTAAAAAGATTTGGCAGATGTTGGAGACTTTGTCCGTTCTTCTCGTCCCTTAGCGAAATCACAGAATCCTGTGCCATTACGTAGGACGTAGTCAGGTACCCGGTTAGGTAGTGCGGAGAACCTGGGGAAAATAATTTCGGCTCTGGAGTCCCGTCCTTTCGGGACCTTTCTTGCCACTAAATATCCTGAATCCTAGTATATGACCCTCTAGGCGGGTCACTTATCCCCGGCAATTACTCCAATTGTGAATGAAGCTATCCCAAATACATTGACCATCTTCGCAACGAACGCTATTTTGGCCGGGATAGGAAGTGTCTAGAGAGGGGAAGGCAAGTAAGTAGTCACCGAAAGATCCATCATAAACATTTGGATGATACATTTAAGAAGGACATTGTCCCACCTTGTGAGAGGGAGACCGCACAAGTTTGTCATTAAGCCTAGGTGCTCCTGTTGAATATTAGCATCGATCCTTACGATGCCATTATACATTCGCAGCTTAGCACTCTTTCTTGGCGTAGCCGCACGTCTAGCAGCATGTTCTAGAGACACATGCACCTCATTCAGCGCCCAACTCTCCACCTTCCCCAATGCCACAGTAATTGCGCACGACTACCTTCTCAATGGCACAGTCATCGAGCTTCCCGGAACCGTAAATTCCTGCGGTGGACCGAACCTTAAAGCCAATGCTACAGCTAATCTCTGTCGGCTTGTACTTGTCGTCGCCACCACTTCATCGAGCGAAGTTCAACTAGAAGCTTGGCTCCCGGACTCAGAGAGCTGGAACGGTCGATTCCTAGCTACTGGAAATGGGGGTATTGGCGGGTGCATCGATTACGCTACTATGCAGAACGGAGCCGGGCTGGGCTTCGCGGCTCTTGGGACTAACGCTGGACATAACGGGTCCGTAGGATACGATTTCTTCCTGAATCACCCTGAAGTGATCAACGACTTCGGCCACAGAGCCATCCACGTGGAAGCGGAGGTCGGGAAGGAACTAATACGTGAGTACTACAAGAAGGAGGCGAAGAAGAATTATTATGCAGGTTGTAGCACTGGAGGCCGTCAAGGTTTCCAGAATGCGTATTTATATCCTGAAGACTTTGATGGTTTACTCCTTGGGAGCCCCGGGATTAACTGGTTGCACATTGTTGCATCTAAGGGAATTCTGGCCCGGCGCATTGGTTGGCCCCATCTAAACTCATCTGCATACGTCCGTCCGGTGCAATGGCCGGCCATTGTTGAAGCCCAGATAAAGCAGTTAGATTCTCTAGACGGCGTGGAGGATGGCATCATCGACGAGCCGACGAAACACCGGTTTGACCCGGCGAGCCTATCATGTGGAACCGGCGTGCTCAACTGTTCATTGTGTCTTAGCCCACAGCAGGTTGAGTCGGTCCGTAGGGCGTACGAACCAATCGCGAACACCTCGGGCCAAATCGTCTATCCATCTTTTGAATTGGGTTCAAAAACAGATGTTTTCTCTCAGAACCAAGAGAATGGAACGGCTGAAATGAGCTACACTATTTTGCAGGATTTCTGGCGTGGTGCTGTCTATAATGACAGTAACTGGACACCACATGACTTCAGCGAGATGGACATGGATTTCGCCATCAGGGTCAACCCGGGGCAGGTAAATGCAGGCGAAACAAACCTATCAAGTTTTAACAACAGAGGAGGTAAAATTATCTCGTATCATGGACGGAATGATGAGGTGAGTCAGCCCCTAACTTTATGCCAAGAATGGATTATACCTATCGGACGTAATGCCTCAGGAAATATTGACTTAAATGCCACCTAGACCGTAACGTCGGCTCTGTCTGAGCAATTCTTCGTTGGAGTTCAGAGTTCATTGAACATCACACTGGAAGAAGCCCACGATTTTTACCGATTGTTCTTCCTACCGGGCATGCACCATTGCTCAGGAGGGCTTGGTCCTTGGAGCATAGGAAATGCGCAGAAGTACCCGTACGATAAGAGGTTACTGGATTCTGAGCATAACGCCCTCCTCGCATTGGTTGAATGGGTTGAGAATGGTAGAGCACCAGATACCCTGGTTGGTACAAAATACGAAAATGATATTATCGGAGGCAGTGTTGCAGCGCAGCGAAGTAAGTTGCCCATACATGTTTTTCTAGGGGGTGTTATAGGTCCGTGTGCTGATCTAGGTACCTCTTTTCACTTAGCATATTGCCCCTATCCGATGACAAGTAAATGGGACGGCGTCAATGATACAAAGTTAGCGACAAGTTGGAAGTGCGTTTCTGCTCGGAAATAAAAGGAATGAATAGAACATAAAGTAAAGATGCGCCTATTATAACTTTATTAGCAATAAAAAGTAAGTTATCTAATGTAGATTTACCACAGTACGGGATATTGCCAAGAGTTACATTATGGTGCGGGGGGGGGTTTAGAACATGATCTTAGCAACTGTCTTCAGCTATCAATATCATATTGATGGTATTCTTATATGAATTTATTACCAATGTAATAGAGTATCAGCTATAACAGGGTGTTAGCCAGGTGAGATAGTGTCTCATATGTAAAAGTGGTAGGAACCCATATCCATACCACGGGGATAAGGTAACCACTTAATAACAAGGTATTCAAGTGAATAAAACCTTTTAATAAGAGTGCTTATTACTCCTTGTCGGAATGTATTTACCGAGGTTTAGCCGGATTGGTCAGTGCGCTACAAGGCTATTTAATACCCGAGTTTTACGAGGGCTATTGTGTCGAATTGAAGAAGCTTATCAAAAATTTCCTATCGCGGAAGTCTTAGGTGTCGATCACTTTAAAAATTTCGGGATGTGGCAGTGCGGAAGGAGTTGTGGCAGGTGTGTGTGGCAGGTGTGGCACGTGTGATATGTTACACAAGGACAAAAAAAATTTTTTAAAATAAAATAAAATAAAATAAAATAAAATAAAATAAAATAAAATAAAATAAAATAAAATAAAATAAAATAAAATAAAATAAAATAAAATAAAA
>KZ111297.1:91509-165627 GCA_002120335.1 Hypoxylon sp. EC38
ATTAATGCTTTTAATTTAAGCTTATATATATAATAATTATTAAAGTTAATATTTTACTTTAATTTTAATAAATATAAAACTTAAAAAGTTAAAAATATTAAAAAAGCTTAAGGTTTAAAATTATAATAGCTTATTAATTAATCTTATTTATAATGATATAAAATTATTAATACAATGTTTAAAAGGTAAGGTATTTAAAATATAAAACCGTGTATTTTTACGAATTTTATTTATTAAACCATTAATTTTTAAACTTTTTTTTTCAATTTTTTCTTCCCGGGTAGCTCGGCTTAAACTTTGTAAAACTCGGGCTTTTATGCCACTAAGGGTAGCCTCGCGTAGCCTTATAGCACACACATTAATTTACACACCGATTTAATAATAATAATAACACATTTAAAAATACCTTTACTTTTAATTATACTATAATATAAAACCTTATATTAATAATATTAATATACTTTATTTAATTTATACTTTTAAAAGGCATTTAATAATTTTATTATTATTAAATATTATATTTAAATTAAATATTATATTTATTTTTTAAAAAAAAAATAAAAGAAATATTTTATAATATAATTATATATAAATTTTAAAGTAATATTTATATTAAATATATTATAAAAAAAGTTAAATATATAATTATAATATAATTATTTAAACTTATAAATTTAAAGTTTATTAAAATTTATATAATTATTATTAAATTATAAAAGTTAATTATAATTTATTAATATAATTAAAATTATTAAAATATATATAATATATTTAAATAATTATAAATAATTATTATATATATATATATAATTATAATATATATATATAATTATAATAAATTTATATATAAATAATTTTAATTAACTTATATATTATATATATAATTATATATTTATTTATTTATTTTTTAATAATTTATTAAATTTAAATAAAATATTATTAATTAATATAATATTATTTAAAAAAATTATAATTAATTTAATAAAATTTTATAACTTTTTTAAACTTAATATATTAATATTATAAATATAACTTTTTTTAATTTAATAATATTAATATAAAAATTTTAATAATTATATTATTAAAAAGGTAAAAGGCTTTTATAATAGTATTTAAAAATGGCAACTATGTTAATGACTAAGACTATTATTAACATAATGTTGGTAAACCCCCCTCCTAACGGTACTGGGGGCGCCTCCCCGCTAGCGGGGCCCCTGTTCGGCGCTTCTTATGCCCTGAGTTTACGCACGTACCAACATGCGACCGGTGGTTTACTTTCCTATTTGGGCGACTTTTTCGCCTAATCGGGAAGCCATTCCTTATAAAATTCCGACACAATAACCCTTCGGTAAACTCAGGGCAATGTACTTGTTCCACTTGCGGACGCAATTTGCTATGGGCATCTAAATCTAAGGATCTACCTAAGCGCCTTGTTCCCCTTGTATATGAGTTCAGTCATTTTTTAACATTATTAATTGATATATTTCCTCAATGCAGCTAAACATGCGCATCATCATAAAAGGAAAGGAAGCAATAAACGGGCCTAGGTAGAAAAAGAATTGTCAAAGTGACAAAAAATTCGAAAAAGTTGGTGCCCCCACGCCGGATTGAACGACGGACCCCATCATATCACATGTTTTTATACGAGTGATGTACTCTACCACTGAGCTATAGGGGCTAACCAATAGCTAAAATTTTGCCAAATTTTGTGGCTTATATTATTGGTATGGAACCACTTCTCAACTAAAGCCACCGTCACTGGTTTGGCTTATCTTACGGGGTTAGGACTCAATTTTGCCTAAACAGTAACGTGGAAAGTCTAGAAAGACGGAATGTGTGTGATAATGTAAACCCACCTTAGAACTAAATCTTGAAGTTACCTCTATCTTATAGCGGAGGTATATACTAGGGAGTATAATAGGTACCCCCTGTTAGTACCTCTCCTATTTCACGGTTAGGCAACGGGGTTCTCCTATGTACTATAACGGCTTCACTCAGCGATTTACATTAATCACTCAAACTAACCAAATTTCCGTCCATGAATTGCTTATTTTATTCAAGGTAGGCAGGATTAAAATTGAATCTAGGCATGGCACCATAAACGACAATCTTACACTCCTGCTCTTACACTTCTTGGAGGCCCCAATATCAGCTGAAAAGTGACTGCCAGGCCAACATGCTGGACGTGCATCTTCTGTGTAACCTGAATATCCCGTTGGTTGTAGGGCAATCATGGGTATTGTAGAGTACCTATGTATAAAACTTAAGCAGGCTAGATACAGTACAAAGATAGAAGTTATGAAAACGAAGAAAGGAGGCCTTGAGAGCCTGGATGAACCAGGAGCGGATCAAATTTTATTAAATATAATGTGCGAGATCTATTCTACGGTCTATAATTCTAGAAATAGCTTGTATGTAAATGCCAATGCAGTAAATTCGAGCGGGGATTTTATCGATGTGAAGAACGAGGATTGCACCTAAGGTATCTAGGTAGGTAAGTACCTGCTAAGTTAGATGCCCAGCTTACGGCAAATAATCTAAGCTACCTTTCCCTCAGACTCTGCACCGAGGTCCTCCTCAGTGTTCTTTTGCTGTGTGGTGTCTTTTTTTACACTACGCCACTCCATCGCCAGCCCGCCAAGCAGGGTAATGCACACTATAATCAAGCCCACAAGGAAAACTCGCCGGAGTGACTCGTTATACGCAATTAGCACAGTTTCCTTGGTTGAGGCTGACATATTGGTCAGCGTTGTTATACCGCTGTTCTGGATCATTTCGGGGCTAAAGCCCGGCAGCGATGATAAGCGCTGCTTGAGCTGGTTGTCGAGAACGTTCTGACCAACTGAGACAAAAATGGTACCGCTGAGCAATTGGGAGAAGAACATGAGTGATGTGCCAATGGGGATATCAGGCTTCGGTAGGACTGTTTGCGCTGCGAGGTTTGGCATCTGGGTAACCCAGCCTAGGCCAAAGCCGTAGAGTATCTGATAACCGACTAATTTGGCTACAGAAGTGTCAACCTGAAGGGTAAACAACAAACCAGCACCCACGGCCATGATGCAGACACCGATAATCATGAAGGGTGTATAGTAACCGATGCGATAGATGAAAACACCGGATGACATAGAGGCGACTACTAGAGAGATGACGAGGGGGAGTGTGCGGATGCCTGAGTCTACAGCTGTGAGCCCCTGGATAGCTTGAAACCAGATGGGAAGGTAATACGCTACACCAAGTTAGACGATCTGAACATATAATTCAAAGCGATATCAGACGTACTAAAGATCATCGAGTGCGACCCAACGCAGAGTGCTGTGAAGAAACCAGCAAAGATGCTGCGCTGCATAAAGACCCTCGGGGGGATGGTGGCAGTCTTTGGAAGAAAGATTTGAACCAAAATAAACCCCAATATCAGAATACCAGCGACGACGAGTAGGGCGATGATGCGGCCATTATTCCACTGTAAGAAATATCAGTATCGTAGGTAGGTGGTCACATAACGTATGAGAGGTTTAGGTACATACAGCATACGTCGAACCGCCCCACTGCAAGGCCAAGAGCAAGCAGATACAGCCCGGCAAAATCAGCGCAGTGCCGTAAATGTCTAACTGTGCCAATCTGTTTTTGATGGTTGTTTTTGTCGTTCCTTGATCAGGGATCTTCAGGAGGAATAGAGTTACCGCCATAGCTACACCCCCAAAGGGAAGATTGATATAAAAGCACCATCTCCAAGTGACCTTGGAGGTAAAAGCTCCTCCAAGCAAGGGTCCAACTACTGAAGCAATTCCAAACACGGCGCCGATCATGCCTTGACTCAGGGGTCGTTTATGCAAGGGTACGGCGTGTACGATGATAGCAATCTAGTGTAGGAAGGTCTAAGTTAGTCAACTGAGTCTTGCACGAAGGTTCAATCGGGAAAGTCTAGAAATCGTTATGATCCCTCTTTCTGAGACATACTACACCACTAGAGATTCCTGCGCCTCCTAGTCCACCTATTGCTCGGCCGATGATGAAGGCTGTTGATGTTGGCGCCGCCCCACACACAGCCGAGCCAATCTCAAAGACGAAGACAGAGGCCAGGAACGTATTCTTGACACTGAAATTGGAGTATATTTTCCCGAATAATAGCTGAAAGGCGCATGTCGTCAAAAGATAAGCAGAACCATACCAGCCAATGTCGCCACCTGAGCTGAAGTCGTCTGATATTTGCGGAATAGCCGTTGTGACGATAGTGCGGTCCTTCTATGCTGTTATTATATAGATCCAAAAGGGAAAATTGTGAGTCGACGTAGGTACTGACCAAAGATACTAAGAACATACTAATGAAGGCAGAGGAGAGGATGAGGCCAAGCTTCAGTCCAGAAGGATATTCAGAATCCATATCCTCTTTTACTTTTTCATCGCTTGTATTAGCTACTTGTTCCCGATCTGTCGTAAATTGAGCATCCTCAAGAGAAGTGTTGAGGTCTTCGGTCGGTTCACCGTTGCGGGAAACCATCATGACTATGGTCGATCTCCTAATGGGAGAGTCTAAGTTAAAAGAAATGAAGAAAGAAGTATAAAGTTAATGGAATAGATTCAAGGTATAATGTGTATTGCAGCTAATAATTACCTAGGTAGGTAGAAAATACAGACTGAAAGTAAATGAGACGAACAGGATGGGAGATGGGAGATTTCCGTATAAAATATCATGACAGGTTAGACAACTGGGTCCTCGGCCGACGCCATTTACCGTCGGAAGATAAATTAAAACGCATTGTGCAATAGAGAAACCTACCTTATAATTTTACTATAGTCTTAACATGGACGCCTGGTATAGAACTCAGGAGTAGCCCAGGAGCTTCGGGCGGGTCGGGTCCGAAACGGATTGCGCTAGTCTATTTTGGGGCCCGAGTCCCCCGAAAAATTTCTCCTATTTTTCAGACGACCCATACGGTCTGAAGCATCATTCACCGATATAACCTGATTTTCTATTGCCGAGAAGGTTTTTGGGTCATTTTGGGCTATTTTGATTTGTTAAGACACTCGGGTTGTTGTCGCTATGACCTCGCCTCTGCCGACCGGGCACCAAGAACCGCGCAAATGCGCCTGTTTTACTTGTGCTCGCCGTAAGGTTAAATGTGATAGAGGTGAGCCGTGTTCGAACTGTCTCAAGGCACGCATTCAATGTCTATACGAAGCCCCTATTCCTAGCCGACCTCGGAAGAGGGCCGGGGATGAAGATCTGCTCGCCCGACTAGCCTTGTATGAAGACTTGATGCGAAAACATAATGTTGACTTCAGCCGCTACACGCATACATGGGTCCCTGAGACACCAAAGCCCAAGTTGAAAGAGAGTGACTCCCAGAGTTCGGCCCCGCCAATTTCCGCCACTCATCATCCTGACTCGAGATCGCACATCTTCAAGAATGCTACGGAAAATGCTGAACAGTAAGACCAGCAGAGAAGACTATTCGCTTTTATGAAGTATTGGGCTCACATTGTACTCAGGTGCTTATGGTTTAGTCTGAGCTCAGAGGTATATAATTCGTCACCTGCTCTAGTTGCGAAATGTTGACATCTTCGTCGCGCCAAGCTCAGGCACCCCCCTATTCAAGTCCTCCGCCGTCCTTACGACCCCTTCCGGCATCCTATTCCTCCTCTTCAATTAGTATATCCTAATGACCAACATGAAATCCACGAACTACATCCAGAGCCAAGACACATCTTTCGATTCTGGCAGATTTTCGTCGAACAAGTTCATCCGATTACCAAGATCGTCCACGCGCCAACCCTGCAGCAACGCATCCTGGACGCAAGTTGGAATACTTCAACAGCATCAAAGTCATTGACCGCCATGATGTTCGCGATATACACTGTAGCTGTCACGCCAATGTCAGCGGCTGATTGCCAGGCTTTATTCGGCGAGACTAGGGACACCCTATTGATGCGTTATCGAGGCGCCACCGTGCGGGCCCTCATGACGGCTGAGTTTCTCACGACGAGGGAACTTGAGGTTTTGCAAGCCTTTGTCTTATTTCTCCTCGCGGACCCAGAATCTTATTTGACCTCCATCCTGGCGGGTGCCGCCATAAAGCTGGGCCAGAGAATGGGTTTACACCAGGAGAATACCGATCCTAAGATCTCTTTCTTCGAGAAGGAAATGCGTATCCGTCTGTGGTGGCAGTTGCGCTGTATTGATGCACGTAGTCGTGTTATCTGCACACCGGGCACAGGGCCGCCGCCCGAATCCGAGTTCGGCGACGTCCGCCTCCCACTCAACGTCAACGACGCAGATCTGCACCCAGACATGGCTGGGACCCCTACTGAGCATGGCGGTCCAACTGAGATGCTATGCGTCTTATTGAAGCTCGAAGTTTTCAAGTGGCTTCGACATTCCTCCAAGGCGGCTAGGGTCTATGATACTCTCGTTCACGGTCCTGCGAGGGGTAAGGCGTCAATGGGTTTTGAAGACGCGAAGGAGGCCATTAACCAACTCGAGGAAATTTACCAGAAAAAGTTCATACGCAAATGCGACAAGCACATCCCTCTCCACGGCCTGACCCGGATCATCGCCAATTTCGTTATAGCGAGGATACGCTTCAAGGTTTACCATCCCCGCTGGCGAGCTACCGTTAATTGTGGCGAGGTACATGTAACACAGGTCGAAAGCGATGTACTATTCGACTCGGCTGTAACATCGTTGGAGCTAGTGGACGTGGCTCTACGTAGCAAGTTTGCTTCACATCTGTTCACCCACATGACATTCAGGTTCGAAATAGATCTTTGCATCTACATTATTAGCGAGCTGCGGCGTCGGTGTGCTGGAGACCGGGTGGCTGTGGCTTGGAAGCTGGTAGAAGACCTCTATAATCATCATCCTGAGCTGATTCAAGATACCGAGAACACGTTCTTCGTAGCTCTCGGCGACTTGACTCTAGAGGCTTGGGAGACACGTAGAAAAGAGATGGTTCGCAGCCAAGGTATTCGGGAATACGATATTACGCCCCAGTTCATTCGGTCGCTTTGGAACGAGAGAGAAAAACAAAACGGGGAGCGTGTTCAGGTGTCTGAGGTCCCGGATCCTCATAGCCTGGATGGCCTCTGGTTGGCAGATAGTAATGATCTACAATTGGATTATTGGAATGGCCTTTTACAATTCTAGATCGACTTGCAATCGTATTCTACCTACCTAAATCAAATAGAAGACGGTGGTCGATCTCGACAGGAGCGCACTGTAACTATAGTGAGTACAGCGCTTTAGTCATAAACCATTAGTCATTGTCATTTACAGCGATTAAATCAACCAATCAAACTGCAAAAATTGCCCACTACGATTACAGGAGATATAAGCGCTAAAGCTCATAGTATTTATAGGGGTTACAGCGCGCAATCACCTATAATTTATAGCGATCAATCGTTATAACCAATTAATTCCCAAAAGTTCGCCAGTATAAATAAATGTAGGGGGATGAACGCTATAAAGATTGGGGGAAATGACGAATCGAACAGCCAGCAAATAACCCCCTTTTGAAGAAGTTTATCCACAACTTGGAGTTAAGTTGGAAGTCTGCTTCTTGCTTTCATAAGAGAAAAAGAAAAAGGGCGACAAAAAAAGGGAAGACTTCCAAGGGTTAAGAGATATGTAACTACAAGATACATATTCTGAAAAAGGGTTGCGAATGCAGCAGGTAAGCACTAAAAAAACCCTTGCCAAGGTCCTAGTCGACTGCCGAAGCTAAGGGTTTCTAGGCAGCTTCTAGGCTACCGAGCCCCTGGATATCCTGCATGCATAACGCAACATGTCAGCATATCATGTTTAAGAGGTATGCTGCTGTGACAAACCTAAAGTCTGTCTTGTTTCCATGGGGGATTATTCCAGCAATGGCTTCTACCAGAGGATGTAAGACTACGTCGCGATACCTAGGTAGTTCCATTGAGCCAAGATCAAGCTGGCACAAGCTGATTTGTCTACCAGGTACTTAGCACAGTCTTCTCTTCCGTTAGCTTTACATCTTCGATCGACATTATTCCAGCGGCATCAACAAACAGCAAAGCTCCTAGCGGTAAATGGAAAATATATACTATTCAAAATCTAGGAGACAGATTTATTCCGTATCCCATGCTGATATATACTCCTAAATGGCCTCTTTATCCATATAGTCCATCATCTCTCCTCTATATAATTCGTCTCGTCTACCACTTCTTAATCTTTCTCATGCTGCCCTCCTCCAACAACGCCTTGTGCATATCGAAGGTGTTGAACAGCAAGTGGGGTTCATGGCCCCAACCCTTCTTCAAACACTCGAACTCAGCCTTCTCAAAGTAGTCCTTGAGAATCGGCTTGTAGTCGTCATGCGCGCACTTCTCAATAATAACGCGCGCGCGCTCACGAGGGCTCAAGCCTCGCACGTCCGCTAACCCTGTCTCCGTAACCACGACGTCGAGATCGTGCTCCGTCTGGTCGACGTGCGTGCACATGGGCACGATGCAGCTGACGCCGATGGGGTCCGTCTTAGACGGCCGCGTCGATGGCGTATGCATGATGCTGTACTTAGACGAGCGCAAGAAATCAGCCGACCCGCCCAGTCCGTTCAGCATGCGGCTGCCCATCACGTTGGTGCTGTTAGCGTGCGCGTAGATGTCGACTTCGACGGGCGTGTTCATGCCGATGACGCCCAAACGTCGGATGATTTCCGGCGAGTTGGAGACCTGCTGCGAGCGCAGCAGCAGCTTGTTGTGGTACGACTCCCAGTTGTCGTAGAAGCGCTTAAAGCCCTCGGGCGAGAAGCGTACCGAGGTCGCGGTTGCGAAGTCCAGACGGCCTGAGTCGAATAGGTCCAGGAAGGTGTCCTGGATGACTTCGGTCCATACCTTCAGGTTGTAGAAGTTGGACTCGCTGAGCCCGCCGATGACTGCGTTCGCGATGTTGCCGATGCCGGATTGTAGGGGTAGGAGAGATTTGGGCATGCGGCCGTGTTTGACTTCATGCTCGAAAAACTCAATCAAGTGGTGTGCGATGGAGCGGGAGGTTTCGTCCGCGGGAGTGTTGTGCGTCGTTTGGTCAGGGTAATCGGATTCAATTACACCGACGACTTTCTCCGGGTCAATGGGGATGGATGTGGTTCCGATACGGTCCTCAACACCCATGATCAGGTAGGGTTTTCGTCTTGGGGGTAGGTCGGTCATTGTGATGTCGTGAAGTCCGTCGAAGCTCGGTATCGATGTGTTAACTTCAATAATGATCTATTGGAACGGCCTATTGTTAATTCTGCTCTCCCATTCGTAGCTTGGTGGTCTACCTACCTTTTCGGCGAGTTGGATCAGTTCTGGTGTTGCACCGACGGATGCACCGGGAACAATGCTTCCATCCTCTTTGATTTCGCTTGCCTCGACTACGACGACGTCTAACTTGTTACTCGGCCGGTCTTTCGTGTAGAAGCCCTAGTAATGTTAAATCTTAATAAATCCACCTGTATATACCTCTGCGTATTTGTATTCACTTACATATACTAAATCCACAGGAAACATGGACAGATGCTTGTCAAAGAACTTGATTCTCCCCTCGTTGATGCCCTTAGCAATTGCTTTGCCGACTTGATGGGGACTTCGCCTCTCGATCATATCTAGCGAAGCCCATCGGTTTTCCGTCTCAGCCCCCGACGAGGCGCCGACAAATAGCGTGTACCGCAGCTTGCCCTGGAGGTTGTTTTTCTCTACATGGTCTGCCAAGAACGTGGGGATTTTCCTAGATTTGAAGTTTAGTTCATTGAGCCATATAATGAGGGGGGAAATCATGGTTACGCACTTGGGGTAGCCGACACCAGTGAAACCAGACCAGCCAATATAAGCGCCATTGGGGAAGTGGTGAAGCAAGTCTTCGGGTCGACATAGCTTCTTCAGCATAGAAGGCCGATTAACTCGAGCTTTAAGAGCTGCGGACGCTATTGGCGACGCCATGTTTTCACAATTCGAGCTCAGAAGCTCTAGTTAATACGCAGCTTGGAGGGGCAAGTGACGGAGACGAGGGGCACGGCGAAGGCTTCTATATATTGGTACAGGCACAGAGGCACAATTGTTTACAATCGGAAACGACCAGAGGTATGTATTAGAAGAAGAAGAAGAAAAATAAGAAGCTAGGAAAGAAAGTCAATTGAAAAAAAATAAGGGACAGAATGAGGAGAGGAGATGTGGAGAGAATCCGGAGAATTTCATCTAAGGTTGCGACTTGCAGCATTTGAAGCTTCTGGGGAAATGGAGAACGCCGAACACCCCCCGAAACTGTGGACCATAAATTGCAAGTCTAGGCCGTATAAGTGGTGCCACTGTCGAGAATCTGAAGCTCTTTTTCCTTTTCTAGCTTGTATAACAGGTGATGCAACTGGTAAAGACGTTCGTATTTGGTATAGGATGCATATTTCTTCTTTTCTATCTATTGTCCCTTCGTTGAATTTTTAAAAGTTCTAATAGTGTATCCATCAGAATCCGATTCTGAAGCTCAAAATGTAGTGCTGACTATGACGACACCGTTACGCCCGGTTGTCCGTTCCTGGGTAAACTAGTTCGGTTATGTCAGTTAGCGGGTCGGCCCGAGCAGCATCAAATCCCCTTTGGTCCGGCGAGGAAATCATATAACGAATGAGTTTTAATATGCCGCCTCAAAGTCGATACATGATGATGTCCTGCCAATAGATTTGTGTCATTTGGTCATTTTTATACATTGGAACGGTTTCAAGTCTACCTTAGTTCTATCCCGGAGTCTTGGTAACTAGACGTTTCGAATGCAAGACCTGCGCAAGCGCGTCTAGGCATGATACCCAAGAGTCTACATCAGAAATGCGGCTGTATCTAGGCTATGAATAGAAATATGTCAAATACTAGTTAGCTTAACGTTTCCAGAAATCCCGCCACATCTCCCTAAACCCATAATACGGTGATTTTGATTCGTACACCTTGGCGGTGTGCCCGCCATTTCCAAATCGATCCAAAATGCTGGTTGGAATGTGTCCGACGCCGTTTGTAAGAGACTTCGGCGGCCTGCTAGCCCTATCTTTGATAGCATCTGCAATCTGAGGCGCAACATCGGCGTAGCAGTTATTTAATTCTCGCTCAAGTGAGAAATACGGCTTCTTAGCGAGCTCGGGCGCCATTAGGTTGTAAGACCGAGTGAGAGTATTAAGATTGTTAATTGAAAGGTCCATGTAAGCCCGCTCAGTGGCCAACCAGTCGGGATCTCGGAAAGGAGGCGGCAACGGCACATCCTCAGTTGTGGCCCCACCATCACCCGTCTCCGGTGCCGATTCGGGGTTTGCTTCAAAGGACATTTGCTGTCGCATCTTAACCATGACTGGGTCATCGGTCGAGTTGGTAGGCACTGCTATCTGGTCTACATTGCGTCTTCGCGGATTATGCACTTCTTCAGCTTTCGCATATTGTCTTGCCCGGTTCATCTGATCTTCAAGGGAGCCACCCTTACTCGCAATCATCCGTGCAGCATGACGTTTCCAGTCATTTCGCAGTCGAGCTCGAAACACGTGTGCCGCTTTTGATAACTCTTGTTGCTTCTCAATCCAAGGCGGTACTATCTCTTGACGCTTGATCATCTTGTTCATTATATACTCGGTCGTATCGATGAACGGATTATCGCTTCTTGTATCCCGCTCGACGCCCTTCCCTCTCGGGATATTCTTGAACTGCCCCCTCGCGATAGCATCTTCAATTCTCTCGTTCGCTAGCGAAGCCAATCCGGTCAAAGTACTCGGCATCGCACGAGCAGCAGGTCTAAAGCGATCGCGGAATTCCTTTCTTAGCGCTTCCCTTTCGTCCTTATTGAGACCCTCTTCTAACTCTTTCATCCCCATGCCTGCGTACATAGACGCCTTATCTCTAGCGCTAGCAGCTCTGCGCCCAGCGTTCATCTTTGGTTCTTGCTTGATTCGCATATCAATTGGTTGAAGGTCGGGTAGCTTCGGACGGCCTCGGAGCTCTCGCTTTAAGGGTTTGTGTGCATCGTTAAGCATTCGTAAAACAGCGTCTTCCGTGGTTTCGGTGCCGGTCCATGGTTGACTCGTGGCAGTGAAGCGGGTGCCAGCGCCAGTTGCAGAAGGCATACCAGCTTCAGCGAAGGCTGCTGCGTGCTCGGATCGAAACTCTGCGTCCTTCACTTTCGCGAATAGTCGTTCCTTTAATTCCTCCGAGAAGCCCGCATCTTCCACCGCCCGACGCCCTGCTCTCCCTCCCGTGAGTAGGGCCTCCTCCGTCGCTTCTTCGAGACGGCGGGCCATGGGCCCCAACTCATCAGATTCTACATCTCCATCGGTTGAATTTCTAGGCTCGTGCTTTGGTTCATCGCTAGACGGAGTACTGGATTTCGTCGCGTATTTTCTCCATTGGGGGCCGGCGGGAATTCGGGTGGTTTGGGTAAGCAAATTTCGAGCGCATCGAGCGCAAATGTATGGAGATATCGCTCCTCTAGCCATTTTCCCCTTCCCGATAAAACACTGACCAGGGAAGTGTCATTTTGCCTTGTTAGAAAGCGAGTATAGGAATAGCGAGTATTGTGGCAAGAAAATCACGAACGGAGATAAGCAGCTAACGGAGGAGCGATAATGACGACAATGCCAAGCTTTTGTTAT
Source organism: Hypoxylon sp. EC38 (assembly GCA_002120335.1). Classification (NCBI taxonomy): domain Eukaryota; kingdom Fungi; phylum Ascomycota; class Sordariomycetes; order Xylariales; family Hypoxylaceae; genus Hypoxylon; species Hypoxylon sp. EC38. Next base: position 104,124 of record KZ111297.1, read on the forward strand.
CTAGTAAGAGTTCCCGAATTTCAACCGAGTTACAAAAAGGGGTAACCTAGGCCCCCTATTTCTCAATTCATTATGTACATTAGGTACATGTAGATGATACCTAAGGGACGGATTTTAAGAGACGTATTTGAGGCTTTTTAGACTGATAAATACCCAATTAGTTCCCCCTTAATGTCACATAGTTCTAATAACGAGATATCTTGACTTCGAGCTCAAGGGAGTTCCATGTAGTCTTGACCTTCTGGCTTGTGAGATTCCATGGATCTGGGAGTCCTGAAGTACACTAAAGCCGACTGAACTTTCTTCCCATATTTAGCCCAGCACGATCTAAGCGCTGGGGCGCATCCTACCATAATGGCAAGAGAGCATTCGATAATCCTAAAACAGATAGAGTGATGTTAATTCATGTGATTCCCATGCGCTTCGAGGACTAGACTCACGTGCAGAACAATGTTGGAGCGAGGGCAGTTGAATGTCCAGCCAGAGACATTGCTTTAAAATAGAGCGAGATGGCGCTGGCCGCAATTGCGCTTGACACGAATAACCATTAGATTATAAACTGGGCAGTCCATAGGCAAGGGCAAGGCTTACAAAATACCCGTTAAGAAAACGATGGCTAGTCCTATTTTCTTAGGGAGTGGAAGTTCAAGCCCGGCTATGATCGGAAGCGGAAGAATGATGACAATAATATCGGTGATAACAGCCGTTGCTCCATTCGAGACGCCCACCGAGACTGATGTTGTAATACATTTCTCAAGGAAATTCATATCAACTTCAGACGTCTGGGAGCAAGCTGCGCCAGCAATTGATAAAGTTATCAAGAATATGATGAATGATAGAGTGAGAGTCGCATATGATGCTACACGTAGCCAGGTCTTAATCCCAAACAGCTTCAGATAGAGGACGAGGATGGGAGTTTTGGCAAAGTACATTGCAAAACCGGCGACAAGTGTGAGAGTGAGGGATCGCTATAGTTCATTATCATATCAGCATAATGCAGTGTAGAATAGGGGCCAGTTTCACATTTACCTGTGCAAAGTAACTAATAGTGACGTTTGGATTATCTGGATGCTGTAAATCTGGTTGTCATCAGTTTCGTTCCAGCGCACAGTATAGGTAGCAAAGATTTACCATTTGCTGATACGTAATTTAAAGCTGCATAGCAGACTAGCAGAGTAAGGGCTAGCAAGGAGAGGACTAGTAACATCCAGTATCACGGTTAGTGTATATTTCCCTGTGAAATTGCACATACTATGGACCTTACTGTCGTCGATGATAATTCTCCGACTCCCACGTGTGGAACTATCTGCAAACCGCCCCGTAACACAACAGGCCGTTACTGCAATTAGACACACCCCGGCATCGCGGAAGCCTGCGATAGAAGCCGTTCCAGATTCTTGAAGTGCAAGAACTTCCATTCGGTAATCAAATGAGACAACTATTGTTCTTTGGATTGTTGAGATTTGTCTAGAGCATGGGTGTCGCTGCGTAGGTAGTCTCGGAAGGTGAACTATCCGGACAATGATGCCAATTATAGGATAGAAACACGAACAACATCGAAGAAGGTCCTCTGTATTGCTCTACACCGCCCTCTCGGAGCCTGCTTCAAGACTTGCAAATGGTGGTACCCGCGAAGAACGCCCCCACGGTGAAAAAATACGTTGATGGGCTGTCGGCACAAGGGATATGCGGCACAGCCATACTAAGGTTGCGCTCAAATATATACATATTTCTTAAATTTTGCTCTGCCGACCACATAAACAGCTCAGGCTCCCTCCCTCTATGTCCTCTTACCTAATTCTCATAGGCCAATATAATGATACGCCAATATAACTGGTTAAGAACAGGTGGGGTTCGCAAACTCGAGCTGAACTACAACTCTGCAGTTGGTCCTGCTATAGGAGAGGGAATGTACATTGAAGTAGAATTACGGACGAAGTAAAGAGAATGCCGGGAGTCTAGACCATGGGAGATATGTTACTCAATTTTAATAAAACTAATTGCATGTTGTGATGATGGCGGCCCATCTAATTTGTTTGACATATAGCTGAAATGTGGTGTAATATAGGCACCTATCAAGTACCCTTACTAGATAGAAACTTAAGATGTTTGCCAACGAAGCTGCTTACCGTTATGATCTGTAATTATTACGTCAAGTATGTGCATTCCTCGGTTTGCTCATACGAATGCCCACTTGCATCTACTTTCCTTCACTTTCGATCTTTTCATCCTTTCGAGCAAGCCCTTGATAATCTTCCTCGTAAGTCATAAAGACATCATCATTAACATTGCGGTGTCTCCACCAGAACAGAACAGTCTGGACGAAAAGCGCAATGGCGGGAGCAGCCCAGGCCCACACGAGTGTCGGGTCGTTGATAGCGGGAATCAAGATCTCGCCTAGGGCACTGCTTAATGCAGTCATAAACAAGAACAATGCAACGACTGTAGCACGCATATTCTCTGGCGCACGTGCGTAAGCGAGCTCGTACGATGTGACGTTCACGAAAATCTCGGATATGGCACCAAGAGCAACATTCGGGATCTGCCACCAGATCGAAATAGGGGAAACGTCATCGCAAGTGCTGGCGTTGTAACCACTATTGTGTGACAACCTCATTAGTTTACCGAGACAAGGGATGCAAATGGCCTGAGCACTCACCAAGGACTGGTCTCATATACACGGTATTGGACGATGGCACCAATGATACCAGAGATAATAGCAAGAATGAATCCAAAAGTCATTCGACTTATACGTCCAAAATTGATTTTCCTCCGTCGGAGGAAAGGGTAAACAACCTGGGCCATGAGTGGAGAGAATATAATGATCACTGTAACAATATAGTCAGTAATTGCTTCCCTAGGAGGAAGTAAAGCATTTTGAATGTTCCAGACATGTCCCAGGATAAAACTCACCCAAGGGATTGAAGTGGGACAACAGATCATTAGGGGCGCCATCTGAAGTCATAGCAGCTCCCTGATTGCTTTGCACACTGCCAACACCGCCATCGTTCATATACCAAATCGGGATGTACAGAAAGATCTGCACCGCTTCCCATGTGCGTTGTGCATCATCAACATCCTTCTCCGAATAGCTAACGATAATGCCCTCTTCTGCTAGTACGGAAGGTTTCACCTTGTGCCAAAATTGCTTCGAGAAGACATTGCCCTTACTCGCTTTCAATGCCGCTACACTGATTTTGACGAAGCGAATCAAGTCGGATCCCTGAGGGGGCTTCCTCACAGTGCGTTTATACATGGCGGCAAGCAACACTGGAAGTAAGAAATACACAATACCCGGGATGAGGAAGGCAAGCCAAAAACTGTGATATTTTTCGATGTAAACGATGGCGATAGAGAAGAACGCCCCGATGTTCACGAAAGCATAGAAAATGAGCATGATATGATTCACAGTCGTCTCCGGATCGACGAGTACCTTTTCTCCTGATTTGAGAACCTTGGTGTACTCGCGCTGATATTTGTATTGGTCGATAACTGTCGGCGCCACGTTAGGCTTGAAGATTCCAGCTCCGATAGCGAGAAGGAAGAAAGAAACCATAAACGGAGCGACGCCCTTTCCGGCCTGTAGCAAAGCGGGTGCAGCACCACCGATCATGATAACATGGGCAACACCTCCCACTAAAACACCGTAGATAATCGCTCGATAGCGACCGATTTTGGTATCCGCGATCCATGCCCCGAAAATGGGTATAACATAGGCGAGAAAGGTGAATAGGAGACCCAACGCAGAGGCGGTCTGGAGGCCGAGATTGAGGGCGCCGGCGTGGGAATTAGGCTACATTGGTGTTAGTTGTAAGAGAAACTCATGCTAAAGGTGTATCCAGCTATTTCATACGAACCTTTGATGGGTCGATAGCACCTGTTCCTGGTCCGCCTTCGGGGAGGGGAAACTGCATGTAATTATTGAAAACAGCTTTGACTCCGTAGTAAGAAGCTCGCTCGGCCAATTCCACGAAGCAAAGAGACCAAGCCGAGATGGGAATTGAGTCGAAGACCTTGCGCAGCGTCTTTCGCTCTTCATCAGTTGGAGGCGGGTAGGCCTCGTAGTCAATGACATTTCTGGCTGCGTCTAGAGAGTCGGTTTGCGCCTCGACATGGGGGGCATCGGGAATCGAACTGGCGTTCTTGGCGATGCCCCCCTCAGCTTTCGCTTTCGTAGTGACCACATCCGGGTCTGCGTCTGGCTCGACAACTTTATGAACATTGAGACCGACGACGTTCTCCGCTGTGAAATGTATTGGTTAGATACCTGGATTAGAGATGGAATATTGTACATACCCATGATGAGTTGATGATCTCCCCAAATTCTGAATATGGGGTGTTGGGCTGGCGAAAGGTATGCAGGTGCACCAAGACCAAGACAGGAGTCCTCGCGCCGGCTTAATATATGTATACAAGCTGTGAGAGGTAGGCCATCCCATCGTCCTATCAAGCAACACTGATTCGTCGCCTTAGTTCCACGGGAGTTATCAACTACATGGGCTTCACTGAGGTGAGTACAAGGATTCACCGAAAGGGGAAGGTTACAATCGCTAAACGTGTTGACGAGCTTTTGCGTGATCGTGTTGGCTGAAAAATGGCTAGCGGTTTTCCCAGCGACCTATTGCGATTGAGCCAGAAATCTCGACATATCAATGCAACCATGGATCATACTTAGTTAGCATCTAGAATGATCGCATACATTAGTTGACCGCATCCTTGGGTCTTCTAGGTTAGACCTTAATATCGCACAGCAAATATGCGGCGCAGTATTGGTTACTGAATCTCGATGGTCACTTTTCCTTGCTCCCTGGTTCCCTCATTCTCGGGCATCTTTCAGCTCCTTCGATCTTGGCAGTACTGGATCATTTTCACGTATCTAGGCTAAAGCCGGCCTCAGAAAGGCCGGATGCCTTCTTACAAAACTGGTTGGTTCGGCCGAATGTGGAGTACCAGGGGGCGAGTTATCTATAACAGGGGTCCGCCTCGAAAAGCGCACCCTGGGGCCATTTACTTCTGTGTCACTCAGCCATATCGCAACGTAAAAAGGTCCAATGAATGCAAATTTAGATTACTTACATGTAATGTTAACTAGATATTATTTTGCAAACTGGAACTTTTTAGGTAGGACCAAAGACAGGAAATTGTCAGATGTTTCACCTATAGGTGTTACCTGAGACGTGATCGATAAACAAGCATCTTGTATGTATACTACGACTGTAGCCAGATAGTTTTTAGTACCCTACGGAACAACATATTTCTACCCTTCATCCGTTGTGCGCCGTGTGACAGGAATGTACCATGGTCATGGGTTGGAATAACATTAGGGCATGTGGTTTCGCTGTATTATAGAGTTCGTTCAGAAGCCCTTTTCATGTTGGCTTTAGATAATACGACGGCGATTTCAGTGTACTGATACATAATACCTACGCATTTAGCCCACAATTAACAATGGGAAGATGATAGAATAATCCATAGAAAACACGTACGAGTAGGTATGCATTGGGGTGTTAGAGGCAATTTCACGCATTGGACTACGATATTCAAAAGGGCAGAAAGCTACTACGTTTTATAAAATTCGTCCTTAGGACATAATCTCTGATACAAGTGCTGCTCATTGTCAATTTCAAGGTTATCGCTCCAATAATCGTTATAGTACATATTTGCATCGATTCTAGGGGCATACTGGATCACCTGACTGGTCACCTGACCACCTGATATTTGACCCCTGATTTGACAGTACAACATCAAAAGGTCAATCCAAGCCACCTTAACACCGCCTAGGCCCTGGATTTCCTTCGATGCACTTTGCCTGTCGTCGTCTAATGGCAAGTAGCATGTGGGGTCTGGTTGGCAGATGTAGCTGCGATAGTAATAGCCCATGTGCCACTCGGTCCGTTGATATTAACAGAGATCTCGTTTGCTTTTGGGTTACTAGCAACCGCTGCGGCGATTGCTGCTCCGACGACATCGGCTTCAGATTTTGATGTGCTGCATTCAGCAGGTTTGGGGTTGGCCTGGCCATTAATATGCGCTGAGATGACTCCTGCTATAGCGACACCGCCAGCATTCGCGAAGAACGGTGTCTTAAGGAAGTCTATTAGGCCGTGTTGGTGAGCCCTACGACTAGCGGCTTCAGCGGCGTTGAGCCAGCCCTGCCAAGCTACTTTGCCAATCGCGACAGCTGAAGTGCCAACCACCTTAGCACAAGTCGTAGCGGCTTGACATATACTATCGAGATTGCGTTCCTCGAATTCAGATAGGGAATCATTGGTTTCAATATTGAGACTTCGAGCGTACAACTCATTGAAGTCCAATTCTTCATCAGAGCGTTGATGAACTGGTTATTGCTATTAATAAAGAAATTGAAAAGGGGTAGATACCAAAATTGGACATACCTGAATCGTCCCATTCATCAGCTGGAACACCAGTGAAGATGCCAGGAGCTAATTGACGGTATCGAATTACAAGGCCATTATGGTCTGCATATTCACCATGCTCTAGAGCGAGTGTTGCAACTGCGGTCGATGCGAAAACAGCGACGGCTGAGATCAATTGCTTGTACTGCATGTTGACGTGTGTAACGCGCCGAGAAGCTAGGTTGGAAATTCCTTAGATGTCTTTTGATATTGAGTGGAAATTGAATGAGGTGATTGAACAAGAACTCACCTGCTTCCCTAAGTCTTTATAAGTTCTTTTCATTTGGTATTACTCTTCTCAACATGCATTTCCATCTCCATGATTTCAGCAATGCTCACCTAGTTCCGGGGGCTACATCTTCCCCCTTTACTACACCGGGCTAAAAATAAATGCTCTTGATCCCTTATTCCAGAAGAGCGACGCCGCCATGGAATACCTATTACACATATTTACGCTTCCTTCCCCTACCATTGGTTTTATGCTCATCACTTCGGTATCTTAAGTAGACAACTCCATCATATACTAAATTTAGTAGGCGGACTATACTAACTAGTTGGTGATCGGCTAGGTTGACACTAGACACCATGGACCCACCTTTCTTAACATCTCCTGCTCACCTAATGTGAATTAACAGTTACCATGCTATAAGTCTATGGAATTAATTGTTAAGGCGTTAAAAATAAAATTGTTGGAGATATTTAGGTAGCTGTTTATTATTATTATTTATTTCATAAGAAAAATGAATGGGAGGTTATCGGACCACTATCGATATTGAATTCTTGCAGTCACTATTAAGGTTACACGAGACTTCCTATATACAAGACATTAATGAAGGCAGAAGTTCGTAAAATTTTTAGTCATATCTTACTAGGCTTTCTCGACAACTGTACTTAATAGGTAATTCTATAAAGTAGTCTCGTAACGTATCATGGATTTTCTTTTGTGCATACGCCACATAGAAAAGTTGGAAATCGTGACCTTTGCCTTCATGTTATCGCATAGCCATCGGATTGGTATCGAACCGGCCAATCAATGAATGTTGAACTAATTGACCCGCCGTAACTATCCACTTCAGGTGGTTTCGTTGAAAGATCAACATACCGATGATTCCTCCTGAACGATGATCCATCATGAAAGTTATCCATCTCCTTAACGGCCTTTCCGCCTTGAGTTTCCAGTTTTCTCAACATGAGGCGGGGAAATAACCTACTAATCCGACAATCAAGTCTATTTCCCCAGACCGATCTAATCGTACATTCTATCTACCTTCCAGAGTAAGCTTCAAGGGACTATGGGAGATCATGGTACATACTCACTAGGTATTTTCCATTTAGCTTCGTAGAAGTTTTACGAGGCCATTTCTGTTAGTCCCTGTTCTTGCTAATGTGTATTAAACGTTTCATTTTACCAAAATAGAAACCTAAACTAAGTCGTTTTAGATTCAGATTGAACGAGAAATATATTTGTGAAGAGAGGGGAATGAGGTATAAAACACTTTCACATTCCCCGTATAGTCTTCTACCCGTAAACCTCAGCACTACATTTTGCATCAACAGTTCTCCTCTCCAACTCCAGAATACATCAAAGTATTTCCACGACACCTATTCTTGCAGATTACACTTATATTTCAATATGCTCTTCAAAACTGCGATCATCTCTGCCGTTACCCTCTTTTGCGCCAATGGGGCGATGGCCGCTGCCGTTGATCCCCGGATGGCCCTAATCGCTACCACCGCATGTGAGTGATTCAAAAGGCCTGCTCTGAGTTATTTTGTTTCGACTAATATGATCGTTATCTTACAGTCGCGGCATGCAATTGCCCCAATAACTGCGAACATAAAGCCGGGTCAGACTGCAAGTTCTACTCCGGACCTTCTTCCAAATCCGATGTACTTAAAGGGAGTGAGTAATGATACCAAATATGATACAAATCGTGTAATACATGATATTGACAACTAGTATAGAGTGCGCGAAACCAAATGGCAACCCATATGCCTCCATCGAATGTATTCCCAACTAGGTTCAACGGTCACTTCAAATGGGAACATTGCCATAGAGTTGAAGAAGGGATGGAAGTATTAAAATGGAAAAGACTAGACCACACATATACGACATCTCATATTATCAAGTATCATGTATGAATAAATCACGTTCGTTATCCAGTTCTATATTAAATGACTGCTTATTCACTCCAGTTCCTATCTATAGAGTACCTAGGTATGTATCATCATGTCCATGACTACGGAGTAGAAGAAAGCAAATAAATTAGAAAGCAAAAAGGTATGTTATTCTTCTTGCTTAAGCGTGCGATATTGATGCTCGAAGCTCTCGGTGTTCCCGTATAAAGTATAAAAATTGGTGTCGCGATTAAGCTCATCTTAGTCCTAAGTGCGGGAACAATTGGATCAGAATAGGGGAAAATCCGTCTTGGATCTCCGCAATTATTACATTTATTTCGGATGTAAAAACACATGAGATATCATCTGCTTAGTAAATAGAGCAAAATCAATATGGTACTTAAAGTCTTCCATCTTATTCCCCAGGAAATTTTTAAAACCAGGATTGAAATATAGGGCACCCGACCCTGGTGATATAGTGGGCATAGCGCTGCTGGCCGCAGCTACCATGCATCACAGCGCAGATGACCCTATAAATATTCAGCTAATCAGAACGTGAACCTCAACTTAGTAATTCATATCACGTAATACGTTTATGTAATCTTCCATTCAGGTTGATAGCTTAGTAGGCACCTTGTACATAATACACCTATACATAACACACCTATACACATACAGGTCTAGTAGTCAATTCAATAGGAAAGGCAACAGGTCTAGCGGCCGGTTTAACAACGACTCTGGTTGGAGCTAGGAAGTTAGTAAATCAGATTCGGATTGGTCGAGATGCGTCGCTAGGTATGCGCTAGAAAGGACTATAATTACAGCGCTGTCAAGCGCTGTGAAAACGAGGAATACCTACAGTAAATATTTATGTCACTGCATACGGTATTTTTTTTTTTTCGTACATTTATGGCTACCCTATTTTAGAATATTTCCAGCAAGAGGGACTTCAGTGAAGGCTGTCTAAATTACGTATTCAAACCATCCCTAATCAAGTCCGTTGCGTTGTTCTGGGACGCTATTTCGGAGCATTCGAGAAAACCGGTCTCGAAGTTACAGGATATACTCCGGGTTGTTTGGAACTATTCTCAACCCTAACCCTAACCCTCTGACAATCCGACGAAGAGATAACCGCCGTCGAGCGATCATAAATACTTACTTTTTTGCGGAAATACGAAGGTACCATAGAATGGAAGACTTTATGGAGCTTAATGTAGTATTGTATGACTGTCCAGTTTGGACTTGAATTAGGTACTTATCTAGGAAATCCAGTACGATGCGAGAGGCGCACTGGTTTAGAGCTAGATACACGAGAAACTGAGTCTGTCAATAACAGTCTCGAAAGGTCAATGAAAAACCTTCCAGATATTCCGCCCACAAGCTCAGCTAGAGAGTAAGATGGAAAACTACCTGAGGAGCAGAGGCATACTATGCGGATCACCTATGCATGCGCATGTTGTACGAGTATCGCGGAAAAACGTCACGATTCACGTCAATGCAGCTGGGATCTTAGACGGGAAGGCCAAATTCTAGATGAAGCCTATGTGTGATGCAGTGGCCGTGATGATCATGCCCACTTGCCTAACAGGCTCATCAGAACCATGCCGGCAACAAGACCAAAGCCTCCAAGTAAAGTCATCACGAGACTTGCGTCTGTCAGTTCGCCGCCAAACATCCAGTCCCCAGCCCACATCTCAACGACACCAACCCATATGAGTATGCCGGCCGAGAGTGCGTCCAGAGTGCCGAGAGCGATCAAGGTGCTAGGGTCATTCCCGTTGAACCGCTTTAGTGCGCCGATACCGATTGCCATGCCGACAGGTGTAGTTACGGCAAAAGCCCCAGCCATCAACAACTTCTTCGACACGGACAACGACTGACCTTCCTTGTTTGGAGTCATAGAGTTTCGGGTGTCCGTCATCGAGAGATCCTGCGCGTCTAGGGGTTGGTCACCAACGGGCGTCGCGCGACTGCTGCTAGTGTTGCTTCCATCCCCCTTAAGGCGAAGGCCAATCGAGGCAATGCGAGTACCGAGTGCCAGGCCTTCGAACATCTGGTGGAAAAGAATCACGACAAAGAGAGTAACGAAGAAACTGTCACCAGCAACAACGAGGGTAATTCCGATCACTAAAAAGAAAAGTCAGACGCTTTTAAAGCAATAGATGTGTGCAATGTGACGTACAGATTGAATGGAAAATGATGCCAGCTTCCAGTACTGCAACGCCAACTACCTCGTCGTTGTATTGAGTTCCGGCGCTGAACTTATGGGCAATACGATGGCTCGTATTCTCCACCACGAATGCAAAGAACAATCCAGCCATAACAATGGCAGCTGTAGTTGCTTCGTATTGAAGCTCACCAAGACATTCATTGGTGAACATCAGTTGCGCGTGGGTGAATAGCTAAAGAGAGGGGGGATATTAGCAATGATGAAGCTTGGTCGGGTACGTGATTCTAGCAACTTACATGAACGAAAGCCGTCGCTATGATGACGCCAGTTCCAAACTGCTTCAGAACGACGAAAATGCTCTGATACTTGTGTGACAAGACGGGCTTGAGAAAGATTGGACCAGCGACACCTGCGGTACTTGTAAGCTCGTGGCCTTTAGCTATGCGACTTTCTAGATACTCTACTCACCGATGAAGCTCGTTGCCAGAATGACGAAAAGAAGGCCAATTCGCAGAGGAATGTTGTAGTTTCGATCTCGTCGCGAGCACTCGGCTGTTCCACTTTCGCTCGCTCCGCCAACGCAGTGTCTGTCATATTTAGAAAGATATCACGAGTTGTATGAAGATGGGCTCTGCTTACTCGACTCCGGCGTGGAAGTGGCAATTCTCACCTCCACTGTCGCCGTCCGAATCTCCGCCATCTCCCGAGTTGCCTTCGTCACCACTAACGCCCAGAACTTCAACTTCAGAACCATCCGGCGCGAAGCAGAATCTGATCAGTTAGCACTAATCACCATGTAGCAGAATTTGTGGACTTACGATTCAGCGCCGTGCTTGTGGCAGCCTGTATAGGCGGGAGGGAGTTCACCGGTCGCAGTTGCTGGCACAATCACCTCGAGTTCAGTTGAGTCATAAAGGCAGAATCTAAGAATTGTCAGTATATCATGTCATATTTTCGAAATAGTAGGTAACTTACACCGAGGTTCCATTCTGAGAGCAGCTGGATACAGCGGTAAAACTCTCCGTGGCGCGAGGGAGTACGAGGCCTGCTGTGGTCGTGGTAGCGCGGACGCTAGGAATTGGAGAGATGTAAGACGCCGCGGCGTATGAAAAGACATAGCCTAGGAGAAATACGGCGAATGACGCGAAGGTCATCATGCCTTGAAGACGAGGCATCTCGTCCTAAGATCAATAGAACGAGATAGAGTTGTTCGATTGACTTCGCCAGTAAGGTTAACTCGTGCGAATCGTGACTGCGTCGAGTTAATAGGCAACGTCATTAGTAGAGCCTCAAGTTAATATAGTTGAAACTTACAGGACTGATCCTGGCTGGTTCATGCAGTTGGATGTAGAACACGAACTTTTGCCTAACCATCAAGGTGTTGTTAATGTTAGGGATTGTGGGAAGTAGTTGACTTGGCTCGGCCCTTGGCAACTTCAAGATGCAGATTCCAGGAGCTTGTAATCCCCCACACCTTCTACCCTAGATGATCGGCCGGCCGCTTGGCGGGTCCGATGTTATGATGCCGAGAACTCTTGATCGGACGTGTAGACTGATCGGGGGGTTGTTCTTTTACGTGAAAGTCAGGATAAAAGGACCCGGATGGACTTTGTGAGACTTCACAGTCACATGGGGAGGAGACACGTACACGACACACCGATTATCATGTATTTACCCGCACTAGAAGTTCTTGGTGTTCGTTGGACAAAGCAGGGTGTGCTGCGCATGTCGAAAATTAGAAAATGTGAACATGAATCGGACGCATGGTGATTGGTACTCGTAACGAAATGCGTACATTTTGCAGTATGCAGCCAATATGTTGTAGATTACTACAATGCTACCGTATGCATCATGTTGCGACCATACGCCGGTTTGCATGCGATTATCAAGTATTAGCACTATCTTAAGATCTACCCTTATCATCCTTGACTAGAGACATATGATTCATCGCTGCAGTGTATAATCCAGATCATGAAGATCTCTAACACCTAGAGATCCAGTCCCGCAACTGCAAGTAAGCCCCCTATAATTGCAATGTTACCCATTGATACTTTTCCAGCGCCTCCTGTCTCGACAGGTTGAATAGATGACGACGTGCTAACCGTCACAGCAGGCCCGTCGCAATGCCAGTGATCACCGTGCGGTTCGCAGCCAACTGACTCTGTCGGGCTTGGTGCAAGACTCCCATCTCCTTCGCTATGGTCATCATGATCATCATCGGTCGCAGAACTTGTAGAAGAAGCCGCAGCTGATACAGGACCATCGCAATGCCAATGATCCCCATGAGGGTGACAGCCAGTCGACTCCGTAGGGCTCGGCGCCAGAGTCACGGATCCCTCCTCATCATGGGTGCTTGAGGCGGTTATAGAGACTGTGCTCGAGGCAGGCCCGTCGCAGTGCCTAATCAAGATTAAGTTAGTCGAATTATATGTTAGGGGTATAAAGACAGAAAACCTCACCAGTGGTCACCATGAGGATGGCATCCGACAGATGCAGTTGGGGATGGTGGTAATGTCTGTGTCTGCGCGACCGCCGACGAAACGGCGAGAAGGGAGCCAATCAATATCGCGAGGTTGTGCATATTGTCAGAATATCACCTAGAAATTCCATGGATGTAGAGGGTATAGATATCAGTTAACCCGCAGAACTATCGCGGAGAGCGCGTTTAGTTTATATATGGGACTCAGTAAGTCATTTTCAGGGGCCAAGAGTTACTCCTACGTAGTAGAGATGCTAGATCCAATGGCTAATTGGCATCTTTCTGTCTAGGAAGATCATTATAGGACCACAATGGTGTCTTCGGTCAGCAAAGTAAACCAACTAGGATATTGGACCGAACGTGCCAGGATCAATTTTCGCCAAGTTCGAAACCAGGATAATAGCGACCTCGTGAACAGCTGTATAAACATTTTCTCTACCTATACAAGAAGCGTCGATTTGGGGTTATAATGGGTAGCAACTCTTTGGATGTTGATATGTGGGAAGCACCTTGATGGCCGTTTTGATGGACTATATATCTTGGCCTTTTTTCCAAGAGAGACTCGTGCCATCTTGGCGTGGGTAGCATACCCAGCCATGATCTACGCCAAGTTATCAGAATTTTCAGCTTCGCCTGCGATGTTCCTATTCGCATTCACGATTTCTATCCAACTCGTATGCTGGACTATGCAGCTAGCGAAGATAATGTGTCAACGAAATTGACCATGTCCAACAAGGTCCTGATAATATTCGAAGGGAGAATATCGAGATGCCTTCCCAGGAGAAGTTATATAATCTGGGTCGATATACCCCTTTGGAGCGTTTAATTCGACACTGGCCAAGGTATCGATTCCTGGAGGAAGTTGCCATCAATACATCTCCTGATCACTAGCACGTCCAATCACAAGTTGCTTATTAATAATGAAGTATTCACTTCGAAACGTTCTCCTGGTCTGCCTTGGCTTCAACTTCGGCCCTGGCTCGACGGCCAGACTGCGAGGCAGGCAGGATGTGGTGACTGTTACCCAGACGGTCACAACTTCAAATCCGGAACCCACACCCTACGACTGGGCTGCAGGCGCGACAGAGCAGTATCCAATCCATAGCTCCTGCAACGCCACGGAACGCGCTCTCTTGTCAAGGGGCCTTGGCGACGCCATCAAGCTCGCTGACCATGCTAAGCAACATGTTCTCCGTTTTGGAAACAGCTCGGACTTCTATGTAAAGTACTTTGGCGCGTCGCCCACGGCTGAGGTTATCGGATGGTATGACAGGATAGTGAGTGCTGATCGTGGTGGAATTTGGTTCCGTTGCGATGACATCGATGGCAATTGCCAGCAGGAAGGTGAGTCACATCGAATGATTGAATATTTTGCGATGGTGACTGATCGAAAATCGCCAGGATGGGGAGGGCACTGGCGTGGGGAGAATGCTACCCTGGAAACCGTGATCTGTCCTCTCTCTTACACAACTCGTATGCCCCTCGAAGGGTTATGCGGCTATGGATACTCTGTCGCCTCGGGAAAGCTCAACTTCTACTTCGGGTCCGATCTAATTCACCGTTTATACCATCTCCCTGCCATCGGCGAGGGCATCGTTGAGCACTATGCTGACACTTATGAGGAGTGCCTTGAGTTAGCAATCAACAATCCAGCGGAAGCAGTGCGGAACTCCCATACTCTACAATACTTTGCTCTGGATGTCTACGCTTTCGACATCGCAGTGCCTGGAGAAGGTTGCACAGGACGCCCCCTAGAGTCCGAGTCTCCCACTGCGCCTCTACCGACGGCCACATCTAGCCCAAGCACGTCCTCTACCAGCACTGCAGCTACGGTATGTGAAGCCCTGTGTGTACTAAGATAATTGATTATTCTGACAATATCGGTAGGAATGTCATACTCACGCTGATGGAACCGAGCATTGTACCTAACCGATAAAAGACTTTTTACAATATTTGATATCTCACTAGAGCAGCTCGGAATTTGTAATAAGGATATTCAGATTTTTCTGAGTGTTAATAGGAACCGGCCTTATACTTACCTAGTGAATATGGTACCTTACCTCTAGGTAGTAATAGAGAATAACTGCACCCGTCCAACAAAGACCTAATGTGAATATCCCACCCAACCATATCTTACCAAGGCTCTCGTACGCTTAATTCATTAAGTCACGCCATCAGTACTCACGCCAAGAACATGTTAGCAAGGTAGGTTTATCAACTACGCTCGACAAACTTCTCTATTATTAATAATGATTTTTTCGTTCTTGGAAGTTGAAAGTGTCCGAGCCGCGACAACCATTCTTCCGGTTTCTAAGGGTTTGGCTTGTGGTATGATTGCTAGATCCTATACGATGGCGGCGCCGTCATGGCGCCATACTCGTCGGTCGGAAACAATCTACTCTTGAAATGTGAAATCTATACATAAGCAGCTATATTCTTCATCTGTTAGCGATTAAAAAACCGCCATGATGACCAGGTAGGTAGTCGAATCACTGAATAAAGGGGGATGGTATTCCATAAAAAGTGGACCGATTTATAAGCCCAAAGCCGTACGTCAGATTGGTGGGATTAAGGAAGAGACGAAGCTGTCGCGGCGACATTAGGTAATACTCTCGGCCTTTTCCAAAGGCCGAAAATCCACTGTGCTTTAGTTCAAGTGCACGAAACTGTCCGGCGGGTTCCACCAACCTTTACAAATGAGGCTATTCTCTAACTCCGATACTAACAGTGCTTTTAATTCCGTCACAATGTCCGGAGCCCTATAACATGTCTCATGTCAAGCAAATGGAAGATGACTAGGCGAGTAAGTCGGGGAGATTATCGATCAAGCCCCGAGTTATATGATAAATATCTACTGACTATGTTGTGTATATAAATCCAGTCAGGTTTCTCTTGTTTTCCTTTATCACAATCAGAACATCACATTAACTCCAACCAATATCAACTTCTATATATTTCGACTCAATCTTCATATAACCTTCACATAGATATTTCGCTCTCGAAGGTTCATATCTCTTCACAATGTCGCAGAGCAACTACATCAAGAAGGTGGCGATCGTTGGCGTAAGTAGACCACAAATGCCTGTCTCCTTTACATCATATTGGCTTCGAGCTAATCATCTGTCTTTTCATACCAGGCAACCGGTACTGTCGGATCCTTCATCGTGGAAGAACTTCTGAAGCTGGGCAAGCATGAAATAACCGCTATTACGCGCAAGGATAGCCCGGCTGCCAGCTCCATTCCTGCTGGAGTGAAAGTCGCCAAGGTAGACTACGACGATGAATCGACGCTAGTGGACGCCCTACAAGGCCAGGAGGCCCTGATTATCACCATGCACGCGCGAGCGCCAGCGGAAACACAACTGAAGCTCGTCCGTGCCGCCGCTGCCGCCAATGTGGCTTATGTCTTGCCCAACGAGTGGGGATGTGACATGTCAAATGAGGCGCTAGCTAAGGAAATACTGCTGGGGAATACTGAAATTCAAGTCCGGAAGCTGATTGAGGAATTGGGTAAGAGTTCGTGGATTGGCGTCGTAACGGGCTTCTGGTACTCGTACAGCCTCGGCTTTGGGAAGCAGACATTCGGTATGGAATGGAAAGAAAGGACCTGGACGTGGATCGACGATGGTGAGACCAAGATGAACACCATAGTAAGTGAAATTCATCAATCAGGATCGGATATACCCAGACAGATATACTAACAAATCTGCACGCAGACTTGGCCACAGACGGGAAGGGCCGTAAGTAAACTGTTGTCGCTACCCATCGAACCGAAGAAGGAGGGAGGCCCAAGCTTGTCAAGCTACAAGAACAAGTTCATTTATGTGTCTTCCTTTTGCGTTAGCCAGAAAGACATGTTCGCTTCCGTCCTCCGCGTTACGGGAACTAAGGAGTCAGACTGGAAGTTCGAGCATGAGAGTAGCGTCGAGCGCTTCCAAGATGCCCAGAAGCAGGTCTTCGCTGGTGATCAGTCGGCATTTCCCAAGTTTCTCTACAGCAGATTATGGTTTAAGGACGGCTCCGGTAATTTCGAGGCTCGACACGGCCTTGCCAACGATATCTTAGGTCTTCCGAAAGAAGACCTCGATGAGGAGACCAAGGCCGCTATTGACCGTGCGGAGAAGGGGCTCAAGTACCACTGATCGAGAGTAACGATACTTGGGTGCGAGCGTGAAATGTAACCACGCTAGATAGGTGTCATATAGAATATCTTCGCTTCTTTTCCTTTGTGTCGCTGCATTAAACAACACCAGGGCTTACTCTGCCAAAGAGGAGCCCTGACGATGGGCTCATAGGCATGTACTTAGTCAACGCGTAGTACATTCCTCCTGCAATAGTACTAGGATCAATAGGCATATGTGGCCAGCTAACGAAGAACGACCCAGTTACCGTAAGCATCATAATGCTTAAGATAGCTATAGCCATCCAGAGGCACACCGTGTGAGCCCAAAAACGTTCCGTGCACTGATCCAGTGCAGTGCTAATCAGCACGGGGATAACCTCGGAGAGGATTGCGATAGCAGATACGAGCCCAAGATAAATATCGCGACGACCAGGCGTTAGCGATGATTTCAGACCGCTGAAAGGGTTGCTTGGGGGCGTCATATGTACAGCATCTCCGTTGTAGAGACGAATGCGATGAAATAGCTTGTGAGGGCTAAGGAAGGCAACAGCTAGAAGACTTTGTGAGAAATGGTACCTAATCAACAGGCTGGGGATACTTCGGCGCGTTAAACATACCATAGAAGAGGGATCCCCATATCAATGAAATCAGAACGCCGATGAAAGTGAGTATAAATCGAACCACACGCCATTTGCCCATCATAAACCGTGTACACGTTTGACCATCTCCCGTAATAGTATAGATTAGTAAACCGATCATAACGGCACACAGGAGTAAGAGGAAGAGGAGCCTCCCAGTCCATGTAAGAATAAAAAAGGGTATTACTTCTCCTTTCCTTTTCATCCGCGAAGCCTTTCCCTTGCCGAAAGTGACCGATCTCCCGTCCTTTTTTAATGACTGCGCTTCATTCGGTATTAAAATACTATACGTCAATGTTTCATTATCCCTCCAGTAGTTAATAACAAACGGTGTCTCTCCAAGAGCCTTTTCCGCTTGCTTTATCGTGATACGGCCATCTTTCTCACGTAACCGTCTTTGTAACAAAGTGCGGACGTCGTTGTTCGCCGCGAGGCGCCCCATGTGATACAGGCTCCAAGGGTTCCAATCCAACCCCGTATTCCATTTCCGAAGCACCATTATAATTAACCCGACAAGAACCGCCATGAAAACAAGAAGCGCTACTGCGATTTGAGCCGGTACTGAATAAATCCCGACCGCCATTGTGCAGATCAATGTGTCTCCTTTTGCCGCGGAACAGTCCGGACCTTCAAGAACAATGCGGACGGCTTCCGAACTCAGCGGGATCATGATTACGCTTCCCAAAACCAAAAGCCCCGTTAGGGTGAGAAGAATTTGGCCATTTAACAGCGAACGAATCCGTCCTGCGAAATTCCATATCCCGGATGTTTGGAACAAGAGCGTGTCACGAGCTTGTCCTCCTCTAGATGCTAGGACATGGAATGGCTGGTAAAGTTTTGCAGTTTGATCGAGAATTCGAATTGGAATTGACACGACAATCGCGACGAAAGTCGGAAACATGAGGCCCAAGAAATACTTTCCATCAGAAACAGGAATTACGTGCAATGTCATATTTCCCTCCGAGTTGGATGAAGCCGTTGAAATTGGCTTGACGACTTTAGTTGTTGTTGAAGATGCTGGGGCAAGAGGAATAAGGTCGGTTATTGTCTTCGTCGGGACGCCATTGCTATCAGAAAGCGTAATAAGCGAAATTAACTCTGTAATAGTTGCAATTCTGGTAGCCGTTGGATGATGGTCTTTATCATATAAGGTTTCGGTAGACTCTTCAGTATAATAGCTTTCAGTCTTAGTTGCCCGCCCTTGATAATCTAGGAGGGTCGTCTGCATAGGAAGGCGAAGTAGTATAGATGTTTGTGTGCTCGTGGGTATCCCATGCGCATCGGTGTATATAATAGTCGTTGTAGATGCATATGCGAGGACCGTCTCTGTTGTTAGTCTACCATTCGAGTCTGTATAGATGGTCACATAATCTGTCACAGAGTCATCTAATTCGGCCTTTATAGGATGGATGACGCTGACAAAAGTGGTTTCTATGAAAACTCCATCACTCCGAGTCACCGAAGTCACTATCGTTGTAGTAATAGGTGGGAGTGTCGTTTGTTCGGCTGAAAATGTCGTACTTGTTGGGAAAGGCTCTGAAGAACTTGACGACGGCTGAATCGTCTGAGAAAGACTTGTTGCCGTGATAGTGTTAGACGTAGGGGATGTTTCACTATATGGTTCTGAATGGCTCGGGGGAATAGTTTCAGATACGTGATCCGTCGTACCCACCGTTATATCAATTGTGGTGGAACTACCCATGCTAGTTGAACTACTAGAAGATACCTCTTCCGTTGATGTCACTGATTCAACTGAAGAGTTTGGTAGAGTTGAACTCGGCTCGTTCCCCGGGGGGATAGTATTTGTGATTGATGAATCCGTGCTGTATGAATTGCTGGAAGAAGGCGTGGTAATGCTGGGTGAATCTATCGTCGTCATTGAACTGGAAAACGTAACGCTGATAGATGACGTAACTGCAGTTGTAGGCGGATCTGGTATAGGCTTACTAGAAGAGGTTGGTGGTGGAGGGGGAGGTTGCGTAGGTAATGTTACGGTAGGGTTTGTTGTAGGGCCAGAGTCCGTAGGCAATGGGGGAGTAGAACCTGTATCTGATGAAGATGGATCTGGCTTAGGTTCATTGGGATCCGTTGGAAGTGAAGAAGGGGGTAACGTAGGAGTGACTGGAGGACTAGTTCCTTCAGTATATGTGGGCAAGGGTATAGACGATTCTGCTGATGATGTGAGAGTCGCGGGGTCTCCTGGATGATCCGTTGTAGGCAACGGTCCTGGATCCCCTGTCTGCGATGTTGTTGTAATTACATTCGTCGATGACAATACACTAGACGTAGCCAGAGTAGAACTATCCGAGCTATATGATTCATGAGACGATGCCGGCACCTCGTGTCCTGGAAGAGATATTGGAACCGAGGCTGAAACTGGAGGTGGGGTATAAGGAGGTTGCGGTGAATCTTCAGACGAAGTAACAGCTGGTGGTGGTTCATCGTCTGAAGTAGTATCAGGGGGTCGAGGTACAGATGAGGATGGGGTTGAGGTTTCAGCTTGAAGGGAGGTGGTAGTTGAAAATGAAAGGGATTGCGAGGTTATACTAGTCTCTGCCTGAGGTGGAGAGGGGGATGTAGAAGAGGTGGCTTGCGAAGGAGGACTTGTAGCTGAGGGTTGGGTCTCTGAGGTGATAATAGTAGTAGCCTGTGGCATTGTGATTGGCGTCGATGCTGTCGTTTTATCCCCTGTAGCAGTCATAGTATTTGTTACTGCTTCACTAGATGACGATGCACTTGGTGCTGTAGCTGATGGATTATTATCGTGGTTGGGGTTGTGCTGACGTTTGAGGGGTGTTGAAGGTCCAGTTAGATCGATTCCGTTAGTAAACATATATCGACGGCGAATACCGGTCGTATTCTCGTTTCCTTGAGGGGGTGTAGCCGTCATAGAGTTGTGAGGAAGAAGTTGAATCGCAAGTTCAGCCAAGGGGATAAGAATTACTAAAGTCAAGAAGAGGCCAACCAAGAATTTCCCTCTCAGGACAAAAGGCTTGTAGTTGTGAGGCTCACGAGGGAGCTCTTCTTCAATCTTTCCTTCCGAACCGCGGTAGCTAATGTTGTTCCAAGGATCATCAACATAGAGCCCCCCCGGAGAAAGATCAGAGGCGACAGGCCAGGATCGAACTTCGAGCCCTAGACCAGCCTTGGTACTTGGACTTGGCGAGAGGCTCGTGGCTTCAGGGCCATAATAGCTACCGTAGTACTCTACTGGATAGCTTCCAATATCCACCTCTTCATAATGCCGAATCGGCACGTCCAGGTAATCGTGAGCGACAAGAGTAGTATCCGAGAAAGCAGGCGAGCCGTGAGCGCTTCCTTGGCCATCATCGTGCGTTATCGTACTTTGCTGGAGTACTTGCTGCACTCGGCTGCGGAATTCTCTGACCGATCGTCGTTCTCGGTTGCCTTCGTCGAAATCATCCGTTTGGGAAACCGGGATAAATCCATCGCCGAAGGACCTCCACTCGGTCGGCCTGCGATGCATTGTCGAAGACTAGGCGTTGTCGGCAAACGGTACGGTCACGGATCCATTCCTTAGTCCGGCATTGTTATAAGAGCAAATTAATCCTCAGCCGATAATCCCACCGCATACTGCGAATGAGTCAAACTAAGAGATAGTCGCAGATCCTTAGCAACCGAAGGGAATCTTATCATCCCGGAGGCTCTAGCAGTATTCCACAGGCCGGTCCAGAACGAAGCGGCATACCGAAGAACAGATTATTACCCCTCAATGTGAAGTCGCACGACTAAGCGTGCAATTTTTATCCCACTAAAAGGGCACAGCCATTCTAAAAGAAGGTTGTGTTGGCGATACTGCTAGGGTTGATAAATGGTCTATCGTCCCCGGTCAGCATGCAAGCTGACAAGAAGATCCAATAAGCTGCGTTCTACACTCATACAGAGTTCCGTTTACAGCCCCCAACATGCATACAAATTGGGGACTTTGCCTAGTTGGGTGCTTATAACATCTTCAAGATACCACTCGAGGTAACATCATTTGAGACCTTGCATTGGATTCCCACCAACATCTTAGAGCTCTCGTCTTACAACACCTTCAGAAAACGCTTCCTTGGGAGCACCCATCTCGATCGTGGGGAGAAAGGTTTTATCGGAAGCTACGAATGTCGGCAGAATTGAAGCATTCCTATTATTAGCTTTCTTATGTTACCTTCACAGTTGTTGAAAGAAGTGGCTGAGGCACGATGGCCTCAGACCTATGTACCATAATTAGGTAAGGTATGATGCTGGACTTGATACTCTTTTTTTAGTGAGAAGTGGGCTTAAAACTGTTCAATATAAATTCGATTAATTTGTAGTACTCGGTGGCTTTCCGGACAAAGAAGCTATAATAATAAGAGTATCTGGTATTGGACGAATTGAGAGTTTACGACGTTATATCGCGGTCGAAAGAGGGAAAAAAAAAAAGGAATTACACAAATGGAGTTGCAGCAGCTTCGCCGGAACATTTACATCGATAGTGGGGTAGATAAATGGTTAGGTACCTATGTACCTACATGTATGTACCTACCCAACACAGTACGTATCTCATTAGGTGACGACACATTTTTACGTATGAAAGAAAGATTCACATAAGTTATTGTTTCTATAGAAGTTAGGAAGATTGTCCCTTACTATATTGATGATACTTCCGTTATTATTATTGTCATGTGCGTTATACATTCTGTAGGTTCCTAAGTACCCTTTCATACAGGTGGGGGGCGGTCCTTTCCTTAGGTACCTCACAGGAGTCAATTAGCCCTGTTAACACGTAAGCATACATCCTGAAGTCTGCGGCCCTGTAGCCTGGCCGTAGGGGGGAAATTAATAAAAAAAAAAAGGGGCAGATATTTCCGAAGTTATATGGAATACTAGCATGACTAAACCTGTCGCTAATCCAACCGACAATTCAGGGTTCTTTGCTCACTATAATACGGAACGCGAAGGGAGTGGAGTGCGTGTGGACCAACCGTTCTACGGTAGGATATTCTACCTTGAAAATATGTGTATACGAATTCATTACTTAGATGTACATTCAGCAGGCAGAGCTTTTGCTCAAGTTCTTTTACCTGCCTGAGATGTTTGGCTCGTGGTCAAAAGAAAGATTCCAATAACTTCCTTAGTATGCCAAAATGGCCATTTCAATTAACCGCGGCCCTAATCTCTACTTCATAGCTGACATACATCAATCCCCTTGTGGGATTACATGAAAGATTTTAGCGGATCGTTTTCGACCATGGCACATCCTGCGATTTAAGATAAACCCAGCCATTGAAAAACATTATCGGGAGCAAAGGGTTCTAGATGGCTCGCGGCTCAAGCAAGACATTATCCCTACTTAGAAGTCACGGCGAATAGGTAACTACGGTATATAGGTCCTCTATTACTATATATATCTCGTTGATAGGATCAATTTCTCGCGTGTGGCAAGATAGGCGAGCAAGACGATCTCCCGTCGCTTTCGGAAGACTAAGTACCTAGCATCCGACGGTGGTCGATATCAAAGAATCCGCCAAACTGCCAAATCATTTTAATTATTCATCTAAACCATATAAGGAATTATATATATATATGAGATATCCTTATATATAATATATATAATAGTTTAATAAATATATGTGAAAACTAAAATAATTTAATTGCAATAATTAAATTTATTAATATTAAAACTTTAACTTTAATTAATTTTTTTTTATAGAAAATAAAGTTTATAAGGTTATAAGTATTATTAATAATTAAAGTTTTAAAGGTATTATTTATAATTAAGGTTTTTAAAAATAATATTAATAATAATTAAAAAAAGGTAAATAAAAAAGGCAATATTTTAATTAAAAGTAAAATTTATAACTATTAAAAATATTAATTAATTAAGCTTAAGTTAAATATTTAATAAATAATATATTATTATAATATATTAATAATAACATTAATTAATATTAATAAATAAATAATACCTAATATTATTTAAACTAAATATTAAAACTAAGCTAATTTAAACTTAAATATTAATTTAATAAAAAAGTAAAACTTAGTATTATTTAATTTAAAATATTAAAGCTAAGCCTATTTAAACTTAAATAATATATTAAATAATAATATTAATATTACCTTATTTAAAACCTAAACCTTAAATATTTAAATTACCAAAGCTAATTTATTTATATAAAATAATAATAATATTTTAATTTATTAACTTTAAAGGAATAATCTTTATAAAATTAAGGTTTAACTTTAACCCTTTTAAATTAATAAATAAATTAATCTTAAATATTATTAAACTTATATTATTTTAGCTTAGAAAAATAATTATAAAATTAATCATTAAGCTTAATTTAAATAAGCTAATTATAAAAGGTAATTAAAACTTAGTTAGAAAGTAATCTTTTTAAATTTTATAATATATATGGTTAAAGTCTTTAAACTTAAAATTAATATTAATATTATTGTTATTATTATAACTATTTTTATTCTTTTTAAATGAATAATTAAAGTTTTTAAATTTAAAATTAATATTAATATTATTATTATTATAATTAATAACCTTTTTATTAATAATAAAATCTTATATATTTATATTATTAATATTATATATATTTTTAATAACCTTTTTATAACCAAATTAAAAATGTTTGTTAAAAGGTAAAGATAAATAAATAAGAGCTTTAATAAGGAAGATATTATTTATTAAAGATATAAATATTATATAAAAATTTGTAAATTACTTATTTAATACATTTTTATAAATGTGTATAACAATGTTATATAGCTTTAAAATAAAGAAAAGTTAAATTATAATATTTTTTAAAATACTTTAAATAAAATGGGTAAAAAGGTATTTAAGAAATATATTATATAATTAATATAATAAATGATTTTAAAATATATTTTTTAATTTATAAAGTGTTATAGGTAATTAGTATAGTATATATATGACTAATATATGTTAATTATTATATAGCTTAGGAAAGATAATAAATATTTTATTATTAAATATTTTATATATATTAACATAAAGGAAAAAAGTATTGTTAAAATTATTAATCTTATAAAAGTTATTTTATATTTAAATATATTAATTTATATTATTTACATTAAATTAAGGTTTTTTAATTAAAGGAATGATGTGGGCCTTTTTTATGTTAGTTATAGCTTTTATTAAGTGGTAATATTTATTTTGTAATATTATTATAAATTAGTTTAGAATATATAAACCTTAAGTTTTTAATTAAGGCACTTTAATAATATAAATATTATACCATAGCTTTGGTAAGTTATTATATGAAAATTGTTAATAGGTAAAGTTTAAAGTAATAAAATATGGTTTTATAAGGTATAATTAAAATGGTAATATAAAAGGAATAATTATAAAGCATTTATTATTTAAGTTATAAATAAAATTATAAAAGTAGTAATTATTTATAAGTAAAATATTGTTAGCTAGTTATAAAATGTGGTGGTTAGTGGCATTAATAGTAAAGAGTAATAAGAAAAAAAGTTTAACTAATTTTTCTTTAGTTTAAGCATTTTTAATTAATATATAATTAATATAATAGGTTAAATTATAATATATACCGTTATTATTTAATGTAAGGAATTTTAGTAGTGGCTTATATTTATAAGGATAATTAGGATGGAAAATTTTAACAAAAGGCATATATTTATATGGTGGTGTTATATTTAAGTAATATAGCTTAGGAAGTTATATGGTTGTTAAGAGTAGTTCTTTAAATTATATATTTATATTATATTAAAAAGGTTAAAATATTTTTAATTAAAAAGAAAATAAGTTTAAAATATATATATAAAATCTTCGGTTAAAATTATTAATATAATTCCTATTTAAAAATATACTAGTATTAATTAGTTATAGGGAAATTAAAAGTTTGAAAAAAAGCTATTAAAGAAATAATATTTTAATATTTTTAATTATTTATATTTATTTTATTAACATATATTATATACTAAACTTAATTCTTTATATTTATAATAAAGTATTAATTATTTTATATTTTAATATTATTAATTTTAAAAAAGATAAAATAATAATAATTAAAAAAAAAATTATAATTTATTATTTAGGTTATACCTTACCTATTAAATTATTAACTTTTTATATTTTAAATTATAACTTTTTAAATTATAAAATTATTTATTATGCTTATTATATTGTTATAAGTAATATTTAAAAGCTTAGTAAGGATTAAAGGATATAAAATAAAGGTTTTTTTTTCTTATTTAAACATATTAAATTAAAAAGAATGATATTTATTAATAATTTTATCCTTATTAAATGGTATTATTTTTATATTTTTTTATTTATTAATGGTTAAGCTTTTTCTTTTACCTTTTTAAGCTATATTAATTTTACATTATAAATAAACTTTACTTAATTATACTTAATTTTTATGATTAAATTTATTTAAAAGAAATGCTTATATTATAAAAGGCTTTAAAAATTAAATATATCTTAGCTATTATTACCTATTATAAAACCTCAAACACTAATACACTAAGTATTAATAATTTAAGTATTAATAACTTTTACTTATATATTAATAGTTTTATTCCTTTTATCCTTTAAAGCTTAAGTAATTATAATAATAATAAGAACTTATGCCTTATAATTTATAACCTTATATTTATAATAAAAGATTATATTATATTAAAAACTTATTAAAATTAGGCAATTATTAATAATATAATTAAATTTAAGTTTAAAGATAATATTAAATATAAGAAATTTATTAATCATTTATATAATATAATTTTCCTTTATAATAATATTCACATTTTTTATAATGGAAATTATATTATTATAATTTTAAAACTTAATTTAATATATAAAGGTAAATATTATTTTAATATATATATATAAAATTTATTAAATAAGTTAAAAGATTTAAACATATAAGTATTTTTTTTTATTAAAATTATCCTTATTATTTAATTACATATATACTAATAAAATTCTTTTTCGCTTACTTTACTTAAGCCATCTTTACTTATTATATTATTAATATAATAAATAATAATAATATTAATAACTAATATTTTATTTATTATATGGTTATAAATGAAAATGGCTTAAAAATATATTAGTATAAAATGGCCTTTAATAATAAGATTAATAAATTATTTGCTAAAGCTACTAGTGAAAAAGGGTAAAAGTAAGATAATAATTATATTATTAAAATTAATTTTATTATTAAAAAATAATAAAAACTTTATTATTTATATTATATAAGAAAAATTAAATAAAAATTAAATAATAATGGATTTAAGCCTAATAACCATGATAAATTAAGTAATTATTGCTTAAACAATGTTAATTACTTTTCCAATAATTACGATTAAAAATTTAAATACTTTTTATAACATATTATGCCAAAGTTTTTAAGCTTTATAAAAAGTTTAGTTAATAGTAATAAAAGTTTTAATTATAATAATTAAGATTAATTTAAACCTTTATTATTAACTTTAATAATTTTTATAAATAAGAAGATATTTTATAATTATTTTTATTTGCTTAATTTTAATAAATATATTTATTAAAAAGGTGGTTATTAGTTATAGGTTTAGCATATATAAATTAAATTATAATAATATTTATAAGGATATATAATATAATAATATTAAAGATTTATTTTTATTATTTTAATAAATAGTTAATAACTTAAATTGAATTTTTCTTTACTATAATATTTCCTAATATTATATATTTATTAATAAAGATGGTAATATAACTTTATATTAATAATAATATAACTTTATAAAATAATTAATTTTAATTAATTATATATATTATAAGGTTGTTTAACCTTAATTACCTTTTTAAAGTAATATAAGGTAAATACTATTATAATAGCTTTAAAGATTATAATGCCTTTATATATAATAACAATTTTAAAACATCTTTTAATAGTTTATATTTTAATTAAATAAGAATATATTATAATATAACTTATATTCCTAAAATTGTTTTAATTACCCTTTTTAAAAGATATAAGTTTTAATTAAATATATTTTATATTATTAAAATTATTTATATTTTATTATTATAATTATAAATTTATATATAATTAGTAATAATATCCCATTACCTTTTAAAAAATAATATTTCCTTTATAAAATTATTATAAAGCCTTTATATTATTAATAATTAAATTATTAAATAAAATATTTAAGTTTTTAATAAAAAAAGGTTATAATTATACTATAAGATTATATATAATATAAAAAAATAATTTAAATTAAGTAAATAAATTATTTTTTTTTAATATTTTACTTATAAAAATTTCTTAACTAATTAAAATTTTATTTAATAAAAAACCTATCTTTCCTATTATTAATAAATAGTTAATATTATATTTGTTAAACTTAATATTATAAGATATTAATAATTAAAGATCTCTAATTAAATTAAAATACCATTATAAAATAAATAAAATTATATAAATTTATATCCATATATTTCCTCCTAAAAAATTTATTTAATTAATTTATAAAATATATATAATATTCCAAATAATTTTTAAACATAGCAAATTAAAAGTTTATAAAATTAAGTAATAACTTATATTTAAAACCTTATATATTATAAGTTATAATATTATACTTTTACACTTTTAATAATATATAAATTTTAGGAGTATTATAACAATTATAATCTTTTTTATAACTTTTAATATTTGTTATTATATTTTTAAAATTGCTAATTATATTTTAAAATTATTTAATTTTATTATCTTATATAATTAATAAATGATAAATTAAAAGGTTTTAATGGTAAATATTTTTAGAATATAAATAAGCTAATTTTATTAATATATTATAAAAAAGCTTAACATAATGATTACTTATATATTCTATATAAAACAATATATAATTATATTATAAATATTTTATTTTTAAAAAAAATTTCTTAAAATTAAATATAACTAATAATTAAATATAATAATATATATTATATTAAGATATTAAATAAGGCTTATTTAAATTATAAAAATAAGATCTTATTATATTCTATATAATATAATTATTAATTAAATATATATTAAAATTAATTTCCTTTTATATTAATATCTTATTATATAAAAAAATATATACGATTTTAAAGGTAACTATCTTATTAATCCATATATTTATACCCATAAGGATAGGAGAATAACTCTTTTAGTTAAATAAAAGGCTATAAAGGATAATATTATGTTTCAATTATTATCACTTATTAAAATAAATATTTAGTATTTTATTTAAAAATAGGAAATAATTATTTAATTTTATAAATATTATATGGTAAATAATTTTAAAATTAAGGTTAAATCTTATAAAATCATACTTTAAAAGTAGTTTAAATGAATTTTAACTTTAATTTAAATATATTAGATTTTCTTTATTAAAAAGTATATATTTTAATTTTTTATCTTTATTTAAAAAAATAATTATATTATATTTATTAAGGTTAAGCTTAACTTTAATAGTGTAATCTTTAAATATAACCTCTATTATTAATTATCCTAAATCATTAAAAAACCAGAATTTTATAAGTACTTTAAAAGGTAATTTTAACTAATATAAGGTTTATAAAAATTCTTTATATGGAAATAGGAATAGAATAAATATAATTAAGATATTAATATTATTTCAATATAAAATTAATCCCAGGCCAATTCTTTATTAATTAATTAATTTAAGCAATAAATACTATTTAAAATTAAAATAAAAATAAGACTTATTAATAATTTTATTAATAAATAAATTCTAATAATTTATATAATATAAGTTTATTCTATTTAAAAATAATTAAACATTAAAAATAACGTTAATAGTTATTTAATTATATGGCTTTATTATTATAAATCTTATTTAACATAACCATTCTAATATCTATTTTAATATTTATCCTAATACCTATTCTACCATTATAAAATACTAATAATTATATAGGATAGTTTTAATAAATTAAAGTAATTAATTTATAAAAAGAATACCTTAAATACAAAAATAATAAATAATAATAATTATAATAATTTAAGTTTTAAATATATAAGCTATTAAAATTAGGTTTTAATTATTTTAGCTTTAAAAATACTTAAATATTTAAATATTAACCTCCTTAAAATATTTAATAAATGTATAATAATTCTTTACCCAATTAAATACTATTAATTAGTAACTTTAACAAAATAACAACACTATTAACAAACAAATTAATGAATTTGCTACTAATATTTAAATCTTTAATAGAATAATTTAACAATTAGAAAAAACTATTTAAAAATTATTATAAATAGCAAATGATTATTATCCTTATAACTTTAAATACTATTTAAAATTTTAATGATATAATTTCACTTAAATACTTATTAATTAATATATTTATATTTAATAATTAACTATTTAAATAACTTATTAAATACTTATAGATTAGCATTTACCCATAATAAATAAAAAAGTTTTAAATTTTTAAATATTATATATAAAGCTAGTATAATATAATAAGATAAGGCTTAATATTATAATTAAAATCATATAATTTATATTAAAATAATATTAAATTAAGTTTTCCATATATATAAAATATTATATAATCTTATATATTATATATTATAATATTATTTATATATAAAATACTTACCTTATAATTTAAATAATTTATATTAAAAAGTAATTATATTTAAAAATATAATTATATATAATTATATATTATATTTTATAATTATTTAATAATTAAGTTATTTCATTTATATATATAAATATATTAGGAATAAATTTTAAGTAATAGGAATAAAATATTAAGTAAATATTATGATAATATTAGGAAATTAAGCCTATATAAATCTTATTTATTATTAGTTATTTAAATAACTTAATCCTTTTTTTTAATAAAACATTTTTTATAATTAATATAATTATTTTTATTATCATTTAAATATTTATGTTATAATATCTATTAATTCCTTAAACACTTAATGCCTACCCTTATAACGATTAATACTCATTACTTATTAAAAGGAATAATTATAAGTAATAATAACCTAACCCTTATGTTATTAAATTTCTTATCCTTTATTATCCCCATTATAATCAATTTATACCTTTAATTTTAATACTAATAAAATTAATTTAAGAATTATTTTAAAATTACCAAAAGTTAAAGAAATGACTAATAATTAAATCCTTATTCCTAAAACGATTTATTACTAAAATAATAATAAAAACAAAACCATTAAAGTAATTTAAAAAGGTAAGGATTATAATAATTAATTAGTGATTTAAGGCTTAAATATCTAATAACTAAATGAAGGATATCCTTAAGATTTAAAAAGTAAAAAATATACCCCTTTACTATTATATTTAGATTTTTTTAAACAATTTATTACCATTATTTATTTAACACCAATACAAAATAAGGAATATTATTACTAATAATTTTAATATTTATTACTTTATTAAATTTATAAATATATAAATATATAAATACCATACCTTTTTAACATTATCTTTAAATATAAGTTTTTTTTAATAAATAATTTTTCGAAAAATTTATTTTATAATATATATATTTGTTAAATAAACCTATTAATTAAATAATAAAAGGATTAAAAATATAAGTTTTTAAAAGTTTAATAATAGTAATAAACCTTACTATATAAAATTAGTTATTAATCATTAACTATTATTAGGAATAATAATGATAAGCTTAATTATAACTTAATTAAGTATAATATAATTTAAGTAATTTAGGTTATTTAGGTAATATTAATAGATTTATATCTTATATTAAGGTTATTTTTTATATAATTTAAAGGCTTTATTTATAATAGTATATAATAATCGCTTATTATTTTCCTTCTTTATCTTTAATATTATTTCTTATTATTAAAGGTGTTAATTTTATTATTAAATTATTTAATAATTAAATTAATAACCTAAATATTATTTATTAATATAAAAAAAGGTTTACTTAATCCCTTATTTATCTTTTAATTATAGCTTTCCTTTAACTTAAAGTGATAAATATATTTTTAATATAAACTCCTATACTTAAAAGATATATTTATAATTTATTAAAATATGGGTTATTAGCTTTATTTTAGAATAATATCTATTAAAAGATTTCTTTATTTCCTTAAATCTTTTATAGCATATTTATACTATTTATTAATTAATTTATTAGGATAGAATAATTATTACTTATAAATTTTTTAATAAGTTTATAAATTTAAATCTAATATTTAATAATCTTAGTAAAATAGTGTTAATAAAAATATAATAATATAATATCATATTATAATATTCTTATTATAATATTTAATTTTTATTAACATAATTCTACCTAACCATTTATTTTAAAATAATGGTTTTTTTATAAATCTTTATTAGATTTAATAAATAGGAAAAGGAATATTTATTTACTTAAATAAAATAAGATTAACTTATACCTTTATTTTTAAATCTACCTTAATAATATAATTTATATTAAGTAAAACCTTAGATAATAAAAAGATTTAAAATATTAAAAAAATATTTATTATATAAGGAAAAACTTATTTTAATAAAAAAATATTTATTATATAAGGAAAAATTCATTTTAATAAAGAAATATTTATTATAAGAAAATATTTACTATAAGGAAATACTTACCATAAAAAAGTATTTATTATATAAAAAAATATTTGCTATTTAAGATAAGGAAGTATTTATTATAAAAAAGTACTTATTATATAAGAAAATACTTATAATAAAGAAATATTTATTATATAAAAAAGTATTTATTATTTAAGATAAAGAAGTATTTATAATAAAGAAGTATTTATCATATAAAAAAACATTTATTACTTAAAATAAGGAAGTATTTATAATAAAAAAACATTTATTATATAAAAAAATATTTATTATTTAAGATAAAAAAGCATTTATTATATAAAGAAACATTTACTACTTAAGGTAAGAAAATATTTATAATGAAAAAATATTTATCATATGAAAAAATACTTATAATAAAGAAGTATTTATTATATGAAAAAATATTTATTATTTAAGGTAAGAAAGTACTTATAATAAGGAAATATTTATTATATAAGAAAGTAATAATATACATATTAAATAATTAATTAGCTTTAAAGTTATAAAATAATATAACTATTATATTAAAAATATACCCAAATACTAACAACCTTTACTTAAAGGAATATAAAGTAATGATAATTAATAAAGGGAAATAAATTAAAATATTTAAATAATAATATATTTATAATCTCATTTTTTAATAGATTTAAATTTCATCCTAATAAAGTAAACAAAATTATTTATTATCCATACTTAATTAAATTAAAAAATAATATACCTTATAATAATGGCTTACTTAAGTAAGTATATATATATTTATAAAGTAATTAAGCTAATAGTATTATTTAAATACTTTATTCTATAATATTTTATTAATTAGTTATAATATTATTAAATATTTAACCTTTAAGTATATCATTCCCATATTATACTTTATATCTTTATAACTACATAAATATTTAAACTATTAAAGGATAAGGAAGGTATTACTATTAAATTATATTAAATTAAATATTTTTATAGGCAAATTAACTTAATAAAAACATCACCAATTATGAAAATAAATCTTATAAGTATATTATACTTTTATCCTAGCCATTATATAAATAACCTAAATTTGAAAAAAGGAAAAGGTTTTAAAAATATAAAAATATTAATTTTTAAATAATAATTAAATAAATAGGTAATTATAAATATACTATTTAATATATAAGTAATATATACACCCCTATATTTTACTTTTTATTATATTCACCCCCTTTTAAATTAACACATATATAAGGCTTACTCTTAAACTAGGTATAAATCTTATATAAGTAAAAAGGTATATAATAACCTAATTTATTAAACTAACTTTTTATATAAATAATAATTAAATCTTATACCTATAAATAAATAATTATTTTTAATTATAATTAATACTTAAATTATAATACTTAGACTTACCTTTTTACTATAGTTTTTATATAATTAAAAAAAGATAAATTAAATAAAAATAAGTATATAAGTAACAATACAAAATTAAAACTTTAATTCCTTATAAATAAATACTAATATAATTTTCCTACCTAAAATATATACATAATAAAATTAAATATATTAAATAAATACTTAAATATTAAAATATAAAATAATTTAAGCTAATTTAAACTATTTTAAATATTTATATAACTATTCATATATTTATTTAATTCATTTATAAAATTACTATTTTAATAAACAAATAATCTTTTTATATTATTTTTATTTCACTTCTTTCTTTCTTTTTACCAATTATATCTTATAAATATAATTATATAATATTAATATTTTATTTATATTAATAAAATATTTAAAGTTTATTTACCTATTAATAATTATTATAATAAAGATATATATATATGAATATTTACCCACCTACCTTATATATATATTAATTTACTTAAATATTTATAATATAAATATTTAAATTATTTTAAAATTAATATATTATATATATATTATAACCTTTTTTATTAATTTTTTAATAACATTTAAATATTTTGCCATACCTACCCTTAAGATAAATTTAAAGAAATCTAACTAATATTAGGCTAATCTATTATAAAATACTTATTTTCGAAAATAAAATATTAATATTACCAATTAATAAAATAAAGCTATTATAAATTACATAAAAGTTTATCCTAAAGCCCTTAACCTTATAAATAAAAAGCTAAGCCTTAATTAAAATTAAATAAAAACTCTTAATTAAGATTTAAATGAAAATAAATCTTTTTTAATCTTATTTATATTATTAATTTATAGTTTTACTAGCAGTGATAATAATTAGTTAAAAGTAATGAAAGATATTAATTTAACTAATTATATTACCTAAGTTTTAACAAAAGTTAAAAAAATATTTATTAATAGGATAATTATTTTAATAATTAAAGATATAATAATAAGGCTATTTTAACTTTAATTATCTTAAATAATTAATTAATAATATATAAAACTTAAGGCCAAATGATTTATCTCTTTTAATAATTATAATTTTAATTAATATTACCCTTATTAAAGGCTTTTATTAATATAATATTAATTGTTAATTATTAATTATAAAGATAAGATTTTATATCTTTTTTTATATATTTTTTTTATTAAAATATAAAACTTTTAATGAATATAAATAACCTTATATTATTATATAAATATTATTAAACTTATATATATAAAAACTAATATTTTCCACCTAATAAGTTTTAATATGTTATATTTAAACATTTTTAATCTTATATATATATTTACCTCCTTTAATATTATTTTTAAATACTATTAATATAATCTTTTTATTATAAGCATTATTTCTAATAAATTTAACTATATATATGATAATAATTAATATTATTTTACCCTTTAAACATACTTATTAAAACTATAAAGCAAATTAAGGATCCTTTTAATATTATATTATCCTATCTAACTATTTTAATGGTGCTTATATTAAATACCATTATAATAATGGTAATAAAAAATGCTTATATTAGCTTAATATATAAAGATTTACTTAATATAAATGAAAATAAATTTATTATTTTAATTATAATAAATATAATTAAATGTATTAGAATAACTATATCTTTTATATCTTTAATAATTACTAATATTAAATCATCTTAAGTAATTTTAAATATTTCTTTTAAAATAATTAAAAAACTTAAAGCTTAATTATTTACTATAATAAACCAAGTTAAAAAGTTTAAATAATAAGTAATAATTTTAAATCCTTAAAATTAATAAAATATTATAAAACTTTTTCTTAATTACTTATTCATTAATTATATACTTAAATTAAATTATTAATTTTATAATTTCTATAAAAATAACTAATTAATAAGTTTTTTTTATATAAATTTACGTAAAATACTTTACCCTTAAGTTTAAAGGATATTTATTTATAAGGTTTTATAATAATAATATACCTTATAAAATAAAAGAAAATATAATATATTTATATAATATTTATAGTTAATTATATAATATATATTTTAATATGATTTATTATTAAAAATATTTATAATCTAATTTAAAACTTAATATTATAATTATATAATTCCTATTTAAAAATATTATTACTAACTTTAAATATATTCGAATATTATTATTAAAGCTTATTATTAATTAATATTATTATTAAGTTTATTGTGAAAATAAGGTTTAAAAATATTTCTTATTATATTTAACTTTTTAATGGTTTTTAAAAAATATATTTTTAATTATTAGTTAAAATTTATTATTTTAATTATATTTTATTAGCTTTATTAATTATTTTTTAAGCTTTTAATAATGGTATATTTTTATATAATATGGTTTATATTATTTATTATATTATTTTTAATAATATATAAATAGATAATAAAAGTTATGATATTTTAGATTATAATAAATTATTTTTATTTATGTTGTTTAATTTAAAAGATAAATATTATATATTTGAGAATTGTATGATTTTAGTTAGGGTTTATTATTTCCACTATCCCAATTATAAAAAAAATAAATTAAATATTTTATTTATTTTATTAAACTATTAATATTTATTAATAAAGAAGTTATATCTTATTATGCCTTATTTTAATTATTAAAGGTTTTTAAATACACTACCAAAATCTTAAAAAGATTTATATTTTAATATACTTATGATTAATATTTCTCTATTTAATATTATTAAAGTATTTATTATTATAATAATCGCTTAAGTTTTATTAGTATATGATTTTAATTATATCCCTTATCCTTTTATAGGTTAAGTTAATATTTTTAAATTTAATTATATCCTTTCTTAAATAATAAAAACCTTTATTAAAATAAATAATATATAACAATTTATTACCTTATTAAATAAAAGTATAGCTACATATTTATATTTTTAAAATTATATTTTCTTTTATAAAAATATTTATATTTTTTGGGATTTAAATGTTATTATTTTTGTCCTTAAGCTTAACTTTAAAAATAAGGAGTGTTTATACTTAGCTTATTATATTTTAAACCTTTTAAATAAATTTATTAACTTTAATATAAAAATTTATTTATTATATTATAATATTCTTATCTTATTAATTAAATATCTTTTTAAATTTTTCTTTACCTAGTTTAGTTAGTTTTTATTTACCAATACCATTATTATACTCTTTGTAAATAATAATAGCAAGTCTAAGTATTTTATGCTTTTTTAAGATACGAAAAAAAATAAAATAGTTGAATAAATGTTCTTACTTCGATCCTTTTCTTAATTATTTAATAAAGTAACTAATAATTAAATTAAAAATATTATAGGTAAGAAATATAACCGCTAAGACTTAAAAGCCATTTAAAACACTAAAATCTTAAACATAAATAACATTACCTTTAATATTAGCAATGATAATAAAAACACCCTTAATATTAATAAGCTTAATATTAATAATATTAATATTAATAAGTTTAATATTAATAAAGGTAATATCACTAATTTTATTTATTTAGTTCGAATAGGTTAAATAAAATATTTTAATAATAACGTTAAGTTTAGGGATTATAATTTTAGTTTACATTCCTCTTATAACCCTTTTAACAACTTTTTAAATAACTCGAACTCCCCTTGTAAAAAGTTTTAATTTTTATTAATAAATAAAAATAATACTATAAAATTTTATTATTCGCAATTATAATCGCGGTTAAGGTTTAACAAAAATAAGTTCGTTTTAACTGAAAATTAATTATTTTCTAAGTAAAAGGGTTAATTTAAATATAAATTTAAGCCTAAGATTTTTTAAATCTTTACTTCGAATTAAAAAAAAAATAATAAAAGTAATATTTCTTCCCTTAATTAAATATTAGGATAGAAATCTTAATAAACTTATATTATTTATTAAAGCTTATTATTATAATAACAAAAAGATATACAACCTTTTCTTAACTTTACTTCCATATAATAATAAAGTTATTATTATTATTATTATTATTATTATTATTATTATATTTAAAACTGGGATAAAAGAAAAGGATTAGCCCTTACAAACCTTTTTAAGGGTATATAACATATAAAATTACTTTTAATAAGATTATAAAGAAAAAATATTAGGTAATATTTATAAAAATATATAATATAATGATTTATTTTTATCATTTTAACAGGTAGTTAATAATTTAAATTAAATTTTTTCTTTACTATTATGCCTCCTATTATTATACACTTATTAATAATATTATAGCGATATAACTTTATATTACTAATATTAAAGCCGCCCCTTAAAAATGGATATTATGTAATATAATAAACTATTATTTTTAAATACTTTTTTACTTTATACTTAAATAATTTTATATATAATAATTATAAAAGTATACAATTAAAATATTATAAATAATTTTAAAAGGATTATTAAATATTATATTTTTTAAAAGATTATATATTAGCTTTATAAAGTTATAATTAATTAAAGTTATACCTTATTTTTAATGGTTATAAAAAATATATATTATTACTAAAATAAAATAACATTTAAATTTTTCGTATATATACGTTTACTTTTTAAATTTCTTTTATATTAAGGCATTTTTATAACTTTTTTCTTATACCATTTTATTCTTATCATTTTATATCGGTTAAAATTAAGCTAATACCTAATTTTATTATAAAATATAGCTATTTTAATAAGGTTGTTAAGTTTTTATTTATTTATTTTTTAAAGACCTTAATAAGAAAAAAAAATACCATAACCACTTTATCTTATTACTTAAACAATTAACTTATTATCATTATGGATTTTAACCTTTAAAATTATAAAAACATTTTATATTTTTAACGTTATTTATTTTATTTATTAACTAATTTATTTACTTCTTTTCATTTTTATAATAATAAATTAAAGCGAAATAAGCGATAATTAATATACGAATCCTTATCCTTAAAGCTAACTTTTAAATAAAATTAAAACTAATAGTTTAGAACAGTGATAAATAATAATTCATAGCATATAAAAAAGATACATTTTTAATATAATAATACTAAGCTTAATAAAAAATAACAACTCCTTAAGATTTATTTAATATTAAATATATATATTTAATTATTATATTAATAAAATAATAAGGAATAAACATATTAACAATATTAAGATTTAAATTTAACAATAAATACTTTCAAATCCATCCCTTTTCTAATATAAACTTTTTATTAAATATATTCACTTTTATTAACACCTTATAAATTAACTATTTTTTAAATAATCCTCCCTAAAAATAATATTCTTTTAATAATATCTATTACATTAACTCCTTAAAAAAATATTCCCTATTTTAAGATTAATTTTATAATAACCAATTTTACACCATTATTTTTTCCTATAAGTAACTATTCTATACTATTTTTTAATTATTTCAATCTAATTGTTAAGAAATTCACTCCTTATAATTCTCTTTTTAATTTTATTATTATGTAACTTTAATCTTTTAATTTAAATTAATTAAATCCTAAAATACCTTTAAAATTTTTAAAAACTTTAATTAAACTAAACCTAACCTTATTTGATAAAATGAGTTTTTATAAGTTTAAAATGTTAAAAAAGTTTGGAGTATTAGGGAAAATTAATATTAAATTATAAAAATATTAAAGCCATTTTAATATAATAAATATTTTTATTATAAATCTTAATAATCTTTTTATAATTTAAACTTTAAATTAAATAATTATACTTATAACTTAAATTTAATTAACCAATCCCTTTATACTAAAAGACTTAATACTTATAATATATAATAAAAAACCATTTATTAAAGAATAGTTAAAATATAAGTTTAATACTTTTATAAATAAAAAGGATTTTAAATTTTTAGGTAAGGATATTTTAAAGACTATTATAACCTATTATCTTAGGTTTAATTTTTTTAAAACTAATCCGTTTTTAAAATATAATAAAAATAAATTCTTTAAATATTACCTTTACAAATCCTTTATAAAACTAAAAATTTTTAAACTTAATAAAGCTTTTAAATATAATATTAGGGTATTTAACAAATATTATATACTAATTACTATAACAAACCTTATTAATAACTAAGATAACTTAACAATTAACCATAAAGGCTTAATATTACCTTATTTATTTATAAAAATTAAATATATATTAAGTAATATAGTAGGTATAATGAATTAATTTATTGGTGATATTTTTATATTTATAAATTTAAGTAATAATCATTTATAAAAAGAGAATATTATCTTTGGCTTTGCATTTAATAATTGCTTTGTAAAGTTTTTTATTATATAATTTATATTAAACATTAATAACTTATAGTTGCTAATATTTTATTATATAAAAGAAATAAATGCTTTTTAGTTAAGGATAAAAAAGGATTTTAATAACTTTCTTTATTATATATTTAATATTTATTATTAAAATTATTATAATTAATTAACAACCTTAAAATCATTATTTAAGTAGAAA
Organism: Hypoxylon sp. EC38; assembly: GCA_002120335.1. Taxonomy (NCBI): domain Eukaryota; kingdom Fungi; phylum Ascomycota; class Sordariomycetes; order Xylariales; family Hypoxylaceae; genus Hypoxylon; species Hypoxylon sp. EC38. The sequence goes on from KZ111297.1 coordinate 144,588, forward strand.
TAAAAGGATGTAATTAACAATTATTAAAAGCTATTTTATTATTAGTTATGCTATTTTCTATAGTTTTAAAAATAATGGAAAATATTAGGTATATTATATAAATATTAAAACAAATTTCCTTAAATATTTATTTTTAATATAACATGATATTTTTTTCCCTTTTCTTTTAGAAATAAATAAAATAATTATATTATTAATGTGTATGATAATATCTTTCCTTAATTATCTTAGGATTAATAATTTTAACTATTTCTTTTATTATTATAAATGCTTAAGTATTAGAAATGACCTTATTAATAGTAAATTTCTTTATTTATAAGTAAACCTTAAGAAGCCTATATTTAGTTGTATAATTTTAAGATTGTTAAAATAAATATTTAAATGATAATGTTTTTATGTGTTAAAGGATTTTGAAAAGGTGGTAAAACGTGAATAAGGAAGGGTAAAAGGCTTTTTGGATAAGGATATAAATATTAACATATTTAAGCTAAGATATAATTAATATTTACTTTAAATAATCATTTATAATTAAAATATACCTACTTATATTAATATATAAATCCTTATTAAATTACGTTATCCCCTTAACTATTATTATAAATATCTTTAAAATTACTACCTAAGTAAAAACTATTATTAATTACTTTACTTTTAGCTTAGTTAAAGCTATCCCTACTTTATTACTTTAAAATTATAAAGAAAAGGTATTAAGTATATTTTAAAATTCTAACTTAAAAGTATATATAATAATATTTTAACCATTTTTATAAACTTTTTTAGGTAAGTTTATATTTAGTATTATAATAATAAGATATTATTAAGCAAAAATAATATTATCTTTAATCTAATTCTTTATAAAACCCTTACCAAATTATATATATTTAAAAAAATAGGAAGGGATATATGATAAAAATATTAATATAATAATTATTAACAAGTGTTATATATATGATTTAACATTCTCTTAGAAATTTAAGATATTCTAATCTTTTAATCTTTTTATAAATTAATATAAGATTCTTTATTAATAATTATATTAACCATTTGTAAACCTTAAGCTTTTTAACAAGTTATAAACCCACTCCTATCTATTAGCTTAATAAATAATTAACCAACTTTTCATTTTTTAAATATATTAAGTAATAGTAAATATTTAGAAAGAAATAATATAAAAAATAAGTTATTTAACATTATTAAGATAATATTATTATTAAACGCTAAAATAAATATTAAAAAATCATTAATATTAATATATAAAAAAGGCTTATTTATATAACATCCCTATATGTTAAAAAGGTTACACGCTTATAAAAAAACATCACTTTACCCTATAGAAGATATATTTATAACATTAAACACTAATATATTTTCTTCCTTAATTTTAAATGAAATAATAGGTAATTTTTTTCACACATTCTCTTTAACTTACTTAATCTTACTTTAATTATTAGAAAATATAAGAAAACCTTTTCTCCATACTATTAACCTTAAATTATAAGTTAAAATTAATTTTTTCTTAATAATTATATCTTAATCTTTTTCCTATATTAATATTATAAGATTATTATTCGCTAATTATTTAAACTTATAAGATAAGAAATTTCGTTTTTTTATTTTAATAATAATTTAAATATTTGAAAACTTATTTAAATCCAAACTAAGATTAATAACCTTCCCTAATAAAATATATATTTTAAGATTTACTTTCTTTTATTAAGCATTAATAATTAAATTAATAATATAATTTTAAATAAAGCTTATTATTTTATTATATACTTAAATATAACCTTATAATATATAGCTTAGGTTATTATTTACTTTTATAACCCATCCCTTCGCTAATATAATTAAATTAGGAAAAAATGTGGTAAATATTATTTTAAATTAATATTATATTATACACTCCCACTTATTATTATTAATAAATAAATTATTATCTAATTCTTTTACCTACTTATATACTAATATATTTAGGATAGGTGAAGGAAAATAATAGAATACTTTCCTAGCTTAAATCTATATTAGTTATTTTCTTTTATTATTATCTATGAATAAATCATTTTCTTCCTTAGCCTAATTCCTATTTAATATAATAAGATAAGGTAACCAGAAATTATACTTATAATAAATCCTTCCTAGGTATTATTACTTATTTTTATTAATAAATAAGGAATTATTATTACCTTCCTTATTTTATAACTTCGCTAGTATAATTAAGGCTGGGATAAGTTTAACCCTAAATTGTTTAATTAAAGGTAAAATTTACTTTTAATATATAATAATATAAGCGTTATAAACCCTTTTTTTAATGATATTTTTAATAAATTTTTAAGACATTATATCTTTATTAAATAGAAATCTTATTATTATATTATTATAATTTTTAAACTATATTATATTAATTTTAAATATTTAAGTTACCTTTAAATAAAAAATAAATTCCATATTAAAACTAACTTTAATATAAAATGTTAACTTGTTAGATTTATATTTTAAAATAATATTTTAAATAAGCTAATCTTATAAAAAACGGGAGGTATTTTTTATTATATAAAGGATAAAAATATTAATAATCTTTAAAATATAACTATTAAATTAATTCCTAAATTAAACCTTAATTAAACTTATATTATATAAGCTTAATTATTAATATTAATATAGCTTTAACACCTTCTCCATTAACATAATATTAATAAAAATATGTATTAATTTATAGCTTAATCATTACATTATCTCACATATAATATAAAGATTTTACCACTTATTATTTAGCATTTATTTTTTTTATCTCCTTATAGCCAAATAATATATTATTAACAATAATATTAATATTAATTAACAAAATATTATTAGGTATAAATAATAATGCATATTTAATTTTACTACCTTTAATAAAGTTAATAAAAGGTTATATATATTAAAACCTATTTTAACCCATATAATAAATAATATTTACATTATAATATATGGTAGGAAAAGGCTTAGGAAAAGATTATAAGGGCTTTTAAAAATAAGCTAAAAATCCTTAAAAATATTATAGATTATTTATATTATTATATTCTTTCTTTTATTTATTTATAATAATTATATAAAAAAGTAAATAATAAAAAGAATAAATAACACAATTTACTTTATTATTAAATTAAATAATTCTTTTATAAAATAAATTATTTTTAACTTTGTATATATTAGGTAATACCTATTTATTATCTTCTTTATATATATTATAATAAATTATTCTTAAGTAATTAAAAAAGTAAATAATAAAGAATAAAAGAAGATTTAGTTTAAATAATATTAGTTAAAAACCTAAATTAAATAATAATAAAAAAGATAGTTTTATATTAAAAGTTTTAAAATTAGCCTTATACTAATTAAGAACCAATAAGGTAAATATTAAATTTTATAAAATAAAATCTTAATTTTTTTTATTCCTTTCTAAAATTAATATTATATATGTAATAATAGATAAATATTATTAAGCATACCTTTAGCAATTTTATCAAATATAATTACTAATTAATTTATCACCTTTACCTTATTATATAACACCTTATAAAGTTAATGCTACCAATTATTTATATTTTAATAAAGAATATATATAATTAATATAAAAGTAAATAATTAATAGATTTAATTAAATTTAATAACACCTTATATAAAAAACTAATTAATATTAAAAAGTACACTTAAAAGGTTAAATCTTACCAACTTAGATTAAATTAACTAATGAAAAGGTTATATATTATATTAAAATAATTTTAATAAAACCTTTATTATATAACTTATTATTTAAAAAGATTAAACATTAAAATTAAAAAAAAGCTATTAAAATTAATGAACACATATATAATAAAATCTATTCTAAAATATTATTAAACTAAAGAAGCTAATATATATAATTATTACTGTTAAAACAATTATTAAAACATAATATAGATTAATTAAATCACGTGGTAAATCTTTATAATAAATTTGTGAAAAAAGTAAATTATTATATTAAATTCACTTATTTCCTTTAATTATAGTAGCAGGTTTTACCTTAATTATAATTAAAAAAACTATAATATATATTAATAATGTTATCCTCCTTACTTTAATTAAAAAGGCTTTAATATATACCAAAATAAATATTTTTTCAATAATATTAAACAACTTTTCTAATCATATATAAATTTACCTCTTTTATTATAAGTTCGGATTTTTTACTTAAATATTAAAATCTTTTAAATAAGAATATTTAAATAACCTATTAAGCAATAGATTTTTTATTATAATAAATATATCTTAAAACTTCTTTACTTTTAATATTGGTTTCGAAATATCTTATTAAAAAAAGATAGCCTTAACTAATAACTTTTCTAATAAAGAAGATATATTTACCTTTTAATAATAAATAAAAGTAATGTTTTATATATTTCCTTTTTAGCCTAAGGCCCCCTTTAAAGATTTCAAATAAAATATTTTAAAAAATTGGGAATAATTATTTCACCCAAATTCCCAAAAAGTAAATAGCTAATTAAATCTTTAAAAAAAACTTAGTTTATTTAAACTTTTAATAAAGTTTAAAAATAATTATAATTACTTTACTATAATTAAGAAATATATAAAAAAATCCTTAACCTAATTTAAAAAAGCTTTTAATCTTTTAAGATATATATTTAAATAGATAGATAAACTTATAAAGTAATAATGGTAATATATCCTTAATAATTATCATAAATATTCTTATCTAATCTTATAAATCTTAAATTATATTATTAAACTTAATCAAATTAGGGATTAGGATTAATAAATTACTAAATAAGGTATAATTCTAGTTAATCTTATATATTTAATTAAGGTTATTTCTTTTTTCTTTACTCCAAATAAATAACATCCTCTTATTTAAAGAAGTGAAGTTTTAAAATCTTATTAGAAAAACTTTTTTAAAGAAAAAATTAAATAACTTAATAAATTATTTATATTAAAAAAAGCTAAAGGTACTAAGGTGGGTGGTTAGTGTTATAAGATTTAGTTATAATATTTATAAATTTTAAATTAACTAATAATAATATTTTAGTTATATAAAAAAAAAGCTAAGTTAAAAATGATTTAAAATATATAAAAACCAATTATTTATATAAGGTAAAAGCTTTTAATTATAATATATATAGTTTAATATTAAAGATATTAGTTTATATCCTTATTTCCTATATGGCTCCTAAACAACTCCTTTTTATCTTTTAATAATAATCTTACTTATTAATTACAAATTATTAATTAAGTTAATATATTACCAATCCAAGCTAACTTTAAGCCTTTTAAAAATTAGATTATATAATAATATTTTAATAATCAAATCTTATAAGCAAAGATTATTTAAAAGCTTAAAAATAAATATAATTTTTATATTAGTTAATAAATACTCTAATAATATTTAATAAAATAAAAGTTATATTAAAAGGAATGGAATATTAACACTATTAAGGCTGATATTTTTAAACTTTTTAAAGTAAGGATGTTATATTTCGATATTATTATATATTTAAAAAAGGAATAATTTAAAATTAATATCTTATAATAATCTTTTAAACATAGGTTATAATAATAATAAATGAGTTATTATAAGCTAATTAATTATTTAATTAAACTTATAGAATATATATAATATTTTATATATTATTAGAATATTTGTAATAAAGAGATTTTTAAATAATTATGTAATATATAAGGACTTAATATTAATATTTCCCTTATTATTCAAATTCGCCTTAAAAATAATATAATAAGAAGGATAGTAAATCTAATTAAAAAAGTACATACCTAGGTCCAACTATATTATTTCTTTAAGTAATATAATAAAGTAGTAGGCTTTTTTAAAAATTTAAGTTAGAATTAAATTTATAAATTAATTTAAAAATATTTAAAGCTAAATATTATAAAAGATATGGCTTATAAGGAATATTATTAATAATATTTGCAAGTTATATAATAACATAAAGAAAGAAAGTAATTTAAATAAAACTTATAAGATATAATCTTTTTAATTTTTAATTTAAATTTTATATAGTTTATAAACAAATATTAAAAGCTTTACTTTACCAATTTTAAAATCTATGTTAACATTAACATATATTCTTATAAAATATTATAAATTAACATTAACTAATTTAACTTTTTACCCACTAATATATTAAATTAATATCTTCTTATTATCACTAAGTTAGGCTTTTAACCATTTTAAACTTAAATAAATCATAAAATTAAAATATTTTTTATAACTTAAGTATAATTTCATTTGGCTAATTTTAACAAGTTAAAGGTAGTTATAGTTAATTTAAATAATATAATAACCAAATAACACCAAGGCAATTATATTATAAAATCTTATAAATAAAGGATTAACAAGGAAAATAAGAAAATTAAATAATAATAGGCATAACTATTAAAAAGTATAACAAGGTATTGGATTATATATTACCTAAACTTATTTAAAGGTATATAAGTTATAATGATTTAAATTTAAATTAATAATTAATATAAGGTCACTTTAAAATTTTAATTAAATAAGGCCTTTTTAATAAAGATAAAATCATAAATTAAATAACACTTTATACCATATACAATGGTATTATTAAAGAAAAATATACTTAATTTATAAAATAATAAAATAATTATTGGATTAAGTTTTAATTAAATAAAAATCATATTATAATAAATCATATTTATCATATATAATTAAATATAGGTAATATTAGTGTTTAAAACTATATTATAAATATTTATAATAAGTCAAATATTAAATTAATATAATTAGTATATAAGCTTAAGGAGCCTTTAGTTAAATATAATTTTAATAGCTTTTTAATACCAAATACATACTAAATATATAATAAATGGCTTACACAATATTTATTATAACTTATTAGTTATAATAACCTTAAGTTATATAAAGATAATTATATTAGCTTAAGCAATTATTTAAGGTAATATAAGGTTAAAAGAAAAGGTTTAAAATTATTATTAAATGAAATGTTTTATGGTAAAGTTAAATAATATTATAAAAAGTTTAATTAGCTTTAATATAGTTTTAATTAAATATAATGGGATATAAATAAATTAAATACCACTTAAAAGGATATAAGGTTAAATGGAAATAAATATAAATTCTAATTTAAAATAAATATAAATAATATTTAAAGTAAATATATCCTAACCTAATAGGTAATTATTAATATTTAAATTACTAAGCAGTTTTAATAATAATAATAAAAGTTATTTTACATATTTATTAAAGCCAATTAATTATAAGTATTTTTTGTGTATCCTTAACCATTAAAACTTATAAAATTTAGAAGATAAATAAGTTATTTTTCTTTTTATTAATATTAAATATATAATACCATAATAAAACATTTTATTATAAAATTACTTATAAAGTCCTTCTATTTTTAGTAAGGTATAAGCCATTTTAAAAATACTTATATCATATGTATATAATATATTTAACCTTTTTAATTATAACCTTAAAATATTACCCAAAATAATAGATCTAATCTAATTAAAAAGTTATATTTAATAAAGCTTAAATATGCTTTTAATCATATTTATATTAACATTAATATTTATTTACATTAATATATATATATTTAAATAAAACTTTTTCCTTTTTGGTAGGATTTTTTAGGGGGATATTAATATATTAATATATTTATTAATTTAATTAATATAATTAAATTTAAATATACCCAACCTTACCTTAAAGAAAAATTTATGTTATGATATTATATGGTTTTTAAGTTAAAATTTAAAAGACATAGCTTATTAATATCTTTATAAGATAAATAGGATAAACTTTAAGGTTGGATTTATAGGAAAAATTAATATAAAATTAATAAATATTTCTAACCTTTATATTAAATAATTTACATTATAAACCAATTTAAGGAATTAATAAACCCTTAAAGATTTATAACATAAGGAATTAAATATTATAATATATATAAAAACCTTATAAATATATTTATTAATCTAAAATTAGCTTTTAATTTATTAAAAACTAAGGTAATTAAGGAAAAGTTAAAATAATTATACTATCTTAATTTCTTAGGATTTTATATATTTTAATGAAGTTAATTTTTAAGTCTATGGTTTTTATTCTACCTAATCATATAAATATATTAATTAATTCATTAAGATTAATTTAATATTAAATAAAAGCCTATTCCTAATCTTATATTTTTAATTAATTTAATTAAATTAGTAAAAACTCCGAAGAATAATTTACATTATATAATAAATAACTTAAAGAACTTACTTAATCATACCTAATCATTTTATTTAATTTAACCCATTTAGTATAAGTGATAATATTATAATAAGATTTTTATTTAAATATATATAACCTATATTTTTTTATTATATCCATATTTTATAATAACTCCCTTATAATAGCTTAGTTAAATTATATCCTAATACTTATTAAAAAGCCTTATCTTAATTTAAAAGTTTAATTATAATAAGTTAATTTTCATAGGATTTATGGATTATATTTATAAAAAAATATTCTATAAACTTTAGTCTTTTCTTATTTAATAATTTGTAGAAATATTCCATGGTATTTTTTTCATACTTTTATTTTTTTAAAAGGAAAAGAAAGAGATTATTATATAAGTTAAGTTTTTAAAAAGGAATAATAAAATCTAACACTTATTAATAATAACCTACTTATCTAATAATAAATAAATAATATTATAAGCTATATAGGAATATTTTATATAACTTTTAATTTTATTAAAGGTAAAAAATATCTTATCTATAAAAGAAAATGTTATTTTTATATAACTTAAAAAATATTAAATTTAACTTAATTTATATAATATTTATAAAGAAATTATATTTAAATATTTATATAATTACAAATAATGGTGATATATTTTTATATTATTATTATCCTAATATTTAAGAAGATTAAGAAAAATTAGTAAATAATTTTAGATGTTATTTTCTTAAAAAGGAATGAATAGTTTTTGCAAGTAAATCTTAATTATATTACTTTAAGGTTAATTTAATGATATATTAAATTAATTAAAATTAGATTATATATATAATTAATTAAGATTAATTTAAATATAAGGTTGGTTTAAATTAAACTATATATATAATAGGTTAAGATTAGGTTGTATATATGATAAGTTAAATTATATATAAAATAAGGGAGCTTAGAAATATTAAGGACTTTAAAAAATTTAGGGTGCTTAAAAACTTTAAAGATTTTAAGAGGTTTAGGGTATTTAAGCTAGCTAGGTTAATAGAAGCATTATCCATAAAACTTTTTTAAACTTTAAAATCATTAAACTTATTAAGCTTATTAAATCTATTAAAATTATTAAAGCTATATTTATCGAAACCATTAAGCTTATTAGGCTTATTAGGCTTATCGAAATTATTAAACTTATTAGATTAAATCTTTTAAGTCTTTTTTAAGCTATATAGCTTAAAAATATAAATAATATAAATATACTAGGTAAAAGTTTTAATAAAAAATATATAAAATCACATTCATATAAGGAAAAGAATTGGAAATAAAGTAAGTTAATGTTTGAGTTATAAAATCTATTTTATTAATTTCTTTAAATTTATATTTCGATTAATACTGCTTATATTGCTATAATTATAAAATGGGAATATATATATTTAAATATAATATTTAATTCTTTAATTTTAAGTTTTTCCTAATCCTTTTTATAATAATATATCTTATATATTTTATACTATTTAATAAAAGTAATTATAATTATACTTTTAATAATATTAAATATTTTATTTTTAACTTAATATTTAAAATATTATTATTTAAGCTATTTTTTTTATTATCTTAGTAAAGTTTAAACCATAAGTTTAAAAATTTTTATATTTATTTAATTATAAAAATTTTGGGCTAATTAAAAGAGATTATAATCTCTATAAAGATTTTTAAATATATAATCTAAGGTATCTTTATTTAATTTCTTATTTCATAATTATTAACAAAATATAAAATATTAAATATTTTACTTTTTATTATTTATACATAGGTTAATATTATTAAATTTAGCTAATTAAAGTATTATATATTTATTATAATTTTTTTTGAATTTTTATAATTATTAGTTCTTATTTTATGCCATAATAATGAAAAACTTACCTTAACTACTTACCCTTCCATTATCCCCTTTTTATCTTATTAAATTAAAAAAAGCTTTTATATTTAAACTATTTAAGCTAAATGATCCTACGCCAATTATATCTACTAATAAAAATAAAGAAAATGAAAAAGATAAAAAAAAGATAATTATTTTAAGCTATTATATAAGGGTTTAAAAGGTAATAATTAATATATAGGAATTTTAATGGAAAAGGTGGTTTAAAGGTTATAACTTTAAATAATTTATAAAGGATTAACTATTTAAAGAGGATAAAATAAAGAAAGGAAATGAGATTAAATATATTAAATTTGCTTAAATATTTAAAAAGTTATTTATTAAGAAATATTTAACTAATATTAACATATTTATATAATTTTAAAATAAGCCCTATAATCTTATTAATATAATTGAAATTTAATTAAAGCTTATGTTTTTAATTAAAGAGCTTTTTTTTAGCAAATTTAAAAATAATGAGTTAATTATAAGTAATAATTAGTCCTATATTATTAAAGATGTTTATAATACCACTTAAATTAAAAATGCTTTACGAAACTTTTTAATTATAATATAAAAAACATTGCTTATACTTAGTAAGGCTTTTTATTTTATATTTACTAATTTATAAATTAACTTAAAACTAAAGGGTGTGATTAATAAAAGTAATTCTTTCTTATATAAGGTTAAATTATATATAATTATTATGTTATTATTAAGTAATTATGTGCTAAATTATTACAATTTTTTATCCTTTTCCTTAGGGATATATTTTTATAATAATAGGATATTATATTAAGTAATAGAAACATTAACACGTTTTGGTATTTATATTAGGTATAGAAGCGTTTTAAAGTAATTAAATCAAATGGTTAAATAAATATAAATATATATTAATGATTTAAAACCCGTTATAATATTAGGCCTAATATAATTTATAGTTAAATTTTAAATATATTATTTATAATCTTAATATTATTTTCATTTATAATAACTTTAATTTTAAAAATAACATTTGAAATTTAGGGATAAGATATAAAAATATTATATAAAAACCTAATTAATTACTTTATTATAGTTAGCCTTAGTATTTATAACCTTTTCTTTTAATTTTAATAGCACTTATTAATAGCCTTTTAAAGAAAGTAATTAATTATATACCTTATTTTCTTCCTTTATTTTAACTTATATATACTTAATTATATATTGGTAAAAAGGTAATATTTAACTTTATTAAATAAGGAAGTAATATTTAATATTATCTTTTTTAAAATGCCAAAGCTTATTTAAAATTATTAATCTTATAAATAATTAAATCTTATTATATTTATATAAAAGAGTGATTCCTAGTGTTACCTTATATTAAATATTAAAATTTATTTAAAATATTTAACTTAAAAAGAACTTAAATTTGTGTTATACCTTTTCTAAAAGGATTAAAATTAAAGTTAAATTTAAGCCATTTAGCTAGTAAATAACTTATATATAATAAATATGTTATATTTTAATTTAATCATTTTAAAGGGATGATTTTATTGGTTTTTAGGTTATATTTTATAGCTTTTATATTTGCGTTTATATTAATTTTGGTTATTATGTTGTTATTACTTTTAGAGCTATAGGAAAGGATAGTTAAAAAGCTTAATAAAAAGTTGAATAAGGGGGATATTTTAGGTTAAGTAAAAAGGGGATAATCTTTTTTTTATAGGTAATTAAAATCTTTAAACTTAAAGTTAATGTTAATGTTATTATTAATATTTTTTTTTTATTTCTTTTTAGCCTTGGAATGGTTAAAGTTTTTAAATTTTAAGTTAATATTAACATTTAAATTATTATATATATTTTAGTTTATAATATTATAATTTTATAGTATTAAGTCCTTAATATTATTATTATTAATATAAATTATATAAGATATTTTACTATTTAATGTAAAGTATTTCTTAAAAAAGAAGTTAATAATGTTAGTAATAGGCCTAAATATAATAGACAAAACTTATTATCTTAATCTTATATATATAATTTAGGAATTATATATATTATCCCTTATATTTTTATAAATTTAAATAACTATTTTCCTATTTAATTTATTTATATTAAGAAACTAGGTAGTTATGCCATTTAAAATAATTTATACAAACCAAACGAAAAGATACTTAGGAAAAATATCATATAATTAGTATAAAATATAATTTTAATATATTTTAATTAACTTATTTAAATATTTTCCTTTTTTATAAAGTATATATGTCATTAATATATAGTTATTATTGTATAACTTAAAGAATAATATAAAGGCTTTTAAATTAAAAGTTTTATATATATTAGTGTAAAGAAATATAAAATTGCTTAATTTATATATAAAATTAAGCATTATTTATAGGAAAATAGCTTAGGCTTAATTAGGTATAACATATTAATTTATATCATTTACTTTAAACTAAAGGATTTTAATGTTAAAGATAATATATGCTTTTTTTATATTGTTAATTGCTTTTATTATGTGATAATATTTATTATAATATATTATTATAATATAAGGCTTAATTAGTAATAATAATTTGAAAGGGATATTTTTAATAATAGAAAGGTTACGTTATAATAGGGGTATATTATTATATAAAAACTTCTAATAAATAAAGCTTAATATAATTAAATATAGGGTTATATAATATTAATAACTTATTAAAGATTTTAATTTAATAAAATTAATTTATATTAGATATTAATATATATAAGATTATATAAGTAATATTTAATCATAGGTAAAATACCATTATTAAAACATATAATATATAATGTAAGATTATATAATTAGGATAATAATATAAATGGTTAAAAGTGCTTTATTTATTTTTAAATATTTTTAATTAAAAGATAATAGGTATAATATATTAAATTATAGTTAATAGTTTTATTATTTAAAACCATAAGCTTTAATATTAGGTAAAATTTATTAGGATAAAAGGAATAATAAATTTTAATTAATTAAAAGGCCTTAATTTATAACTTATTTTTTAAATGAAATGAGATACTAAGTTAAATTATAACAATTAAGGGCTTTTTAAAATCCATGATTAATTTTTTATTAAAATAGCTTTAATATAAGGGGGCTTTAAAAGATAAATAAAAGGTTGGTTTATTTATAATATAATATAATAGTTGTAATTAATGTTATAGGTAATTAATTATTTATATTATTAGGATAAAATTAGAAATGAATTATTATAATTATAAGCTAATTAGAAAATATGCATTATTTATTTTTAATAACCCTTTATAAGGAAAGGCTTAACTTTTATTTAAAACTTTAATATTAAATAGGCTATATGGTATTTACTTTTATATTAAGCTATAAGTAAAATTTAAAAAGTGGGATTTTAATTTTGTACTCGAATAACTTTATAAATATTAGTTATGATATTATATAACTTAAATAAGAAAATAAATAACTTAAATACATATACTTTAGTTTAAATTATATTATTATATAACCTTTATAACTAAAATTATTTATAATTAAATTTAAAAGGCTTTTAAAAGAGGTTATATAATATTTACTTAATATTTTAATAAGGCTTAAAATCCTTAAAAAAGGTGTTATATAAAAGCTTTAAAAGCCTTAAAAGCCTTAAAGGATATTATATAAGCTTTTTTTAAGGCCTTTTTATTTTAACCTTAAATAGCTTTAGTTATAAATATTATACCATAATATAATTTAAATTAAAATATGTGTAATTAAGTTATTTACATTTTTATTTAAATTATATAATGTTATAATTAATATTAACAAAGTTATTTAAATATAAAATTAAATAGTATTTTAGTAATAGGCCATTTTAAAAGGTGGTAAGTATATAATGTGGTAAACTTTTTAATATTATATAACTAATTTAATATTACTCTTTTTAATAAATTAAATATTGTAAACCTTAATATTTAAGTTATAAAAAAAGCTTTATATTAATAAATTATTTTAAGAAATAAAGATTTAATAAGTAAAATATAAGATATTTATAATACTTTTAAAATTACTAAATATAGTTATAAATATAACCTTATTATTTTAAGATATTTTAAACATAATTATAAATATAACCTTATTATTTTAAAAAATTTTACCTTAGCTACTATAATTACTTTTAATAATTACATTACTTTTACTAGTTTAAATATTTTAACTTATTTAGCTACTTTTATTATTATTAAAAGAAGTAACTAATTTTATTATATCTCGTTTAACTAGGCTATTAAAATGAATAGGTAATATGTTTATTAGCTTATAAGTAATTTTCAAATTGTTTAGGTGTTAAGAATATTTTAACAAACAATTATATAACTTTTTAGTTACTTTAAAATTTAATTTATTAAAGTTCTTAGATATTTTTTATGATTTTCTTTTTAGCTTATTAATAAATAATTTATTTTAATAATTATTCATTTTTTTATTATTAAAAGTTAAATATATATTATAATGGTTTTAAAGATAGTTAACCATTAATTAATTTTTTATTATTATTATTATATTAGTTATTATTTATTCTTTTATTTTAATCTTAAGGATATAAGATATTATTATTATTATTTTTATAACATTTATTATTATTTTTATTATTATTACTATTATTATTATCATTATCATTTACCTTAAACATATTATTATAATTTAGATATAAGTTAAAAAATTTAATTTCGCTTAGTTTTTATAAATTAATATTTATTCTATTTTTATTGTTAAAATATAAGATATGGTTACTTTTTTTACTATTTAATCTTTTTATTATAAGCATATGCATAGTGTAAAATATAAATTATACGAATTAAATAAAGAAATATTTGTAAGGAATTTAATTAACTTTATCTTATTAAAGATTATAATATAATAATATTAATTCTTATAAAAGTTTATATGTTTGCTTATGTGCGAATATTTGTATATATGTAAATACCCTAGTTATCCTATTTCTATTAGGTTTTGGGAATAGAATAAATATATTTTAGTTGAAAATTTTATAAATATTTTTATATAATCTTTATATATTTTTTATTAAACTAATTTTAGGTTTAATATTTTTATAATATATTATTATCCGATTTTTATTAAACCATATTTAATATATGTTAGAAATTATATAAATTATTTTTACTTAATTTTGGGATTTACTTAAATAATATACACCTTTATTTTTAAGCCTATATAATTGATTTTTAAGAAGGTTTACCTATAGCTTTAATAGTTAATTATAAGGATAATATTAGTTTTTAAAGTTTAAAGTAATAATATATTTATATTTTTTATAAATTATTAATAGTAAATGCTATTAGAAAAAAAAAATATAAGATAATAAAATATAATAACTTATAATAAATACTTTTATAAGGCTTAGGTATATAAAAAAATATTATTAAGGTATTTTTTCTTATAATATTATCCTTTAATTTATTAATGATATTTATTTCTTTATTTAAATTTTTAGATTTGGATAAAAATAAGTATATTTAAATCGTTATAATACTTAAGAAACCACCTTATTAATCGTAAAATATATTTAAAGAACTATTTTTCTAATTGTAAAATATGTTTGGAGAATTATTTTTTTAAATGTAAGATGATTTATATTAAGATAATTTAGGTTAGGAAAGGTTATTATTTTATAATACTTTAATTTAATTATTGTCCTAATAATTTTTAATTATAATATAATATATATAATAAACTAGGTTATAAAGGATGTTATTATTATTTACAAGTGTAAATTTTAATAAAGGATTATATTCTTTAAGATTGGGATAGTAAACATTTAGAAAATTAAAGTTACATTTATCTTTACTATTTAAATTTAAAAAAAGTAATATGGTTATTAATCCTTGGTTTTTATTAAGGTTTTTAATATTATTTAAAAATACCATATTAAATAGAAATTATAAAAGGCCAATAATTAAAGCTATAATATATTAAAATATTATATACATTATATTAGTAATAATTAGAATTAAGGAATTTAATAAAAAAGAAAAATATATATCTTAAAAAACATATATAATTTAATAAATAATTAAGAAAATGAAAAAGGGGATAAAATATTTAAAGATAGTTTTCTAAGGGATAAAATATTTAATAAGGATTTTTTTTTATAGGATTATATAAGTATAATAAGGTAAAATGAGATTGTTAACGCTATAAGTAAGATTTTTTTTTTAATTTGGTTTGTTCCTTTTTAGCTTTATATAAATGCTTATATAAATATTATCTAAAAATTAATTCTAGGTTTTTAATAAAAAATATATAAGATTTTTATAACTTATACTTAAGATTATATATATCTTAATATATAAACATATTACCTTTTAAATAATATATATAGAATTAATATAAAATATTTAATAATATATTATTATATTTTAAATTTAAAACCTTATTTATTATAAATAACTTCTTTATTTTTATAACTAATTTAACTATTTCTTATTTAATATTATACTTAATTTCACATTTAAAGATATTTAAAATAGAATTACAACCCCTGCTAAAATTTACCTAATTTTTTATTAGCAATATGTACAAATGATTAAAGTAATTAATTAATATTTATTACCTAAGTTATCCAAAAAAAACCCCACTCCTTTTTCTTTAAGTAATTAATAAAGATAGATTATACTATAATATTTTATATTATACTTATTATATTATGGCTAAGAATATTTAAACCAATAATAAAAGATTAAATACGAATAAATCAAAGTATTCATTTCTTTTTAAATCTTTTAAAATATTTTATTCACATTTTAAACCTATTAAAGATTATTTTATTTTTGCTAAATAATATTTTTTTTATTATTCTAAATATTTTTAAGGTTAAAACTTCAATCCTTTTTTAATCTTAATATTAATTTTACTTAAACATATTATATTCTATTATACCCCATTTTAATTATTAGGTTTTCTCGAAAACTTTATTTAAGCTTTAATAAAATATAATATCTTATTACCTTCCTTATTCCCCCACTATAAAATCTTTTATATATGATATATAATAAGTGTTTTATTACGTTATTAGAAATTTAAGTATATTTAAAGAAACTTATATAATATTTAAAATGGCTTAGTGATAATTTAAACTTAATAATATATATAAATTCATTAAAAATAAGAAAAATATTATTATTTATAATTTAATTAATAATAAGGTTTATTTTTAATCTAATATTTATAAACTTTTTAACGATAATATCTTTATTTTTTTACTAAAGCCTAATAAAAAGGATAATAAATTTCATTTAATTAATTACATACTAATTCCCTTATTAAAATTAGAGGATTTTAATATGGAAATTATTAAATTATATTATAATATATACTATTTATATATATTTTAAAGCCTTTAAGAATTCTTTTTTACCCATTTTGCCTAGGTATTATTTATAAACTTAATTATTTAAATTTTTACTAACAAAGTTAACAAGGATACTAAATATTTTATAAATATTTTAGAAATTATTAATGAAAAATGAATAAGGGTTAATAAATAAATGGTAATAAAAGACCTGCTATAATTACTATTTAAAGCAATTAATGGTTATAAATAAACCAAATAGAAAGGAAAGAAATATTTTTATAATAAAATTAAAGAAAAAGATTTTAAAATACCAAATTTAAATATTTATAGTAATGTTATAATTTACTTTATATATAATAATAAGATAATTTTAACTAATAATTTTAATAATATTAAGTTTAATAATTATAAATTTAATTATATATTAAAATAATCCAAATTCTTGGAACCATTTAAATCCTTAAAATTATTTAAATCCTCATGATTATTTAATAATTATTATTTAAAAAATTTAAATCTATTTAGTAAAAAGTTTTAAATATTTTATAACAACAATAAAAAGTAAAATTTATATATTAAATATATTTTTATATTTAATTTATAAACTTTTAATTATAATAATATTAATTATAATAATATTAATTATAATGGTAATAATATTTTATAAAAGATATCCTCCTTTATTAATATCGCATAAAAGTTTATTTATAAAAATAAGAATATTTTGTTAAAAATATCGCCTCTTATTAATAAAATTATTAATTAAAATAATAATTTAAATAAAAAGCGAGGCTTTTTTAAGGCTTTATATAAGATATTTCTTAAATATATTTTAAATCTTATCTTTAATATAAAAGGCTATTATTAACCTTCTATATAATTATTAAAGGTAATAATAAGTTAGGCTTATATAGTTAATATATTTATTTATTTAGTATTTATGGATAATTTATATAAATAATGGTAGTTAAATATAATATAATTTAATTAGATTAATTTATTATTTAGTATAAAAAGAATTTACTTTATAAATTTAAGATTAGTGAATAAATATATATATAAAAAAAATATAATATTAATCTTAATATTTAAAAATGGTAATGTGTGTGTAATTTAGGTTAAAGGGTTTTATATAATATAATAAAATTCTTTAATTATTATTTATTTTTTTAGCCAATTTTAACACTTAATAAGGAATGTATTAAGATAAGACTTATATTATTAAAATTGCTTTAATTAGCTTTTTTAAAAGATATAAGGTTTAAATGTATATATAATGTATTTTAGAAGTTATTAATAATTATATGTGATTTTTAAAAAAGAATTTATGATGGTATATAATTAGTAGTAATTTCTTATTACTTTTTAAAAAGTGGGCACTCTATAAGCGCTATAATAACCCAAATTTAAGAGAGGTTTTAGGTTTTAAATTTTAAATTATATATTATAATTTAAATGTTATAATAAATTATTAAATAACCTTAAATAAATAATAATAACTATTAATAATATATATAAAAAAGTAATATTATTATTGCCTTATTTAAAATACTAACACTATCCTATATAATTTACACAATCTATATAATATAATATATACCTTATTTTTTTAATTTATATATTTTATTAATATAATCTAATTAATTTTAAGATTATATCCTAAAACTTTTAAATTAGTAACTATATTAACCTTAATTACCATACTATTATTACTTTAGGTATTATTTAAAAATATCCTTAAAGAATTAAATATAAAGCCTACTATTTTATTAAATAGGGGAAATATTTTAAGCTAAGATATAGGATATAATAAAAGGTAAAATAAAAGATAACTTCTTTTTAATAAATGGTTATAATCCTTAGCTTTTAAATTAACATTATAATTATTATTAATATTTACTTGCCTTTTTTTTATTCTTATAATGGTAGAATTTTATTAATTATTTAAAGACTTATTTAAATCTTTTTTAACATCTTATTCGTAATAATCCTTTATATTTAAATGTGAATGCTTTTTAAAGGTAAAGTCCTAAATAGTAAATGTATAATATAGTACTTAATTTACTAAGGTTATATATATAATTTAAGAGATTAATCTAATATTATTACATATATCTTTATAAATGATAATAGTTATTAAATTTATCTTTATAATATTAATAAATTATATAATAAAACTCTTTAAAATAATCTAAGTAAAATAGATAAATAAATATTTAAAGAAAATACCATATAACTAATATAATAAGTAATTATAATATAACCTATTTAACTTATTCTTAGTTTTATTTATTAAATAAAATAAATAAAATATTAAAATATAATAATCATTATATAGTTTAAATAGGAATAAAAGTACTTTAAAGTTTTATATTTAATGTATATTAGTATGGAGAAATATAAGATTATTAATATCATTTATTTTCTTAAATTTATTTAATAATGCAAGATATAAATCCATATTATTTTTAATAAATTAAAGCTTCTTAATCTTTGGAATAATATATGTTTTCTTTATATTGCTTAAAGCTAATATTATATGGTAACACTTATTGTGTATAATAATTGTTTTATGGCCTTTTATTTATATAAATTTATATATAAGGATTAGAACAATATTAAAATTTTATTAAGGCAAAAAGAAATTATTATAAAAGAAAAATTAATAATAGAAGCTTAATATAATAAGATATGGAATTATAAAATATAATGCTTAAAGATATTTTAATAATAAAAGTATAATTTTTCATTACTTATATAAAGGATATAATAAATTATAAAAGTAATATATATTTATAAATAAAATACCATTTATTAAATATTTAAAACAATTATTAAATATAAGGATTAATAAAAAATAAAATCAACTTACTTCTTCTTTAACCTAAGCATTATTAATTAAAAAATAATATACATAATATACTAAATCATAATTAATACCTTCATTATTAATAACAAAAAATTTTATTAACAACTTATAATTTATTAAATAGCATAAATATCAGATCTTAATAAAGGGAAGCGTTAGAAATTAAGATACAATATTTGTTATATAAGTTAAAAAAAGATATAATATTATTACAATTATACATTCCTTAAACTTTATATCTAATAAATATTCACAATAATTTCATTAAATTAAATTTTTAAAAAAACAACAAAATTTAATATTAATATAACAATTAAAATTATTATCATAATTAACTACTAAGATAATAAGATATACCCATATAAAACAAAACAACCTAATTATTAATCTAATCAAACATAATTATACTAGCTACTATCTTTAATAATAAGGCCATTATTTTTTTTTCTCTTTTCCTTTTATATTATTATATTTTTAATTAATTACTTTATTTTATTTTTATTAAATTTTTATTTTTTAATTAATTTAAAAATATAAAAAATATTATTTTTAAAATATTTTATATTATTTTTTTAATAATAATAATATATATTATATATTATTAATATTTTATTATAAAATTTATAATATATTATATTTATATAATAAATAATTATTTTAATTTAATTATT